>CM054781.1:11200000-11800000 GCA_028984075.1 Pieris mannii | reverse complement strand
CCGAGCAAAACCCTCAAATAGAGCCAAACTTAAAGCTGCTAATGTATTTAAACTTTACCATCTACAATAACAAGGTTCTTAGTTACATTTTGAATTCACATTCGAATAATATCAACATGTGAGCATTCATGACGTTAATAAGTTATTCAAGCGTCCTCAAAGTTGAATTCAACGGAATATGCAAAACTAACTCCACCCCAGGGTCCGAGTGGAATAAATAAATCTGTGACCTCATTAAGGATCGAGGGTGAGTCGACGGACTTCTCTCGTGGGCGGCAATCCAACGACAATATGGTAATGGCCGCATTCTCAAACGTTACTGAAGTTAGAAGCTTGTTTTATTGGGATAACTTTTTCACTGGAAAAACCTCTGTTGTAATACTGAGTGTGCGATATAAAGTTTTATATTATAGTTATGATTGGTACTAAATAAAATTAATTATATATATCTGTCTGAGAATTAAAATTTTGCTGCAGCTTTATTGCTCTGTCAAATATCATTCGAGGGCTACTTAATTCTTTTACAAACGTAATTGGTAGGAGTATGTGTTAAATTCTGATTCAGAATTTTCTTAAAATTTTAACTTAAGTTTTATGCAATTGTAATATATATTCACATCTCCCTACTATCTTGCGATTTACGTAGCTTAAATTTAAATCGTTACGAAATGTTGTTTCAGAAACAAATTATTTAAAATTAAAGTACTATTTAAATTCCAGATAACATATTGTTCAAAATCGATTGTAAAACAAAACAATTCACCCCCTTTTGTGCCTTTGAGCTTAAGCAAAACAATCCTATGCCCTCTGGCAATGTTATCCTATTTGTTTTAACCTGTTTACGTTTAAACTGTATACTTTACTTTTCACTATTGTTTAGCGAACTCGAATGTTTTCACATAGTTATGTGCTGTAAACAAATGTTAGTGAAATATTTGTTCAAAACGAATGTTACTTGATTTTATTGGTCGTTACAAAACATAAAAATAGAGGAAAGAAAAGCAATAGATTTATTAAACTAAAAAATGGTTTTGAGTTCAATGAGCGGTGTTGGCCTCGTGAGATTCTCATCCGTAGGTTCGATCCCCGGCTGTGCACTAATGGACTACATTGCATTTACTACTAGCAGCGGACAAGTTATAGAAAACATATTTGATTCGGCATATAGACGTTCTAGTTCATTTAATGTTGCGTAATTTGATTTTCTCTAACTCATGACGTGGTATACTATATATATATTTAAATAATTTTCCTCGTATGACATATTTTGTGTGGAGCTGCCTTTTACAAGTTGTCCTGTTTTTATGTAAACGTATATAAGTAATATGGCATTCAATTAATACAATTTCTCAATGACATAGCGTGACCGCACGTCGTTATTTTAATATAGATAGTGGAAAATTATAGTTTACTTAAGAAAATGACGTTCATAGCAATCACTAATTGATATTTAATACTCTTCCGCAAAATCAAATGGCTGGTGGGGAAAATATTAAGTTAATGAGGTCTTATTAAATATTAAACTTGACGCCTGGTAGATAGTACCGGTGAACCCAGAGCTGGTGCTTTGCTCAACGAATAAGCATCGCAATACGACGCGGTACCTACGCTGTCACAAAGACACGTTTTATCAAATGTTAATTATTATAACTGAATTGAAATTGGGTTGGATAAGGTGAAGAATATTGTAAATACTCTATATTAATGTGTTGGAACAATATAATAATTATTATAAATACGATTTTTTCCGGTCGCCAACAATACGAAATGCTTATAGTAGATAGTAATATGTATTATACAATTATGTAAGGGATGAATAAATTTTGCTTTTAATTTGAATGGAAAGTCCATCGACGTCAGTTCTATAAATACGTTAACTTTTCAAGTTAATTTAACAAGAAAATTGACGCCATTTTCCTTACGCATTTTTACTGAAGTTGTAAAGTGTCAGGTCTATTGTCTGGAGACAGACTGTCGGGAAAATAGGTCAAGGGTCACGACAAGGGCCTCAACGAGTTCACAATGGACCCTTATCGGTTGTACTTGTATCGGACGGCTGGAATAGTGCATCGCGAGTAGGTATATCTTTGTAATGTGTACATAGTTCGTCAATAGTAATGAATCTTTTATGTACATTTAGATTGATTACTTATTTAAAAAAGACCGCACAATCAGCCATATAATCATTGGCATGCAAAAGACATATTAATTAACATAATGTCGTATAATTTTAAAATAATTTATTTTACAAAAAAATACATTAAAAACCGCTGTGGTTCTGGGTCTAAATAACCTTGACTTAATTTTTTTTTTTATATTTATCATAGTTCAACAATTCGTGTTCTTATATACAATACAGCCTTTGTAATCTAATTACATAATTTTTCCAATTCATTTGTTATGCAACAATGTGTTTATTAAATTTGTCAGTCCCTTTATCACCTTCCGATATTTCTATGTTTTCCAAATATATGTTAGTTTATATAAGTATACTTCGTCTAGTATGATGTTCAGTGTTACAAGTGAATTACGTCATCGTTTCGCCTTTCGTTCCATAAAAAAACATATTCCATAAATATAGTGTGGAAAACATTGGTTATAAAAATATGCTTCACAAAGCAAACACTGACAATGCAAACAGAGGCATCGCGAATCTTTGAATCCGATTAGCGTAACGAGAAATACAATGGCTAACACGATTAACACGTTCAGTAAAACGTGGTTTTGTATATTTTTTGTCACACTAGGTATATCTTATAATATGCATTTCTGTGAATTTTACTAAAACAAAATGATTGGCTAGTCATTAATTTATTGGTTAAATTATATGTTTTATTTGGATGGTGGTTGGTTTATTATACGAATATAACAGGGGCCAACGGGCGGGAGGCACATCTGATGTTGATACCGTTGCCCATGGAATCACTGCCAGGAGGTTCGTAATTGGTACGTCCTTTTCTTAAAGTAAAATTGTTTGGTAAATATTTCAGTGGGCAGCAGCCACATAGTGGTGGTGCTCGGTAAAAGAGCCCATAGATAACGCTCACAACTGAACGACGGACGTTGAGATGATACGGGTAGGGTTGCCAACTATTCTGATTTATACACAACACTAAATTATACTTTTTACTGTTGAATAAAAATAAAGTATATAGAACACTGCTCTCAGCATCAAAATGCAAAAACCGCAAGTGGCAGGAGAATAGAAATAGAGCATGTACTTATTAATTTAATAAAAAATATCAGCTAATCATTTATTTTAATTTCAGTTATAATTGTGATAAGGCGTATGAATTTTTAAAAAAGATTGTAAATTAGTAAGTTATGCGAGAAGCTCTAAAAATATGTATTTAAAAAAAATACTGTTATTTTTTTCTAAAACACTGTTTAATATTCTTCATAGACTAAAATATACTTTATTTCTTGTAAAAAAAAAGTTGGTAACCTTAGATACGAATGAAATTACTTACACCTTATTCTAACTTATATATTTATAAAACTATAACCAAATTTAAAATGCTCTGTGAAATGTGTAAAATTCTATAGTTCTTTACAATATGAACAAAATAATTATTATATCAGCTGTTCCGATAATACTGGCTGTATTATAGCGTTGTATATAAGAAACACGAATTCTTGAAATTGGCTTGAGTTAGCTGTAAGCAATAATATAATAAGCCAGCTCTGTCACATATCTGAATACCCCTAGCGCCAAGTTTCTGAATATCCGAGGCTTTTAAGTGCCGGCAAATATGTTGGCAGTTACTCGATACTTTCTTCAAACGATTTAAACAATAAAGTGATCTTAAAATGAAAGTTTTTATAAAACTGTAATGTAAGGAGCGCAAGCAGTCTTTTACTGGGGCAGTGTAGTAAAGTTTAGCTCAATAAAACTAAATGCGATCCTGTTAAACATTCAAATGAGTTCGCACACACACGGTTATCGTTGGAGCTACCTTGATCTTTGTGTACATCGCTGTAGCTTAAGAGATTGTTTAAGATTACCAGTGTCTTTATTGATAAATTATCATGAAACAATCTAATAGGCAAGTAGGTGATCAGCCTCCTCTGCCTGACACACGCCGTCGACTTTTAAGGCTCACACACACTGTTCTTATTTAAGATATTCCTACTTGCAGGATATTTTTTTTAGTAAACATACAAAACTTGAGTCTTTCTATATATCTAATCTACAGATATAAGAAAAATATAAGTTTTAAATACGTTTGCATATTCCTGGAAAATTCTAATAATATTCAAACATTTTATGGCAATTAAAAATTCAAAATAATTTATTCATATAGGTAATATAATGTACACTTATGAACGTCAATAATTAAGCCTTTGAATTGTGACATCCTGTCATAAAAATATTAATTTTGTTGAACAAAATTATTTATCAGATTAAGCACTATTAGACTAATTAATTAAGAGTATGTTCGTGTATAGTAAAAATACCTACTGCCTTTAAAATCAACCTCTGATAGCTAACGCTAGTTAACACTAAATTAATTGCATACATATACCAAAAATTAACTAATAATATAGTCAAACCTCATACAATTAAAAGAGAGACCAGAGAACCTTAAGCTATATTACGTTTTTCTAACTAAAATTAAATCCGATAAATTTGTCGAATCAAAGTTCCTTAAAACAGCTTTGATTTTTTTTCCTATCGTTCTTTACGACTTTTATGTCAAGTAATATTAAGGAGGCGCATGGCTTTGGATACCTTAAAAATGTAAAAAAAAATCTCATAATATTACATGCATCATGTAAATAATATGGTCTCAGTGACTTACAGTTTAGGTTTATTTGATGCTAAGTGCATTTGTGATAAAGTTAGGTTAGGTTGAAGCCAAAAAAAATTTTTTTATGTTACATGAGGCAGACGGGCAGAAGGTTAAACTATACAAATAGAGATTTCTTAGCAATTCATAAGCTTGTTATGTAGTCCCCACAATATTATAAATATTTCTATTTAACTAATTACTATTTCTTTTAAACATGTGTTTACGATATAAGTTAAGATTAATTAGTTTGTTCGACCTAATGTATCCCTATTCTTAAACGACAAGTTACTATTTCTTTTAAACATCTGTTTACGATAAGTTAAGATTTATTAGTTGCTCCATTTAATGTTTCCCTATTCTAAAACGACAATACCCAAACCTTTAAGTATCAAGTTACAATTTCTTTTAACCATCTGTTTACGATAAATTACGATTAATTAGTTTGTTCCACTAAATGTATCCCTACTCTTAAACGACAATACCCAAACCTTTAAGTATCAAGCCCCGATCCTTTGAAAGACACTTCCATTCCATATTCTCACTCTAACTCTAGTTTTGTAAGCATAATTTTAAATAAAGTTTTTGTTAGTTTAAAAACAAGTTTTGTCACTGCCTCATAACAAGCTCTTACGCTACACTGTTTACGTTAAAGCCGTGAATCAGCACGTGTCACGGCCATCGCCAGAAAACGTGGTTAATCTATTTCTAAATACTGTAATACCTTGTTAACATCTCTTAAAATAGGAACTTACGTACAATTCGATATAGATTAAATCTATCTTTTATGATAAAGGAAGGAAGGTTTTCATAGGAAGAATTGTTGGATTTTTTTTTAAAGCATATTGCACCCATTTAATATGAAAAGGAAAAGTAACGCTAGCAGTTTATACCTAAAAAGCTATCAGTGCAGGGAATCCATACTTTTAGTTAAGTTCTTTCACTTACTTTTTAGTGTGCACAAATTAATGTTATAGCCTTTAGCATAATCGCTATATATAGGTTATAATAATAAATAAACGAAAATGTGATCATTAAGTACATATTTTTTTTTTTTCAAACAAAAATTTATACACTTTGGGATAATTATTGAAGAGTTAATTGCTATTCCTGATGCGTAAACAATACTACAGGATACAGTAACAACAAGAACCTCATTAACCAAGCTTACGTCGAATGTATAGTTGGTACGAAAATAACATATAATGAACCTTATCACTGAGTAAAAAAAGCGCAATTTCTATAAATAAGTAATTCCATGGTAGTCACCAAGCCACGGTAGACAATAAACGGTATAAAAGTTGGGCCATTACCCTGCCCCTTGAGGCGAAAATCCATTTAATACGACAAAAGGGAACCACAAATCTGGGTCGAGCTAGGCTTTATAAATTAAACGTCCAGCTAAAGTTTAGCGAAAGGTTTATGACCTACGTCCTAGATCATTATCTAGATCCTAATTTGTGCTAATGTGCTGTCTGTTTTAGACACAAATTATAATAAATTGTGCCGTATTAACCACATATAGGTAAAAAAACTTAAACCACTTAAGATTTTCTGATTACACTTTTATTGTCAGAAACATCACTACAAACAAAGAAAATGATAAACGAACTCTGTTAGCCAAGCAAAGAATTAAACAAAAATAATGAGAGAAATCCTGTCTAAATTAATGGAAAGGAATATATTTTAAAAATTCACTGCATTATGTCGAAGTCAATTAGAAAAAAAATAAAGAATCAGATATACCAACATACTTAAAGAAGAAAGTCTTACACACGTGTATATGTAGTGCCATGTCTCTCTTACGGTGGTAAATCATGGATAAATGACTCGAACACAAACAAAAAAATAACAACTTCTCAAGTAAGGAATAAAACGTAGTGTACTAAATTTAATACTACAGAATGGGATAAGAAAAATTGTAAACAATGGCAGGGTAATGAGGAAAATGGGCTCTTGCACGGTGGGCTGACGTGTTGAAAGTGGTGGGGAATATTGGGAGAAAAATGGTTAAGACAGAGATAGAGATGGAGTCAATTGGAGTATATTCACTAAAAGACGTTAACCTTGACGTCCGATGATGAAACTCAGCTCAGTATAAGAACACTCTCCTCGGTACATGCGGTAGAAGATGCAGAGACACTCCATCTCTACGCAACGCCAAGGTATCAAGCCGCAAGGAAAGTGACTGGTCGTTGACGATTCGAATCGCTCTTTGTTGAACGGTCAAGCGGAAGGAGCTGGTACTGGGGAATAAATTCAGATTGGAGATTATTGTATTAAGAAAGATTAGAATTGTTGTATTGTATTGAATGTTTTACAAAAATGACTTTACCTTTACCTAACTAAGTAGAGATAGATCGATCGGCACATTATTTTTATAAGGCATGTAATAGTATTGGTTTAACATTAACTTTAAGGTATATAAATGAATGATACGTTTTCGATGGAATATATGAAACTCCTCACTTGATAAAACTGATACATTTTCTAGTAGCTTTTGATCGAATGAAGCTAGAGGCAATCTGGGTCACCCGAAACCACTAGGTCGGAGTTCGTAAATATAGTCTGAATAGTTCGTATTTGTTCTCAGTTCTACAAAACCACAGTTGAATTATTTGTTTCAAGTTTTGCTCTATTTAGTGACATTGTTTGGTCTTCATTGACTGTTTATTTATGCAAAAATTTGGTAAAGCCAATTATACCGAATCAATACGACATAGAAAGAGAACTTGGTTACCAGGTTTTTGACTATATTTCCTGAAAAATTATAAAATATGTTAATTCAGGCGCAGATTCAGCGGTTACTTATTTTATTATTAACTAGCTACTTTCGCGAAATTTGTCAAATATTTTTAGTAGCTATTTACAAATATATGGAACATTTTGCAATGCTACTGTTCCTATAAAGACTTTTCGCCCTTTCGGAATAAATACTCATTAAACCTAATATTTCTCCAAGTCTCGCTCCATAAAACCTTTCTCAGACTTAAAGGAATAATTTATAAAAAAAAGTGCGTGCGTACAAAGTACACATGTCAGAAGTTAAACTTCTTTGTAAATTAATTATTACTAAGGCAACCCAATAGATGATCATGTACCACATAAATAAAAAATCTGCGTTTACTGCACAAGACGTTATGCGACAGAATTTCAATCTAAAGTTCTAATATGAAACTACTAAAGGAATACATCAACCAATTGTATATATTGCGTGTATTTTTTCTCGATCTCCCTTACTCGCCATCTCTCAATAGTTCTCAATCTCTCTCTCCCTTTTCTTCGACAAAAACGATCCACATCTTCGTGACGTTTCATCCGTAAAGCTTACCATCGTGCGCCTAAAGAAGTTTCACTTCAAAAACTTTTTTTATATAGATTAACAGCAAAATTATTTTCCCCATGCACTAATCCCAAATACATAGTGAATATAAATGAGGTACTTCAATTAAGATTGGCATCTTGCCACTTGCCAGCTCTCCGATAATGATTCTCTCATGACCCACCTATGGACCTTTACTCACATTCACGTTACGAGTACTGTCACGCACAAAAGGGATTTATTATAAAAGCACGTTAACTCTTAATTCCATTAGCAAGGCTTCCCTTAATAGGATTAAACGTTACATTCGCTCAGTTTCGTACTAAGTCCCGTTGGTTATACTTGTCTATTTAGTTATATTGTTTAGTATTTTCAGGTAAGTTTTTATTTGACATCAAAAATTCGACAGGGGATGTAAACGCGTATTTTTTGTCTAGCAAATTTCTAGCTATGGAAAATGTTATGTGTAATTCAATAGTTAATACATATATAATTTGTGTATAAGAAAAGAAAATTCGCACTTTAATGTTCTTGAATATTTGTGTCTACAAATGTCTTATAATATCGAAAATAATTGATATTTTAATATTTACTGTAAATAAAAGTATGTTACGCGATTTGAACAAAAAGCGCCGCAAAAATATTGTTTAAATAATATAGTAAAATTTAGTAGGTATCAGTTAAAATTTTCTTTGTAATTTTATCTTTGGTATAAAGTTCATAAAAAGTTTGTAAAACGGAATCTCCAATGAAAAACTAATTATCAAGTCTCTTAGTATAACGAAGAAACCTTAGAAGCCTATAAATTATTCCAAATTACGTAAAAGCAAACAAAGGCAGCATACGTTATATGTATAATTAGCCATTCTCTTGTATGTGTACAACTTAGAACGCCTTCGAGATTGTTTGAAATTTTATTACGTAACTTTGTACTAAACGTCGACTGTGTTAAGTAAACATGTGAATAACTATCTATCTATCCATAAACGTTTATTTTATACTAAACTAACTGTATACAAATAAAGTGTTTAGTCCTTTTTAAAATATCAAATGCGTGGATTTGTTACATTTACAACTCTCACAGATAAATAGCAATTTTCAAAAATAATAATTTATATTTGTCAGAGTAGCGTAAATCTTTAATTTAACATGTGAATGTCATTTAGCTTCGAATGGCGATGTCCCCCATGTTCGCGTCTCTCCCTTTTAACACGCCTCGCTGACTTATGTCAACTGATGACATATCTTCAGCGATATACCATATTTCTTGGAAATTGCTTGCAAACTGTGAAAATGTTAGGGGAAATTCTTAGCTTATATTCAATATTAAGCAGGCGCATTTTACTTGGCTTTGGTATAATTTTCGATTCGCTTGGGATCAAAGTCTTGCCCTTAAGTCTATTTGGGTTACACAATATTGTTAGGAAAATATAAAATGTAATAAAAATGTCATATACCAGTCATCATTCACATTATATGATATATAATGAGACATTGATTCTAAAATCTGAATTAATTTGTCAGTTCAATAATTAATTCTCGACAAAACATCTCAGCGTCGCGTATACTATTATTAAATCTCTTTTATATTAGCGATGTCATAAATGTATGTCAATATCTTTCAAAAGTGGTTTTAATTATGAGTTGAAATAATCTGATCTCCTAAACTGGTCACGTAACCCTTTGTTAAAAATTAAATCGCCTTAAATTCGACGGCCGGATCACGGAAAGTACATGACGACCTCCTCGTTTGGTGTTATTTAAGTGTGCAAAAAAGTCATTTAGGTGATTTAGTCTGACACCTCAAGATTATATAACATTTGGGTTTATTCTCATTTCAAAGCTCCATATGAATACAACTTGCCAACATTAATACAAAAAAAATTACGACACGAATGACAGGGACTTATAGGCAAAAATAGCATACAAGAGATAATAAAAACAAATTAAACAAAACGGTAATATTTTTTTTAATAAATGAAAATAGATGTTAAAGTGTGAAGGGAGGTATGGATAACCAGACATCGGTGAGTTTAGGCCAAAATGCGTTCTCCGGGATAAATAGAATGATAAGATGCCTAGTATATCTACAGGGTACACGAATTTTTTTTAATCAACCTGATTATTAAGTATATAAATCGGAAACTATACATCAATTAATTTTCTACAATTCACCAATGACAACAGCCTGGTTTCGTAACTAGGCAATTTTTCTTTAGAGATGCCACTGGAGAAAAGTGCACACAGATGCCACAGTAATATTTTTTGTAAATGATTTTTTAACCCATGTTTAACGACATTACAATCTTTATAATGTTACTTTATTCTCATCTCCTGCGCTTTTTGCAGCCTAGATACAAAACAAACACTTCACAACATTTAACACTCACTGGTTTGATATAGGCGAGTGATTCCTCTGGAACACAAAGGCTCTTAATCACTGTCGGCTATTAGTGCGGGCCGCACCCGGTCATGTACCTTTCGTATCGACCCCTTGTATAATGTGGCCCCTAGTCGGGATTTATGGGCACTTATTTATGAATTAACCGGCTGATTAACGAAAACGATTACCAATCACTCTTTTAAGACTTCATGGACATTGAACACCGACAAGAGAGAGACAGGATTATATTGCGATAATTATAACAGACATGATTCTTCAAGGATGCTACTCCTTTTAAAATGGCCTTATCCTTCGCGTCTCCACAAACTTAGGCAAAACTAAAATAAATAGCTTTAGAGTTTTATGACATATAGGAACTGAAAAATATTGTAAAAATGATTGCTAAATATTATATAACCTGTATTATTTCCTCAATATATAAAATAATTGTACTATCGTCTAACAAGGTCATTTATGCGAATCGGTTCGGTTCATTGTTCCCAATGGAGTAGACATATTTTTTCTTGATATCCCGAAAGGGACACGCGAAGATACGTGGTCATGTTTTAACACGGTCCTGGGTTCGTGTTGAATCGTATTCTTCATATTATCTAAAAAGCGCAGATGATTCTACCGTTGGTTAAAAGTACAATGTTATATATTTGTTGATAAAATAATGTGTTTCGGAGAAGTTTTTTCACTAGCAAAACTGTTTGTTAGATCAAAATTGAGAGCATCAAATAGAGATTGGTATTCTTGGGATGAGAGGTTTAAGTGCACAGGCGCTAATTGGTAGACGGTACCGATAACAGCTGGTGCTTCGCCTAACGAATAATGACAGGCTCTTAAAATTAGTTTGATTTTTTTTATAGTTACTATTGAGGTTAAGTAAATTGTAAATACTGTAAATAAAAAAATAACATTTATAAAATGCATCATCATCATGTCGCTGCCATGGCCTTTGCCACCGAAAACCTTGAGCTGTCCTTATTTTTATTGTTGTTCATGAACCGAAAAGAAATATTATTAATCCTATTATTTTTACGTCAATTAAAACTACGTTTTAGTAGGTAAAATATAATTCGTTTAATAAACTTATATATAATAAGTTAATTAAATCGTTCTGTGTGTTATTCAATTTTGTACAGAAAACAATATTTCTATCTATAAATAATATAATAAAGAGGAAAGATTTGTATGTAACGAACCGATTTTAAAAATTCTTTCCCATTTGAATGCTCCATTATTATTAATTAATGTAGGCTATTTTAATTGCAAGAAAAAAATAAGGTACCCTACTAAAACTACAATAATGTTACCCAATGTGTAAAAAAGCCTATAAAATATTTGTCATAGCTTTCATGGCATGCGCTGTGAAAACTATTGACGATAGAACAAAAAATGTTCCACGATATTAATGAACAGATTAATATCTACCATTTTTTATAAATAAATTTCCACACGTTCAAAGCCGGGACAGGCCGCTAGTTTCACTATAAGGTAGATAATATTGACATTATCCTTCCTTCTTAATTTAGTCATTTATTTTTATGATAATGAGCACTGTTGGTCTAAGAGTACAACTCTCATCCCTGAGATCGTAGGTTTGATGAACGGCTTTCTTACTAAGTGCGCATTTAAGATTCGCTCGAACGGTGTAGAAAAACTTCGTAAAGAAACCAGCTTGTCTTAGACTCAAAAACTCGACGGCGTGTGTCAGGCACAGAAGGCGGATCACATAATTAGATTGAAAATAGATCCTGAAACAGATACAGAAGTCTGAGGACCAAAAAAGGTTATAAGCGCTACTATTTTTTTTACCTACCTAGGTAATAAATTCTCCAAGAACTAAACTTTAAACATTGTATGGTCCATGCGTCTAGACTGTATCTAATTTTGTTGACCGTCTGTTATTCCGCCCTACATTTCGTAATAACGCTGTGTTATTTCATACGAAAAATACTCCGGTGTTGCCACATCAAAAATTGTCGAAACGGCAAGTGGCAATTTGCAGACGTCTTTAAACTTGTAATTTTAGGTCGAGTATTCAGTTAGGTGGGGTTAGAGAGGTGATTTCAGTAATGATGTGAGCTGAGTCATTGCATTCTTATAACAGGATTTTTCATCCCCAATTTCCCGTTTCTGGAATACCTACATTCTAGTTTGATTATTTAATTATAATTTATACTAGAGTATTTACAATGTTCTTTACTTACATAAGTAAGAGTAATAAAATAAAAATTGATACACAGTCCTATATTGCTGACAAGGGGTAGCGGGGTGGATAAATTGCAGTAAATCTTGAAGCGCCCCCCCCCCCCTTTCTGGCAGTGTACCTTTAATTCCGGCACCATTTCCTCGCTATAATACGATACTAATTTCTTGACGAAAGCACTAGCTACGGAATCACCGGGCCTATCATCCAGGCGCCAACTTAAATCTTTAATTAGCGACTGAGAACTTGGACTTGGACTAGGACTGTCCCCAAAGGGGGACAAAAGTCATCATCATAAATCATCATAAACATTATGTAGTTTCAAAACACAAAGCATGTTTTTTTTAATTCAGATTCTGACCTGAGAAATGTTTCATAAAAATAATTAAAATTTATGTACGCTAACAAGCTAAGGGCGTAAAGGGCGGCAACGCCCTTGCGGTGCCTCTGGTATTTCGAGTGTCTATCCCTTCCTGTTCTATAATTTAAAAAAAGTTTGCGCTGTCAAATTTATGAATAAAATTACCTTTTTTTACTTTTACTTTACTGTACTGTTTTGTTTCGTACTGTAGTATAATAATGACAATCAAAAATAATACAAAAAAAATATTCTTATTCTCAGTTCAGCGACAATTATACTGACAGCTTATTGAACTTTCTTCTTCCTTCGAAAGTTTCCTTACATTGGCAACTACGAGATCACTTTCGGAGTCGAAACTTTTGCAGTTTAATATGTCCTCAAAGTTTATGAAGTCGTTTCCAGTTAACTAAAGGAAGGCAGTAATTACAGACTTCTTAACTTTTATCATTAGAATTTTCCTATGTTGCGAGAAGTAAACCTTTGGAAATTGACACATTTAATAATAAATAATAATTTGTGTGGTGAAGCCTGTGGTGTTCCATTCCGTGTTCCACACACATGTATATGAACATGGACTCCGGATTTCACCATGCCCTTACCACCCACGCAGAGCTCATGTCATTCCACTCCTCATGTCAACCAATTCTTAAAAGGCCAGCGACGCACTCGCGAACGCGCTTGATCCTACTGGCCGTTTAACCCCAGTTCTATAAAAGATAGTCTAATACAATAAACAACATAGGCGCTGACAGATATTTTAATAATTTAACTCTATTTTCAACAGAAATGTGTTAAGTCTTACTTATTGCGTGATAATTTGCAGGAAATGTCTTCGTGGTAAATTTAGCAGTGGTGGGGAAGCAGCTCCATCATGACCAAGCGATTTGAATTTAACTGGCAGATCCCCGTACCCGAACCCTTGCTCCAAGTAAGTAAAATTTATATTAAAACTAATATATTATTAATTATAACTTAGTTTTTCAAAATGTTTATATATATATATATCGTCATACCATTTCTTGGCCACGAAACAGTACTTATCTTAAGATACATATTTATGAAAAGTATAAATTTATTAGAATTTCATTTCTCTTTGTGTCTTCGAAAAATAATAATAAGTCTAAATAAACTTCATCCCCATCACCTTGATGCCTGGAAGTCTTCCACGGCCCGCTTCATAAGACAACACAAGGTACGACTTCCAATTGTTAAAAAAAGAGCACCCTTCTCCCACAAAGGTCGGCAACGCACCCTAAAGTGTCTCCATGGGCTGCGATAACTGCTATTTATAGGCGTCATGGGGGCTCGTTTACTATCCTATAAAAGCTTTTACAAATTGACTAGCGGATCCGACAAACGTAGTCGTGTACACGCGTCTTACATAAAAAATCTAATAGTGTAAGTCATGAACACACATAAAATCTCATCGAAATCTGTCCAGCCGTTTAAAGAGTTTAGTAACGAACACGTGCACCAAAGATTTATATACATATATTCCAGCTGTTTATTTGCTGTAAAGATAAATTACCTAGATACCGACTGCAGCGCCATCTGCCGGGCTTATTCGTGAATGCATACAATCCAGAGCGCCACGCAAATGTATACACAAAAAAAGTACGTGCGTAGTGCGTACAAAGTACACATGTCAGAAGTGAAATCTCTTTGTAAATAAATTATCATTTAGCTAAAAGCTATAGTATACGTGCTAATGATAATATAAATAAATAAAATGTCGTTTACTGCACATGACGTTATACGACAGAATTTCTATTTAAAGTTTATAATATGTAATAACTACTAACCAATAGCGTGTATTTTTTCTCGGTCTCCCTTTCTTACTCTCTCTCACTCGGTGTCAATAGCTCTCCTTTTCTTCGACAAAAACGTTGCACATCTTTGTGACATTCCGCAAAAAAAATACCCTCACGCGCCTAAAGAAGCTTCCCTAAAAAAATTAATTCAAATCGGTCAAGCCGTTTAAGAGGACTTTACACGTACAGTAGAAATATGTATATAAAGATAAGAATTTGGCACGGATCACAGGAAGCGACCACGGGAATCATGCGACGCATTTGTTTAGAATGCAATCGGTACCCTGGATACACTGGGGTTATAAACGTCTTTTATAGCTTTAGTGAATTTCCAATCCATTACATACTAATGTTATAAGTGCGGAAGTCTTATTTTTATGGCAATTGGATTCAATAAAAATTTATCTTAATGCTTTTTGGATATGATGAATATATTATTGTTAGATTTTTTTAAAGAATAGTCGAAAACAAATAACGTCGGGCCGAGTTTCTTGGTTTGTTCATCGTTTTAAAACCAATGCCAATGTCAATGATTACATAATACGTAAAACTTTGTAAAACTTATTTCATGCGAACTTACGTGTTAACGTTCCTGGGCTGATTTAAAACTTTTAGTATATACTTTCATCGAAATGGCTTCGTCGCTATGACATGAGAAAACGACAAATAAAAAGTTAGAAAGATGATATACACCGAGAAGAGTGGAAGCTCTTAGAGGTGACCTATGTCCAATGACAAGCTGTTAAATAGAAATTAAGCGGCTTGCCTATTACTTATTAGTTTTCATTGTACTTCACATTTTTATGTACTAGGATTATTCATATCAATGATTTTTTTATTTTGATTTTTGATTTAATAGTTAATTTCTGTTTACTCATTTTGTATTATAAATGTAACCAAATAGTTTTTGTATTATTATATATATATATTTACTTAAATAAATAAATAAAAAATACGTTTATTTTGGAACATAAGATCATCATGGTACCACTTATTCCACGTCATTAAATTCGAACCTGTTGGCATCCCTACTCCTTGGAAAAGAAGACAGAGGGTGTTGGCCGAGAGAAAAAAAAAAAAAAAAACGGTGTAAAAAACTCTCGGAACTCTTTAAAAAAAAAGCAAATCATCAAAGAATTCTACAATATTTAAAACAAAAAAACAAAGTACAAAGTAACCTGCCCAGCACTAGTCCCAGGTCCTTTTATCAACTAGATAATCACTAACTATAGTAAGCCTTTTTACACAGCTTTTCTTTAATACATTTCTTAAACTTAATAAAAGGCAGAGATAAAAGAGCCTCTGGGATTTTATTAAAGAAGAGTATCCCTTTTCCCAAAAAATAATTACTAAGTTTAGACAGTCTAGTACGGGGAAATTGCAACCTTCGTATGTTCCGAGTATTGACATTGTGCGTATGTTCTATTCTAATATACTTATCACTGTTTTTGTTTACCATAAGTGTTCGTATATATAGGGAATGAACAGTTATGGTTCTAAATTTAATCAAGAGAAGAACTGGCAATACTCTCCGTCACTCGTTTAAATTTCCAAGGTATTTCAAAATAAAACAATCCTTCTTTAAGTGAACATGATAAGCCTATATGACATATTATCGTTAACTCGAAGATTCGATGCTTTAGCGAGAGACATAATTTTTTTTATTACTTGCAGGGAGCTGTATTCGACAGATGGACCGAAGAAAAAGACAACACGGAATTGGAAAAGGAATGCCTCTTCAAAGTCGACGAGTATGGCTTCTTTATTTATTGGAAAAGTGAAGGAAAAGTATGTATTCCAGCAGTATTGCATTATTCGAGACGACATACTAAATCCATATTATTATACATGCAAGTAACAATCATTTTAGTGGGAATGTCATATACTTTTTGTAATCAAACAAAACTGTGGTGACTCGACTTCGTTGGTTGGTTTAATTTTTTTTTTAATTCAAATTTAAAAAAAATTCTGTAAAAAAAATAATTCTTTTATTTATCTAGGTACACTTATGCATGTCAATTTACGCCATCTCACTATCTCATGGCGGCATTAGTGTTTTGTTATAGTCTATGTATTCTTGAACTGTGTAATATCATTTTTATTAGCGTTTTCTTGATGTAAAGTTTAAACTTATGTAGCGGAAGTTTGGTTACATGATCTGGAATTTTGTTATTAATTTCCCCAAATGAAAATGCAGTGTTATGAAGTCTGAAAGCTGGAAAAGCAGATCCATTCCTACTTCTTGTGTTTAAATTGTGACAGTCACTGCGCTTTAGAAATGTATTAATATTTTTATAAACGTACATACTATTTTTATACACATATTGGGAGGCAACTATTAAAATACTGATTTCTTGAAATAATTCTCTAGGGAATCACGCGGTTTTAATTTGTATATAGCGCGTTTTGCTGTTTTTTGTAATACAAAAATATCTTTTATAATAACAATACAATCCAAATATTAGTCCAATTACTAGATTTCTTTATGGAACAGCAGGCAAACGGGCAGGCTCACCTGATGTTAAGTGATACCGCCGCATACATTCAATGCCCGAGGGTACCCGAGTGCGTTGATAGCTTTTAGCCATGTACACTTATGAAAGTCAAGAAAAACAAATTTTCTTTTCAATCGCCAAGTTTTTAATACAAATTGTTTGAACTGGAACAAATCAATCCCAAGGATTAGGATCATTTAAGTATTCGTCACATTTATAAAAGTCGAATGGGTTCGAAAATACTTCAGTAATAAATAGATAAAATTAATTTAAATGTATTTTGCAAATTAATGCTTAAAATTTAATTACATACCTGTTAAAATGATACGACTTTCGGAGTTTATAAACCTATCCTTACACTCTGTAGTGTACAGCGTAACTATACCTCGTCTAGGTACTTTGTGTGGTTCCCGGGCGAGGTGCTTTGTGTGTTTTTCCCTCGAGATTCGAATGTACGTAAACGCGGACTAGTTTTATAATATAATTCTTGAACAATGTAATTGCAAACAGAATGTTATATAATTATACTAATGGTGATTCATTCCTCTGCACTAAAGTGTTGGTCAGCTCCATTAATATTTCGGTCATTCATTACTTATAAGTCACAAGACTCAGGGTCAAATTCTAAAATGTTCAGCGTTAAATGTTCTATAAGTGTGTATAGATCATAGTTTTCGTAATCCAATAAATCCGGTTAACATTTCCAACAATAAAAATAAACAATTATATACAAAATTTATTTCATCTTATGCAAATGCAACCTACGCAAAACATCGCGTATGCAAGTGTCAATCGTCTGACACGTCCGTGATACGTCAGGCTCAAATTAGATTACTCACAGACAAGTTAATATAGATTGACATTTACCCTTAGACATTGGTTACGTAAGACACATTTAAAGAAAATTTCAACTTTTTGTTCTGGAGTGTATAATTCATCAATATCGTCTAGTGTTACTTACTACAGTCAAAATCTGTTATAACGACATAGAACGACTACTAATATTTGGTCGTAAAAACCGATAGTCGTTACAGCCGCTGACGTTATTAAGAACCTAATACAATAGAATTTAGCCAAGAGCTTTGACTTTTGTCAATATAACCGGTATGTTGTAAAACGATGTCGTCATAAACGGTTTTTACTGTATTATTACTAAAAGCTAGACACAAGTGTATAGATAATTAAAATACACAACTCTTAAAACGCGTTATGGATTATGGACGATATATCATTTAAAACGCCGGCACTTTGCTTCCTGATCTATTAAAAATGTGTTCTAAGCCTACGAAAGGTTCTATACGGTTGAATATTATTGTTAAATATTTATTTAAATATAGTGTTAAGCGCACGAAAATTGTTCATGCTTATACCAGCATAGTTGATATTGATCTCAATAAACATAAATATATGATGTCTCTCAAATCCCTTTTAATACATCACTTGCCTCGTCACTGTTGACTTACTCGCACCCTTCAATCAAAGGAATCAAGTTAGGGCCTCCTTGACTTCATCTCACTTGATCAAAGCTATCGCAATTGAGTTACGAAATGTTTGACGTATAATTTGTATATGTCACTTTTTTATTTAGCACGTATTCTAAATATAGAGCTGTGTTGGCTGCTGCCGCCTCAGCGTGCGATTCTCATGCCTGAAGTCGTAGGTTCGATCTCCGGCTGTGTGTGTTCTTATGTGCTCATTTATAATTTGCTCGCACGGTACATCGTGAGGAAACCGACTTGCCTTAATACCAAAAAGTTGACAGTCTGTGTACGGCACAGGTGACTGATCTCCTACATGCCTATTAGATTGGCAAATTGATCATAAAACAGACAGATAAATCTGAGGCCCAGAGATAAAAAGCTTGTAGCGCCACTGATTTATTTAATTAACACGTATAAGATAAGGATATTTGCTGTATACAATAATTTGTTTTTTTCTCACAAATAAATATCCGGTATAATGTGATGAATATCCATATCAGGATTAAATAATATTTTACTTATACTTTTCAATTTGATTCACTTAACTCGAACGTATCTCATAGCGAATCTAAGATTAGCTTGGCATCTACGCAGATATATTTGCCTGATGTAATTGTGTTTACCTCAAAGTTTTATTGGAGCATTGCGGTACTCAATTCGCAAATCCATTTCTATCGTTTATGAGTCATAAATCAATTGTACTTGCAACGTAATTGAAACTACAATGAGCTAATGGATTAAAGAGAAACATAAACTGAAATAGGCTATAACGTCTAATTCCATTCGTTTTATTTCGTCTGCCATTCGGATGTCGATGAACTACACTCTTTGATGTACCACTTGACCGAATAAATATGTAATACACAGATTCTGACAACAAGTCCCGCGTGCGACTGTGACGAAAGAACCGATCAAACGGTGGTTCATTTACTACTCGACTGCACGTCTTTCGAGCGCCATGTGCGATTTGAAGCTCAAAAAAGGGATGTCCCGGTATCCCGGGACGGGCTACCCGACATGATGCTCCAGCACAGTAAAAATTCTGCCACAAAATTTTCGAATAACTCAGTAAGATAAGAACAAAAGATAACGCGCCGGTCAGCGGGATCCTACTAGCCCATATATATCATGAGAATATTTCCAGAGTCTTGTCGCCCGAGCCTGGCGGGAGACGCCAAGACCACTAACTTCAAGAAAATAAGGTCCTTTTTTAGGGACATTTCACACTCCCTTGCGGGCTCAGCACCCTAGTGATCAAATCAAATCAAATCAAAATATCTTTATTCATATTGGTAATAATTTACACTTATGAACGTCAAGAAAAACAAATTAAATTAACTGTAAATTTACATTTACAACCAGTTCGCAAGTCAAGGGCGTAGAGCGGGTAAGAAGAACTGGCAAGAAACTTTCCGCCACTCTTTTCAATCGCCAAGTTTTTAATACAAATTGTTTGAACTGGATCAAATCAATCCCAAGGATTAGGGTCATTTAAGTATTCGTCACATTTATAAAAGGCTTTATTAATTAATTTACTTTTAACAAGGGCTTTGAATTTATTTAGTGACAGTTCTCTAATTTCGCTTGGGAGTTTGTTGTAAAAACGAATACAATTTCCATATAAGGAGTGGTTTATCTTCTGGAGCCTGGTTGGTCGCACACTCAAATTAGTTCTATTGCGCGTATTATACTGGTGAAAGTCACCATTTGTTTTGAAATCGTTTAAGTTTTTTTGTACATACAACAAGGCTTCAAGAATATATTGACCGGATAATGTCATAATATTTAGTTCCTTAAATCTATTCCGTACCGATCCTATCAAGCAAGCTTTCCTATAAAAGAAAAGAAATTCTAGTCCGTCGACACATTGTAAATATAATTCACTTAAGGGAGTTAAATAATCGATCATCGAAATTGAAAGTGTTTTAAAGAAACTTGCGTCATGGAGTGTACGCCTTATTATTTTTAGTAGCAATTCACGGATTTACGGGATATTTTTGATTGGCAGTCCAGTGGCTCTTTATCTTTTTTTCTTTTCAGACATGAGATTGCTACGTTTATTTGGGCTTTAAGGCTATGGTAGACTTCTGCGCCTGTCAATATTGGTTATTTTGCTCAGAGAAACGCCATCGCAAAATTTTCCTTTACAGAATGAGTAATTGCGTGCAAAAATCCGTTGATCCGGTGTTCGATATGTTGAGAAGCGACCGCTCAACCACTGAGCTTCATACTTTATAATTTGACACTTACAAGTCTGGCAATCACAGACATATGAATTGATGTGGAGCATTTATTCAATCGTACATCAAAGCACAATGGCGCATCCGAGATGACCTAGTTACTGCTATCTGGAACTGTCAAAGTGTCGACTACACTGACATAACAATACAAGTGTTGTATAATACTTATTCAAGAATTATTTATTTAACTTTAATTCTCCCTCAGAGTGGATATTATATGTATATATAACCTTTTAAGGTATGGGTCTCAGATTTCTGTATGTGTTTCATGGATGATTTATCAATCTAATAGGCAAGCAGGTTTTCTTGTACCTGTACACGCCATCGACATTTGGGTCACACACATGATAATGGCTTCACCGTTCGAGAGAATATTAAATGCTCTCATAGAAAGAAGATCTCATAGAAGATCCATTTAAATTTCTTAAAACTGTACATTTGTATTTCTGAATCCAGTTTATTGTCTTTTATTTCTATTGTATAATTATTTTTCTCTTTTATCATTCTAATGTTTGAAAACATTTGTTGAATTGTTGTTTTTATCAATCCTTTAAATGTTGTGCACACTTGTCATTGATACATGTATGTGTTTTTTGTATGTTGGTATATTGTGTGGTCTCTATGTGTTGTTGTGTGTGTAATGTTATGTTAGTGTAGTGCTATAATAAGTATGTCAAATTAAAGGCATCTACAGTATATACTTACTTAAATAGGTCCAGAAATGAGGCTGCCTCATTAGGAGAGAAAAATATCCAATTAGATGAAGATCAAAGAACAGTGTTACATTTATTTAATGAACAGTAGCTTGAGATGTAGACTTATGTGTAATTGGGAAATTAGATGGCGAATTTTCTTTCGTTTTCTTAAATAAATAGGAAAAAGGCTATAGAACTTGAAAGACCGTTTATAACAGTCCTTAAATTTATAATTTTCCAGCGGCTGGATTTCTTAATGGGATAATTTTTATGTTATGTTCTTTGATCAAAAGTAAAGAAAGAAATACCTGAAGTTGAATGAAAAACTTCAATGCTTCTTTAAATGTCAAGCTAAATTTCCTCTTTTATTTATAGTATGTTTGGAACTTGAACTATTGAATCGATTTCAAATATTCTTTTATCATTACGATGCTTTTTTGGCGGTGTACAGGCCCACCCAATGGATGTCGATCTTGAAGCGGGTATTGTGGGACTGGCTTTGAACTCAAATTGGGGTAGCGAGATGCTACCCACTAAAATCACCTTAAACCTCTACATAACCTTACGGGGTTCGATAAGGGACCTTTACGATGCTACATTATCGCTGAGCAACATATTTAGTTTCAAGGAATTTAAATGTCTAGGCGTACTAAGAATGTTTGCCTATTATAAGTGCAAATAGTAACTATACATCAGTATTCCCCAATGTGGAGCCGACCACCCCCACAGTGAGGCAGTTTGGTTGTCAGGATATCAAAAATTTGAAATTGGATTTAAATTTTTCATTATATGTTTTGAAAATGTATAACTCGTTAACAGCTTTGTAGTAATTTCTTTCTAATACCTATAATTTAAGTTAATATTAAAAGATATGTATGTTATAAGGGGTATAAGAATTTTAGACAGCCTTAGGTGAGCACAAAACATGTTGAATAACACTACACAAATCGCTCTAAAATGATTCGCGTTTTGAGTGATAAACTTAGCTCATCAATAATGCCTCGAATAACATTGTTCATATGTAGGACGGACGTCAGCTGAGCGATGTATACGTCCGATAACACTGACTTTTTCATTGAATACGACGAAAGATTTTAATTGAACGTTGATTAAAAGATAATGCAATGTTAAATATATTCAAATAAATACTATCGTAACAGTTACATTATTCAGGTATTTTATATTAATTATATATGATTGTCAAAGGAAGTAACAATGTTTGATTTACCATAAATTAATTTGGTTATAATAAAGTTACAGTATAAAACTGTTTAAATGAAAGTTTCATCATCGGACGTTGCGGCAAAGTGTAAAATTCCTCGACGTCTCTCGATTTTTTGCCGGGCACCACCGATATGTGGAACCAGCTGCCCATCGTGGTCTTCGCCCATTTCCGAACATATACAAAGGGTTTTGCAAGAAAAGAGCGTACCGATTCATAAAGTCAAGTAACTCCCTCGCAAGCCTTAGATTTAGAGTGTCCACGGCATCATTTAACATCACAGCTTCTTGCCCGTTTTCCTCCTGAAAGAAAAGGGAATATGGATTTTTAAAAGATGCATTGTTGAACTCAAGTGCAATATCCTAAAGGAACTAGCGGAAATTGTCTTCGTGTGTCCCAGGAAATTATTGTACAATCTTAGTAGTAATGAGTTCCTTCCGTTTTTGTTTCCTTCCAAACAGCGACTGTTTATTTAAAATGTAATTTACAATCATGTTTGACATTGTTTTTTAAAAGAACTGTCATAAAACACTTAGGGTCTGTTTCATAATGTCCGGATAATTTCTAAATAAGCTATTTATTACTTATTGGTAGGATAAACACGTGTTGCGTTTCACGACCGTCATATACCGCTATTCGTCATGAAACACGAAGTTTCTTATTCGGAACTCTTCCGAATAATTTATTGTTGCATAGATATTTGATACTTTATCCATACATTGTGAAACAGACCCTAACTATAAAATAACGTTAAATACAATGTTATAATCTTAATTAATCATTTTATTTCACACATGAAATTATCTTTCAAACATTTGATTCTTGCATTATTTGCTTTCAGGATGGTGACGTGATAGAACTGTGTCAAGTCAGCGACATCAGATCTGGAGGAGTGCCAAAGGTAAAAGCCTCCTAAAGTACGTAGAGAGTAAGAAGAAGGCGTTTATATTTCTGTAAAATAATTTTAAGAAGGAAGGTAGACATTCTACAACAATGATGATTTAAAAATGGTTGGAAAGCATGAAAAAAAATGAAGAATACAAAAGCATAAAGGCGTAAACATTTTGTGTAAAATTGAGGAGAAGCCTGAAAAAGCTTCCCTTGTGAAGGCTTCTTTAAAACACATTACCTAGAATATCTTCTTTTAATATCTTTAACTTAAATAAAAAAATGACTATGGTATTTACTATAATTTATTTATTTATTATTTCGATAATGATGAGATAGATGAATGGATATAAAAATTCAGTTCGTATCGGATTTGAATTTGGGTTATTTACTCAACGATTCCAGGACACGAAATTGAACGACAAACTAACGACCAAACACGGCAACCAATTAGAAGACAAATCGTTAACCATATGCAGTGGCACGGATTATATCAACATCAACTATCAACACGTGGTCTGTCCTGATGCAAATACTGCCAAGGTAAACATTTTTAAATTCCTTGTAATTTTTTCCATAACTGAGCGTTTTTTAAGATATAAATATTTCCAAACCAATCTGACTTAAGGAAGACAAAAACGTACCAATTCTTAAAAGGCCTGCAAACTTGCGAGCCTTCTGGTAATGAGAGTGTCCATGGGCCATCACTTAACGTCAGGCTTTTGGCCCGTTTGCTTCCTATTACATTTAAAAAAATCACACTTAGTTTCCGGTATAGGTTCCTAGTAAAAATTTCTTAGATAAAGTTCTCTTTCGTCTCTTTCTTTCAAATTGTGTCTTTAATGAAAAGAGACAGTTAAAACGGTAGAATTAGATTTATTTATTATGAATGAGGGATTGTTAACGAATAATAAATGAGAGGAAACGCCATTTAATATTTTTTTTAAACTCTATCTAACAAGTATTTAGCGGACCCTATGAATCTGACAGTAAGAAAAGAGACTAAATTAATTAGTTTGTTTATGAATTTCCACGCTAACCTACACAAACTATAATGCGTGCGTTGGTATTCTGTAACTTTCAATAGCGATACGGATACCTTTGCATTGAATTTCGGTGTATATAGCGCGGTACAATAATTCGAAATTTTAGTCGAGTTCGCTATCAAGAGTTACAGAGTACCAGGTGGTTTAAAATTTTAAAAACTTGTCAAGGTCTGGTTGGAGGGTTTGAGAAAGATTACCCACAACGTGAAAGCCAACAACGTTTGCCCCATGACTTGTCTCAAGAAACAGTAAGTTTGGGACACTTGCGCAAATAATTGGAGTAAAGGACAGTGACGCAAAACAATTAATAATAAAGATAACTCCCTTAATTAGTCTGTGTAGTTATTATGCAATTATCATGAGTAATTCTGTGTCCAGTTTGTGTTAATGAAAAACTGAAATTCTAATTCCAAATAGATTTTCGAAAAGCCAACAGTCAAATTTCCCCCTTTGACCGCTGAACCTCGTTGGGAAATAAAGTTTTAATTTTATAAAAGTGAGATAGACATTATAATGGTATCTTGAATCTAATCGTGTCGAATTATAAGCACGTTAAGACCTAACTTTTACAAGCTACCGTTCCTTTACTCTATAAAGCTTTCGCATGGCCTAAACTTGTGATTAACTGTTTTAAGCTTAATGTCTAACGCCTCGTTGTGTTTCAAAACTTTGCATGTTTTTTAACAGTTAACCAATCTGACCGGTTTTCTTAAAAGCAGAACCGCGAAAATATTTGAATTGAAAAAAAGATTCCTGAAGATTAAATTAAATTTTACGAAATTAATTTGTACGGATTACGTGTCTTATATTCCAAACAAAGATTTTCTTTGGCTTAAGTTTTTCCGATCAAAGCATCACATTTTTTATCCAATTTGGTTAACTGTTTATTTTATTTTTTATCTGACCTTTGTATAATGTATGAGATGGTAATCAACGTTTACACAGATGGCGGTTTTAAAATTCAAATAGAGCTGGATTTGAAAGTTAAAAAGCCCAAATTTATCTTTGAATTTCAACGACACGAATATCAAGCGTATATTTTAAAGAGCCAAAACGTGGTTTCTAACATATTTTATAAAATATATAAAATAAGCTTAAAATTAGCAGTGTTGGCCTAGTGGACACAGCGGTCCCCATCTCTTAGGTCGTATGTTTTATCCTCGGCTGTGCACTAATGGAGCTTCTTTCTATGTACGCATTTAATTAGCACGTACGGTGAAGGAAAACCGGCTTGCCTTAGACCCAAAAAGTCTACGTTGTGTGTCAGGCATCCTGTGCCGCTGATCATCAACTCGCCTATTAGATTGGCAAATTATGATGAAACAGATATATAAATCTCAGGCACAGAACTAAAAAGTTTGTGCGCCTAAAGAAGTTTCACTTCAATAAAAACAAAATTACAATTCCCATTTTAGTCGATGAAAATCGCGCTTCGCTCATATTACTTTTAAATTTAATTTTGACTTTCAAAGTTCTAAGACATATTATACAAGGGTCATTGCATGTTTTTGTCAAGGTGTGGAAAGAAGGGTTGCGGCACATAACTCACAATAACAAAATTAACAATGTCTGTCCGAGGACGAGTCTTATGAAGCAGTAAGTATGATGATATATATGATGTATGTGTGCGCTAGAACTATTGACGTCTTTTAAGATGGGACGCCGATTTAAAAATTAGTTTGAATATAACAGTGGTCAAAGCTCTCATACAAATACTGATTCATACGCAATAACATTATGTGGCTACAGGTGTCATGTCTATAAATATATCCACTTTCAAACAGCAGAAACAAGCTGGAGTTTCACTCCTTTGGTGTTGATATCCACAAATGCCGCACTGACGATTTGGTTCGTCGCTTATTTTAAAAACAGCAAAGAATTCCTTGGCCCTTCCATCTTTCCCAGATAGTATAATATTTATTCATTGAAGCGGCGGTGAAAAGGCATCTCCTTGACAGGCGAGCCCTCCTTCCACATCTTACTTAATATTAGGTGGGATTGTGGCCATATCTGTCTAGTGCGTGCGTGTCAGGGCGTGCTTTCAAAGCACACATGTCAGAAATGAAACTTCTTTATAATTTAATTATTACTAAGGCAAAAGCCCCAATAGACGATCATGTGCCAGTATGATCACTCCATGTATTTGTATATTCACACTGTATACGTGCTAATGATAATATTTTGTTCGACAAAAACGCTGCAAATCTTCGTGATGTTCCGTAAAAATACCCTCATGCGCCTCAAGAAGTTTTACTACAAAAAATAGTACATTCTGATACGATTGATCCGAAGGGATATATTTTAAAAGTAAAACTGAATCACGTGGATACGCCAAAAGTTAAGCGTTAAATATATTGAGAAAGTATATAGAAATACCGTAATAAGGGGAAAATATTTTCCTGTTCGTGTCACAATATTTACGAAAATGCTTCAAATTAGATGAAAGTAAACCGAAGTAAAACAATTGTTTTGCAAATTGGGGATTTCTCTTTGTAAGTGGCTCTTTGTTACCTTAATTAAATTTTGGTAGACAAAAATATATACATTTACTTTCACATTTTATGGTTTAGGTACGTTACATAGCTGTAGGCGAAGGTACAGGTTAAAGCAGAGTGGGTTATTTTCTGGGATGTAGGCAGCAGGTAAAAAAATTGGCCGTCTTTTGTCTGTTAGAAGATTAATGATGCGAAAATCATGAATTCGGCTTTGGGCCCTACTAAAAGAAAGTATACATTTATAGTATTGGGATTGATTTGCTCCAGTTCAAACAATTTGTATTAAAAACTTGGCGATTGAAAAGAGTGGCGGAAAGTTTCTTGCCAGTTCTTCTTACCCGCTCTACGCCCTTGACTTGGGAACTGGTTGTAAATGTAAATTTACAATTAATTTAATTTGTTTTCTTTGACCTTCATAAGTGTATATGTTTACCTATATGAATAAAAATATTTTTGAGTTTGAGTTTGAGTAGTCGGACGTCGGTATTACGTAACGTCACGTGCCTCCTAAAACGTGTTCTGTGAAACCATTTTCATTTTTCATCACAATCGGATCATTCGACAATTTATGTATAAGACATACGATGTCGACAGAGGATTGAATGTAACGTATGAACCGTAATCATTAATCAAATAACTAGATTTTTTCGTTTCTCCAGAAAATTCCATATCTTCTGTCACCAGACATTTTATCCTCGGGCGTATCTTTATGTTATCCTCGCATAACAAGGTTCAATGATTTTTCGGAACAAAGCAATTTCTGCTTTATTAAGTCTAATCTTTTTACTATCACACACGCATATCATATCTATCTCATCCATGAAAGCTAATTGAGTCTCATGTACTGTTGTAAAAAAACTCATTAGGAAATTCTGTAAACTAATAAAAAAATATAATAAAGATAATTTGTGTTAAGGCTATGATGAACAGAGACACACATAAGTGCATCAAATTGAGACATATTTAGTTTTTAACTTGTGTAATGCATTTTTGATAGTTATATATTTTTTAAATATGGGTTAGTATGGTGCATGTTTCCATTATAGTCTTGTTTATAGATTGTAACACAAGTAGATTTCCTTAAAGTATAATCGCCAATATAGTATAAATAATATTACATCTGCACCTCGTTATATCAACGAAATTCATTTAAACGCATAACCAGTCTGTATCTGGTTAAATTAACCTTGAAAATTCTAGTTGGATGCGTCTAAGTTTCCTCACGGATCCCAAAGGCAAGGTGCCAGTTAAGGTGGTTGCGCGAACATTCGCTTCAGGAAAAACGGAAAAGCTGGTTTACCAATGCCTCTCGGAACTCGGACTTCCTGCTGGCAAAAATGAGGCTATGGAAAGAGAGGCATTCACATTTGATAAGTTCTACGCCCTGTATCATAAGATCTGCCCCAGGAATGATATTGAAGAATTGTTTCGGACCATGTAAGTAATACTTTATATATAACAAATTATTCGTCCGTCTGCATGGTCGGTGTGAAACTGCTCTTATATATCGATAAAAATCGGGCCCGTGCAGTAGATGTTTATGTCATACAATCTCTCGTTTTCCAGTGAAAATGAAAGAAATATACGCAGAAATACCCTGCAGGTCTGCTCGTTAAAAATTGACTTTTTTCCTTATCAGTCCAGTTATTTTATTGTGCGAGAATTTAATGAAGTTATAATTATGCGTAATTTTGTCGATGCTCAGTGCAAAGTAAATTTACATGAACACAAGGAGTTGAATAATTAAATATTTTTATATTATTTTTTGTGTAAAATTTGGTTTGCAATTTTTTATTTGTATGGAAGTTTACACGTTAGTAGTTCCATGATTGAATGAATGTCCCATGAATTCTTTTAGTCTCTCAAGTCATTTGAGTTTACCATATGTTTTATGAAATTTCAATAAAAGTATATTCCAACTTTGGGGACAGTCCAAATTTTATCAAAATCGCTTCAGTGGTTTTGAAATCCATGCAGTTAAAGAATTAATGGCGATAGGTCGGATATTTCTAACTCCCGAACCCAATAATTAATCCATAATCTCAGAATGTTTACAATTCAGATCAGACCAGTCATCGATGTACTATCGCATATACCTATAACCAAACCCTACCAAGACAATCCATTTTTGGCGACGGATAGAATGAAAAATCTTCGCTCTTTACACTTGATAATCAATACAAACCAAATAATGTAATAAAACCGTACAAATAATATAAAAATATCCATGTCTATGCTTAAAATATATGAAATAGCTTTTTAATTATTTAAAAAACTGGTGTAATTTTATATCTTAAGATAGGATATTGGTACAGTTGAGCTATCATTTTTATACAAAGGTCTATCCACATACACCGATCCGACCTACCATGGATAGCTTGTATCGACAGATGGCTATTACAATCCGTCGAGTGGTTATTGGCACAGTTTTATCAATATTATTTAGAGATGTTTATCTCAGATGGTAAAAATGGATTGAGATAGGTTATTCGGTTTTGGCGTAAATGACTCACTATTCTTACGGGTAGGCTGCTTTTTAGTGCTCAGAACTATTAACCTATTTCTAAAGAGTTCTTACGAAATTTTACAGAACTCAAGGCAAATCGGATCGTATCAATTTGGAACAATTCGTCAACTTCCTGAATGAGAAGCAGCGTGACCCGAGACTCAATGAAATCCTTTACCCACTGTACGACGACAAGCGAGCAGTGGAGATTATCGAGACTTACGAACAGAATGACGAAGCAAAAAATGCCAGTGAGTAGTACAATTTATTTTTAACTCTGACATATTTGAAAAAGTTTCATGTGTACTTTAATTAAAATAGGATTATTTTAACAACCAACACAAGTGTCTCTTGACTACTTACGGGGGGGTTGTCTCATACTCATTTATTGATGTGAAAAATTTGAGAAACAATAAAAAAAAAAATTAATTCGTAATGTATTATGTATAAATCTAATACATTCGTATTGTATGTATACTTAGCGTTTTTAAAGCAGTTTTTGCCGCGCACCATATGTGGAAAAAAAGAAAGAGCTGGCCACTAAGTATTTCCGAACCAATTCGACTTAAAGTCCTTCAAAAAGAGCTCTTAAACGGCCGGCTATGCACCCGCGAACCCTGTGGCATTGAGAGGCGAGAGGTCCATAGGCGGCGTTATCCCTTAACTTCAAATGATAATGCCCGTTTGCCCCCTGTTCTATAAAAAAATGTTTTTGAGTGAACTTAAGTTTTATCAAATGTCAGGTACATTACATAATTCCAAAATTGTTTTAATTATAGTACTGGTTCTGTCACTCTGTAACTGGTTCATTAAAATGTCGAAACACGCTTTCTCACTTGTCGTAGACTGAGCTTTTCATCAATTAAGAAAAAAAACGCGGAAGTTGCAACACTCTTATATTTTATTACTAAAAGCACTTATATAAAAAAATATTTAATTTATTTAGATTTTAAATACATTCGCAGCTCGACTTAAAAACTTATTTAATTTATTTATTTAACCACAGATAATTAACAAGATAACATTACGCTTAAAAGCTTCATAAGATGTTTTGACCATGAAGGACAGATTTTTTTGCCCGTTTTTTGACCTAAATTTAATTATATCCATTAAATTAACAGAAACCTAATAATGCTCAAAGATCTATAATTGTTAGTTTTTATTGAGGCAAACGGGTTGGCAAACAATTCGACTTAGGATCCTTCAGAAACTCTTAAAAGGCTAGCAACGCACTTGCATGGATTGACTGTCCATGGGCGGCGGTTTTGCGGAACATAAGTTGAGTCTCCTGCCCGCTTATATTGCATAAAAAAAATATTTTGTACTAAGCTTACCGTGTTCGTACGTATATCGTTTAATATATATTTCCAGAGTGCCTTACAAAAGACGGTCTCATCCGATATCTAATGTCGGACGAGAACGCTCCAGTATTTCTCGACCGTCTGGACTTCTACATGGAAATGGACCAGCCTCTATCCCACTATTACATTAATTCATCACATAATACGTATTTATCTGGTCGTCAGTTTGGTGGAAAGAGTTCTGTTGAAATGTATAGACAGGTTTTGCTGGCGGGTTGTCGGTAAGTAACCATCTCCTCTTACAGTAGGGCCCAGTCGAGTCGAGTCTTTCTTAGTATTTTTTCTACATTAGTCCAATAGATTTATAATACATGAAATCAATAATCAAAAATTTAAATGTGTTATAACCTACCATTTCACAAAAGTCAATTCCATAAAATAATGTTTTTTCAAGTACATTTTTTAAACTTTTTATTGCGTTTCAGTATCTAATCCAGCGTCGGTATTCTGTAACTTAACTATGTGATAGCGCTATTGTATGCATGTCGTAACAGGTGCGGTATCGCAATTGGAAGTTACAGAGTTACTGATTCCGATAAAAAATGCCCCATCTTTATAGGTGGTTACCGTCAAACCTAATCTTAAAAATACTTAAAAATACAGACAAATTATTTTAAGACTCTGGGTCATCCTCCAAATGATTTTTTGGGTCATCCTCCAAACGATTTTTTGGGTCATCCTCAAAAACCTCTTGCAGATGCGTCGAACTCGACTGCTGGGATGGCAAAGGTGAAGACGAGGAGCCAATTATAACTCACGGAATGGCCATGTGCACTGACATTTTATTCAAAGACGTGATATACGCTTTGAGAGACACAGCTTTTGTGACGTCAGACTATCCCGTGATCCTATCCTTTGAGAACCACTGCTGTAAGGCCCAGCAGTACAAGTTAGCTAAGTACTGCGATGAAATCCTTGGAGATCTACTTATGAAGGAGCCGCTACCTGATTATCCGGTTAGTATGAGGACGGTTAACTTTAAGAAACTTAATTAGCTTAAAGAAAATATTCAGTATAAAGTCTATTTTCATCAAAGCATAAACAGAAAGAGATGGATGAGTTTTGAACAGAGTGATTTTTTAATTATTATATACTTACTAATTCCATTCGCCTACCTGTCTTATTTTATCTCTTATCAAAGCAATTCCATCGCCTATCTCCTATCCGTCTACCTAATCTTCTGATTATCTGAGTAATCATTATATGTATTTGTTATGACAAGATGCGTCCCGCCAAGAAGAAGTTTTGTTTTTTAACAGTTACTGGCGATTACAAATTATTTACAGTGATCTGAGCTTGTATCGACAAGTAGACAATTATTTTTGTTAATATTGTTTTTAGTATGCACTTCTCTGTCAATCTCTTAGAATGAGTTACCTAGAAGAGATAATATCCTCGCTTATAAGCGAAAAGGCCGAAATTGCAAAGTTGCACCTAAATGGCTGGAAGTCTTTCATGGTCCACTTTTTTAGACATTTTCATTTGCGAACTAGTGAACCGTATAATCTGCTTAAAAACTATCATACTTCTTCCTTAAAGGCTAGCAACGCATCCACTAAAATGGGTGTCCATGTGCTGCGCTTTTTGGGCATAAGCTCGTTTGTTTTGTATTTATTGTTTTTTATACAAGGCATACATAACTTGAGTGGTTGTTTGAAATCTTTATTTCAGTTGGAGCCAGGAATGCCTCTTCCCCCACCGTGCCTTTTGAAAAAGAAGATAATGATAAAGAACAAGCGATTAAAGCAAGAAGTTGAGAAACAGGAGTTGGAGCTGTTCAGGCAGGGACAGTTCGTGATTGAAGACGAGGTTAAAGAGGATGCGTCGGCTGTTGTACTTCCAGAAGATAAGAAGGTAATTATTGACAGCATTCAAGACGTGGTGTTAATACGTATTTGAATATGGACCAAAAAACTGGGACATACTTATTGGAATTAGCAATTTATTAGTCTAATTCCAGCAAACTGTGTCATTCTATCAACTTTTTGATTCCACTCTGAAATTGGATATCCTAAATCGAATAATGATTTAAAATGGATTTATAATTATGGCATCCTGTTAATGATGCTCATGTATAAAGTATACGTTATTTATCAATCTTAAATTCTATGTTTTATTGGAATGGTTCGTAACTGTCGCTGGTGGCTGGTTTATTCTATTTTTATTTTCATCCTCTATAGCCTGAAGAAATAGTCGTGGAAGCAGCCGCGGCAGGTGATGACGCCCCTCCGCCAGTGCAATACACGGGCTCCACCACCAACGTGCACCCCTGGCTGTCTTCCATGGTCAACTACGCGCAGCCCATCAAGTTCATCTCCTTCGAGGAGGCCGAGAGTGAGTTGTAATTTATTATTTGTTGTATCCAATGATCTTATCTTGAAAACTTCTTACTCCAATTTTCGTATTATTTTTGGGTCGGGTAAGCAGTAATCCCTAACTAAACAAGCGCCTCAAAGGAGTACATGTATCATGTGCACACCTTCACATGCATACCCTCACTATAACTGCATACCACAGCACAGCCGAATTTCGTATTTCGTAAATAATTTAACCATTTTCTATATTTTATGTATTCCATTTTTGGTGATATTTCTAGTAAAACTGTATTTTGTTGTATATATTTTATGTTAGCAGTATTATTTATATAAAAAATATGTGTTTAAACAGTTTTATCAATACAAATGTTTGATTGTGTTAAATGGGTCAAACCAGTTATTTTTCTTTTTGCCTATCATACACCTTGCTTCATATCCCATCGAGGATTAACGGCTTATGTTTAATTTAAAAAAATATAATTAATCATATATTTGATGGTGGTACATTTAGATCGCTCAATATAAATCCGCCAAATGATATATGTCATATTAATTCACATAAAGTCATAATAATAATAGATCAAATACTCGCCCACAGTATAAAGGCACCTTGCCTTTAAAAATTTATACCATCTATATTAAACTATTTAATATTGAACAGAACGAAACATCCACCACAACATGTCTTCCTTCGCCGAAACAACGGGAATGAACTACCTCAAGAGTCAGGCTATTGACTTTGTCAACTACAACAAACGTCAGATGTCACGAATTTATCCCAAGGGGACCAGAGCTGATTCATCTAACTATATGCCTCAGGTAACATTTTTTTCCATATATAACGGGGGGCAACATTAAAATGGATATGTAAAAACAATGAAATACAAATCCTGATTAAAATTATATAGGTACACTGACTGAATAGTTGCCTATATCATCATATTTTAAAAACTTAGATCTAACACACATATCTTTATACACAAGAGAAACTCGATTATCAAATTTAATCTTATTTTCCAGGTATTCTGGAACGCTGGCTGCCAAATGGTGTCCCTGAACTTCCAGACCTCTGATCTTCCGATGCAGCTGAACCAGGGCAAGTTTGAATACAACGGGAATTGCGGGTACCTTCTAAAGCCAGACTTCATGCGTCGGGCGGATAAGAGCTTCGACCCCTTTGCCGATGCACCCGTCGATGGAGTCATTGCTGCTCAGTGTGCTGTACAGGTAATGTCTACATTAATTTTACTCATGTGTCTCACTGTTAAGTCCGTTTTTATTTTATATCAATAAGGGTTAGACAGGGAAAACATCGGGTACCATAAAGCTTGCTTTTCTCTGTCAATGAGTAATAAGTTAAAAAATGAATTGCAATTTCTAGTCATGATTCTGGAATGTTCTATATACGATCATTCCAGATTTCATAGTAATAAAATATATCCAATAAAAGGTCTACGTTATAATAAGAGGTATTGTGAAGTACATAAACAAAGATTTCAAAATGAGCCTGAAAATTGATTTTTTCTGTCTAACTCTTACTCCTCATCCATCCTCATTTATTCCTTGAATCATTCATCTATCAGACAAAACAGAAACATTCATACCGAATATAAACACTTAAAATTCTATACATTTTTTTCTAAGAATCTCTTATAGAGTTTAGGCCTCCTCCAACCAGCTCCATTTTTCTATATTGAGCATTTTTCTCCCAATCTTCTCTACCATTTCTTTCTCGTGGGATAGGGCGACCACTCTTTATTTCTCGGGGGGCCCTTCCACCTGGTTACCCTCTTTGTCCATATGCCATTTTTCTCCATATTTTAGAAAGCAGATTCTTTTTTCGATCAATAATTCTGACATACTGACAAGTTTATTACGACTATTAATAATTTAACTAATCTTACTTATTGTAAAAAAACTTTGTATAAATAAATAAATAATTAAAATATGTATATATCGCTTTTAGTTTGGTGTTTTTGAGAATAGTCGAAAATTTGCAGGTGATTGCGGGTCAATTTTTGTCAGACAAAAAAGTGGGTACTTACGTAGAAGTAGACATGTACGGTCTACCCACCGACACCATTCGTAAGGAGTTCCGTACCCGAATGGTGCCCGCTAACGGATTGAACCCTGTTTATAACGAGGAACCGTTTTTATTCAGAAAGGTAAGTTTATCAACTAATCTAGATGTCAAATAGTATTAGTGAGACTGGGTTATAGGTTCTAAGCAAGAACCTGAGAACCACAACATTTTGATGTATTTTTTTATTGTCTTTAATTGAATAATTATCGGTGTATTATTGTATAGTTCTATCGTATTAGTATTAACTTTTAGGGTAATTAAGCACGAAATAAAAAAAAAATTATAAACAATGCTACGAACAAACTCCGTGAATGTAACTATTACAAGGAATTGAACCGTGTTTTCTTTGTACTAGATATTCATCACGGAGGCTGTGAATATATATATAAAACTAGCTGGCCTGACATACATTGTCCGTCATGATATTTCAAGCGATTAGGATATTATACAAAGTATAAAAGTACTGACTGCATCGCCATCTGCCGGGCTGATTTGTGAATCTAAACCACCCGGGGCTCCGCATAGAAAAAAATATCATTCAAATCGTTCCAGCCGTTTAAGACCGGTTTAGTGACATACACATGTACAGTAGAATTATATATATGTGTAAATGTAAGCTATACTATTTTTTTAAGTTATATCAAACTGCACACGCAAATTTGATTGAAATCGTTTAAATAGCTTAGTCCACAGCGGACAATTTAAGAATTTTAAATTATATGTGATCTTGTTAATAATAAAGCCAGACCCCTAAAACGTATGGTCTGGATATCAAATTTCATATCAGATTCGTTATATTATAGTTCCTTACAATTTCGATTTGTTGGTTCTAAGAATTTTCGGTTTCCAAACAATGTTTTCCTCTACTTTACAAGCAAGTGTTAAATGACATAGACAAGAAATCCTGTTCTCGCCAACGAAAGAAGGGACATTCTTATCTATGATCTCAGGAATGTCAGTCTCTGTACCACTAGGCAAACTGTTAAAAAACTTACTAATGATGTATACTTATTTCTATAAATATTTGGCCAGGTCGTACTCCCGGACTTAGCTGTTCTGCGTTTCGGGGTGTACGATGAGAATGGCAAACTTTTGGGCCAACGTATTCTGCCATTGGACGGTCTCCAGGCGGGATATCGCCACATCTCCCTCAGAACTGAAGCCAATTTCCCAATGTCACTGCCTATGCTGTTCTGTAACATTGAGCTGAAGATTTACGTGCCTGATGGCTTTGAAGGTAATTGCTGAATCACCAGCAAGCTTAACTTCAAAATTAAAGAATAGATTAACTGTATTGTAAGATTTAGATTAAAGTACTCTTTAGAACTGGGTATTGTTTAATAAAAAAAATTGAATCCACATTTCATTATTAAGTTTTTGTGCCACGTATGGGTTTCGTCTTAAATGTCGTTATATTAATGTCTGGTAAATTAATAGCACTTTCATGATTTAGATGTATCGTCCTTTCCGCTCATAAGTAAATACGTTATTAAAGTTACGTGGTAAGGTAACTGATCTAATATCGTATCGAGTTTTACATGTTATAATTGGATTTATAAATCTGCCTTATAGTTTCTACACAGAAAGTGTGGTGTGATAATGGATCGCGTTTTAATCCAGTAAAATCTTGTTTTAAATAACTTGTAATCATTTACAAAAAAAGACTTAAGATTATTAATCACTATAAAATATTTTGAAAAAAAATTATTATATTAGATTTCATGGCGGCACTGTCCGATCCGCGTGCTTTCATGGGAGCGGCGAAGGAGAGAACAGACAATATGAAGGCAATGGGCATAGAAGAAAGTGGGCCAGAGAAGAAACCGGAGCCTGAACAGAAGAAAGAAGGTCAGTTTTTATTCATAATGCCAGCTTTGGCCTCATCTCATAGGGACCTCTCCCAAGAACAGAGCGTACTAATTTTTAAAAGGCCGGCAATGCACTCGCTAGCCATCTGGCATTAAGAGTGTCCATGGGCGGCGGTATCACTTACCATCAGATGAGCCTCCTGCCCGCCCCCTTCCATAAAAAAAATCTTATCGACTTTAGATACGCATTCTATAGCATCATTTAAACTTAAATATAGTTTCAAGCCTAAGCAAGCTTAATATTAAGAGATTTCTATCAGATTTTTCAATGCCACAATGCAAGACCAACGTGGCTTGAGATACGTCTTGAAATAGAAGAAGACGGATTGTAACAATCAATTTATCTTTATATAATTATATATGATTATCAATACCGCTAAATTGCCTTCATCACGTACATAACCCTCACTTTTGCACCAGCACGCAACACAGCGTCAACATTAGATAAATGAATTTATATGTTATATGTGTATATTTATTTACGTTTTTGCATATATTACGTATACCATCTTTCACCAGTTGTTGTATATTATAAATAATAACGTAACGTAACATAAATGTTACGATTATGAAATATATAAATTCATTAATAAACTTATTTCAAAAATAAATATTAAAAGAAATTCCACTTTTTCTTGTAAGTCGTTAAACTTCCGTTCATATCTGTTTATGAAACACAAATATGAACTCGTCAAGGTAAGCGCAAAGTCAGGTTAATTTATTTATATACGCAAACCCCACAAATAGCTCTCATTTACGAACGCCTGGACTTCAGATTATCTGCGAATTATATTTGTATAATGGTAGGGTACAAGGCATACGATTTGCGACCAGTTTAAAGTTTTATTCCAAACTTTTGAGGCCACAAAGTCTTGTCTTGTGTTGATTAGAAAAGAGAAGATTTCTAGATTTGAGCTTAATTCTAGTTCTAAAACGTGTTAATTAATAAGCTTTTGTGTCATGAAAACACATCGAAAGTACTTATTTGATAAATACTGCGAGGTAACGCATGTTACAAAGAATCTGTTTTCACTTTTTTTTAATGTTAAAATGTATTGTCACTTGTGTATGTGACAATCATGCGGCAACTCCCCATCCACATACACCATTTTTAAATATTTTTTTAACAAAAAAAGTCACGATGATGCTTTAAGCAATTATCCGATTGAATTATAATGACTCTTGGCCCGTGGGGTTCAAGTGCACAGGCGCTTATTGAAGATTAAACTTGGCGCCTGGTAGATACCGGTGAACCCCGAGCTGGTGCTTTCCTTGCTCAACGAATAAGCATCGCAATACAGAGAGGAAATGCTGCCAGTATTAAGTAGTTACATTTAATGTTACAAGATTAAATCTTGTAACATAACTTGTTTAAAATACAGTGTCTACACGTTAGTTATTCTCTTGTTACTTGTCTTGTATACGGGGTGTCCCCATCTAAAATTCAATTGTTAAACTTTAAGCCTACAAAAAATCCCTACCCGCTAGCTCCTACAATTTGAAAAAAATATTTAATATATGTTCCAAGATTCATTTCCTATGCGTAGTCTGTGGGTTGCTGTTCACTACAACACTGGTTTCAGTTATTCACTTGTTAGTGTAATGTTAGTGAAGTGTACTAAATATGAATTGGCGAAATTGTAAAGGTATTTTTTTATCCACTCTTAATCTAATTGTTCACTTAGCATTGAGTTTATTTCAGTTATGGGATTGATAGCTGATTTGTTTTTCATGAATCTTCGTTTTTTATTCATAGCAAACTAAAAAAAAATAACATTAGTTTGCGTATGGAAGTTTTAGCATTTTGGTTTACGTTGGGTAGTTCGGACAATGAGATGAAAAACAAAGCATTCTTGTTTGTTTACCATTTAAAAAACTTTAGCTTTTTTACATGTCTACATTATTCATAAATTCTACGTAACTTACCTATCCTAAACTGTCCCACGGTATTACGTCAAATTCCAAACCAATGTTTGGAATTCTGTAATTTTGAAATTAGAGATATAATATAATAATTACCGGTAAAGGAATTAATTTGATAACTCATGCGTTTTCATTGGAAGATATAATTATTAATTATAGCTTTTATTGCAGTTGATGAAATTTATTTAGGTTACCCCGCGGTGGCGAACATCTTGTCATTGAACTAGTTTTATTAGCTATTTGGGTACGTTGCGTACTACAGAGTTGCACATATGACACCGTAATTTTACAGTAGTTTTTGAGCTTTGAGGCAAGTCAGCACGTGACCGGATGTAACTATTTAATTATCTCTTAACCAGAACTTTAGGAAGGCAGTAAAAATAAATTATAAAAAATAATTTTATTAAATAAAAAAATATAACACATATTCACTTTTAAAGAAAATTTTACAGAACCGCTGGTATTCGAGCCAATAACAGTAGAGTCCCTTCAACAAGACAAAGGATTCCTCAAGACCAGCAAGAAACAGCAGAAAGACTTGGAGGCGATGAGAAAGAGACACGCCAAGGAGAAGATGCTTTTACAGAAGCAGCAGTGTGGTGCTCTTGAGAAGATGATTAAAGGAAAGAAGTAAGGTTTCTCACTAAAAGAAATAATCAATACACAACTTTATATAGATTCTTAAAACTTAGCTGTAAAGTTCTGCAAGGAAAACTTTCCGTCTTTTTCATTGTCAACTTTCTAACGATATGCGGTCAGTGTTAAATCAATTATAGTTCAGTCGGGAACTGAATACAGGACAAGTACACCATGCGTTATCAAGTGATGAAAATTTGTCAATTGGTGATGGTTTTCAAAGCTTGACTAGTTTCAAGATACACGTCTACACGGCTAAATGAACAGTTCATCATTCATCTGTTCAGTAAAGAGCAGCTGGCGAACGACACGACCTTTCGCACGCTCGTGTCAGACCAGTCGAACGCGTGGAGCGAGCTGGTCTCCCGCCACCGCAGAGAGGAATGCGCAGCCGCCAGGACCAGGCTGGACGACCAGCGGGAGCTGCTCAAGAAGATGATGGAGCAGACGCAGCTGGCGCAGATGAAGCAGCTCGAGGCTAAGCACGAAAGGTAACAAAATTCATTGAACATTTTATTCTGAATATTTTTGTTATGAAAGTTTCAAAAAAACTCCTTTGTTTAGTTATATTTTAGTAGCACTTACCTACAGGAAACTTAAAAAATAAACATACAATATTTATAAGAATGTTTTAGCGTATTTTAATTTATGGTCAATTAAAAAAAAACAGTTTCACAGACAACTTTATAGGGAGGCAAAATAATTGCCAATTTAAAACTCCTGAAAATTACATTTTAAAATCATATACTACTAGCGGACCCGACAGACGTAGTCCTCCATGATATTTCAAGCGATTACGATATTAAACAAGTTTGAAAGTACTGACTGTAGCGCCATCTTGATCATATCGATGAGTAGGGATGCCAACAGGTTCGAATTTAATGACGTGGAATAAGTGATACCATGATGATCATGTGGGGCCACCCAAACGCAGACAAAAAACTATTTAAATCGGTCCAGCCGTTTAAGAGGAGTTTCGTGACATACACACATACAGTAGAATTTTATAAGTATATAAAGATACACTTTTATTACACATAATTTATTAATTTTCCTACATAAATATTTTTAAACTCAACCTAATTCAATCTGTTTAAAATATAAATTTTCAGGGAATTAAAAGAAATGAACACTCGTCAAGCGAAGATCAGTGTCGAGACGAGTAAGGAGGTGGCCAATGATAAGACTTTGAAGACTAAACAGGAGAAGGATAGAAGACTGAGGGAGAAGAAGCAGAACAACATCAAGAAGTTTATGGATGAGAAGAAGGTGATTTGGACTATTAATTTTTATCCTAAAGTAGAGTTTGATATTGTTGGAGTAGAAAAATATTTTAGTAAAACGATCTATTAAAGACAAAAACACGTAGCATTTTACTTTGATCTTAATTTAAATCAGGTATATCCATACTTTGGAATAGTTTATTATTTATTAGATTCTTTAAAATCGGTTGATTAGTTTTTGAGATTTGAGTATTCGCACATTTTTGATAAAACATGTATAATATATAACTAGTTACATAGGACTATATGATTATTATTATTGTTTTCACATTTAATATATAAGGAAGGTTGAAATTTAGATTCGTCAGTTAATAATTATTATGTAAAAATAATTATCTATTACGAAAATATCGACAATGAAATATAAACTAATATTTCTTCCAGACTCAACAAATAAAGCAAAATCGCGAGAAAGAGAAGCTGAAGGTGACTCACGACAAGCAGGTGGAAGAATTGGGGAAAGACATCGATAATGTCAGTATTTATTTCTAATAGGTTACTGCTTCAGTTGCTATTTGTGAGAACTCTTCTATTACAAAAGTATTTTTTGTCTTTGACATGCACAGAAAAGGGTTTCTTCATAAATATCAAAAATAATTACTTACTCAAAAAAGTCCCACTTCCCCTATACAACTTGACTACTATTGTAATTAATTACTATTTCCAGCTCATCGAAATGTACAAAATGGAAGAATCCGAGTTCGACATGGCAAGCAAAGCCGAGTTCTTAGCATGAAAGTTCCCGGACATTGCGCCTCTCATACAACAAATGACTTGACAAGTGACAAGTGATCTCTAGTTTTAAACGTTATCAGTGCACTTACATTCAAAATACACCATCTTGTTTTTTCCGTTCAATTACAACAATTTATAATCAAATTTGATAACAATAGGTTAATTCTTCAGAAAAATCATTATAGATTTACAATTTTATGTGTATAAACTTAATGTTTTAAAGATTTTAAGTATTTGTTTCAGAGTTTAAATATTCCTTAGGTAAATTTATTTATTGGTTTGTTAATGTGTTTCGAGTGGTTTTTGTTGTTTATTTATTATGCACTAATTAAAAAAAATCATTATAAATGTTCCTTCTAAACTGTGAATACTAATGTAAGTTAATAATTAGTTTTATAATTATTATAAGGGTCAAAAAACTATTTAAATACTTATTTATTCCAAGATTAATAAAAAATTAGGAATTGAAAAAGCTAAGTAAAATGTTTTTCATCCCTATTAGATAAAAACTACTTATTTTGGGGAAAAATCATTTTAATTTAAGTGCACTATGTAATTTTATCAGCTTAGAAAAACATTAACTATTATAGTTTTTAGGAATTTTATCAATTTGTAAATTTTAATTGTTCTCTTTACGGGTAATGAGATCTTTTATTTCAAAAATTAATTAGATAAATTTAGTGCATAGATCCTATATATTCATTTTCTTGATTTCATATTTTGTAAGATAATTAAATACATAATTAAAACTTAAATATTATATTCTCACTGTCAATCTCTAACTTCATATTTAATGGACCAACTATTAAAAAGTATAAATTTTCTTCTAATTTTTTAAATTCTAAAATATTTACTAACAAATAATTTATCATAAGTACTTAAATTTTGTCAAGTACATTATCTAGTCAATTTTTATGAGCCAGTGACATGTTACAAGAATAATTTATATGAATTTTACCTGTTAACGTAATTATAAAGGTTTAAAATCTTAGCACATAGTATTATAGTGAGAGTAGCATAAGTTTTATTAGTTTATCATTATTGCTATATTTAAAAAATAGTTTTTATCACTATTTTCAGGCCTATATATGGGTGAATATTTTCTTTTGTATAAGGATAAGAATTGTTGTCAGTATTAGTGTTTAAAATTTTATTGCACCTAATTTTATTATTGCACTCCTGGTATTTAAATATGGATTTAATATTATTTATCAGGCATTAATGTAAAGCATATATTCTAAACTACAATAAAATTTGTATGACTATGCAGTTGAATATTTTTAAAAACTGTTGGACACTGAATTTTATGGCCATTTTGCTAAATGTATGGAAACTTAACTCTAATTCAAACTATTGTTTGTACTGGAGTGGTACAAGTGTTTGTTTTGGAATGTGGGCCCTAAATGTAAATTATCATTCAAAGATGAGATTAGTTATTTTTCATATAAAGAATATGAAAAATAACTTATCTTGTAATATTTTGAAGGACTTAAATTTAAAAGGTTTTATAAAATAGACATGTTTCCAAAGATTTATTTAATAGTTTACTAAAACTAAATAAATTATACTAATTTAGAATGTGTACACAATTTTTTTTAAAAAACCCTTTTTCCTTATTACTTTTTAATACTCCTTATTTTCTTCCTCTCCTTATAGAGACTTTCATGTTGGACTGAAATATAAAAAACCAAATGTTTAACCTATCACCCTTTGACACGCAAGATGTTGCATAATTAAAAAAGCAAAAGTCTAATAAGGTGATTAAATTTTTAGTGATTAAAGCACTAATGGTTATATTTATAAATAGTTATTATGCAAATGTAACTGTTAATAGAATCCTATGGCCACATTTACTAAAATATTAAATAATATGTTGAGTATCTATGGAGCGCTCCATTCTTCAATTAAAAGTAAAAAACAAGGTGATGATGAACAAAGTCGTACAAAAATAAGACATAGTAACATATACAAAAAGGAAATTGGCCGCATTTGTGATGGTGTATGGGTCAAAAAGACCCAGAAGAAGGGCTCAGTGGGAAGAAGAAAGAGGATGCCCACCGAAAACCTGGGAAGATGAAATAAATGAGATAGCGGTAAAAAACTGGAAAATTATTGCAACAAATAGGGATACATGGAAGAATCTGGAGGAGGCCTTCACTCCATTGGAGGTTGAGTACTAGTGTAAAACTTAAAAGTCATGACAAGACTTACTTACTGTAATTATAGTGTACTTGAGTAAAGGCTATTTTTATTAATTTATGTTTAGGAACTGCTCACACATTTTTATTAATTGAACTAAATATTACTATCATTGTCATTACAAATTTGACAGTAAATCAAGAGTATGATATAATTCCTTTATATCTCTATAATGATAATGAAAATTATATAAAAATTTACAAATTAAATAAATAAAAAAAAAATTTGTACAGCAAATATTTTAACATTACAAAACAATTAATATTTAATTTTTTAATTAGCACAAAATTATATGATTTAAATTGAAATTATAGTCTATATATTAAAAGTGCATCTATTTAATATAAATAAATTTATACAACACCTGAAATAGTTGTTAAAAAAATAAAATAGAGTTTTATAAGAATTCAATTATGTTTACTCACTATATGGGTCAAAGCGAATTAGTTCCAATTTATCCCCAAGCCTCTCACGAATTGAGTTGAATTTATGCCCTGATACAACACTTTCCATTAAAACCATTATGTGTCTGAAATAAATTTTTTATATGTTAATTTATATTATAATATTTATACTCATGTGTTAAAACAGGTTATTTTACTTATTTTATACTTACTTGCTTTTAGCTTTCTTTAATAAAACATTTGTTAGCAGCATTGTGCCTCAAATAAAATATATGTTTAATTCTAAATTATATCTGAAAATTGAAATATCAACTAAAGGAATATCAACAATCAATACATTGAATGGAAACTACGGTCTACTGTCTAGCGCCTACGAAAAAAAAAATGCCACAGATTACGAAACAAAAAAATCATATCAATACATATTATATCAAATTAATCGCTAGGCAGTTGACATGTGTCAATTAACAATTATCAATTATTAAATTTCACCTTGTGTTTATATTTTGTTAGTATAAACTAGGAGTTCTACGATATGTATAATTTTGTAAATTAAAATAATAAATACGTTTTTAAATGATTCTATATTATTTAGCGCCACTACGGTCGCCGAGTGAACGTTTTACATAATTAACAATTAATCTTGACACTTGACAACGGAGGCACTCAGCCACGTACTGAAAAAATTTTTATAAAAAACAAATTTAAATTGATTGGATTCCAAATTTAACACGTGTATTATTGTTGATATATTATATAACATTTATTGAGCAAATAAAGATTTTTCTATTTTTTGAGCAATGATCATTGATCAAAGTGAAGCAGAAATCTGTAGAAACTGGTAACATTTCAAAAAACAAACTTGTTCAAGTTGTTCGTGTTCGTGTGCCGAGTGCGGTGTGATGATGAACTTGTGAACCGGCGCGGCGTTGTGTAGTTGGCGTTTTAGTTTGTGTAAGGTTTTTTGTTAGCCCTTTATTAATTTTAAATATCACAAATGCATTAATGAACTTAGATCAGTGTGAACTTTTAAATATTTAGTTTTCTGTAGTGTAGTTTGTGGCAAATAAGAACAATGATAAAAAACGAAATGAATGAGAATGGCGGCGTCGACGCCAATGTGTCACCGACCAAACTCATGGTCAATTATATTCCGGAGCTGATGACACGTGATATGATGTATGCTCTCTTTTCCGCGATGGGAAAGATCGAGAGTTGTAAGCTTATAGCCAACAGAGGGTACGGCTTCGTCGAGTATGAGAAGCACGAGGATGCCGAGAAGGCGCGCGCTGCTTTTAACGGTCTCTTAATGCAGGGGAAAACTCTTAAAGTCTCATTCGCGCTCCTTAATCCAGAAAACAAAGTAAGCCATAAGCCGGATACAGAATCGAATCTCTACATCAGTAACTTACCTCCAGACATGACTTTGGAGCGGCTCAACAATCTCTTTAATCAATTCGGTAATATTACTAACAGTCGCGTCTCGCAAGGGATCGGTTTCGTGTGCTATGAAGCCAGACAGCAAGCAGAGGATGCTATTCACAACCTGAATGGTCAGACACCCATTCCTGGTGCTGGACCGATTGTAGTCAAATTCGCAAATAAACCCAATGCAAACAAAACTGTAATGAGGCCCATTCAGAGAATTGGCATGTCAGCTGCACCCATCGCATATAACGGTGCGACGGCTGTCTTTAATGGCACTACTCCAGCATTCAATGGTACTAACTTAAGCGCAGCATTTGGATCCCGACCAGCCACATTTGCACCTGGTTTTCCCCAAGCTTCACCTCCTCCATTATTACCATCGCCTGGAAAAGCTTTACCTTTTATTAACAAAGGCCAACAGCGTTTTAATCCAATGGCTGCAACCAATCACACACCAATACCATTACTGGGAGCTCCTGCAAGTCCTGTCCCTCTCCTAGGAACAACTGCAGTTCCACATCAAACAACAGTGTATGTATACAACATCGGTGAAGACACAGAAGAGCTAGCGCTGTGGCAGCTCTTTGGCCCATATGGTGCAATAGATTCAATAAAAGTGATCAAGGATCCAGAGACTAAGAAAAACAAAGGTTTTGCATTTGTCAACATGCGTGAGTATGATGAAGCTGCTATGGCTATCCAGGCCCTGAATGGCTACACGCTCAATGGACAGGTTCTTTCTGTTAGCTTTAAGACTCAAAAGAGAAATAATATTTAGGTTAACGGACGTTATAAACGCCGTATGTGATTGTTGGGAGGCCCAAAGCTTAAAGATTTTCATTCCAATCTCAAGAATATTTTTGTAGTCAAGACGTGAGATCCTCTATGTGCATTTCAAATTAGTCACATAAGTATTTTTGTAAGATTTAATATAGTTTTCTACTGGCAAGAGCGCAACATGACTACCTGTGAGTAGAGTTGGCTTAACATTATCTTATATGTGTACTTTATCATATGATATGGTATCTTATTATTTGACTATGTATAGACCTGTCGAATTGTATGTATTATGGTTGGAGCAGGGATAGCCTGCCTGTTGCCCTCTCCGCCTGAACCCTCCAGGTATTTTATTTTGTGTAAACAAGCATTGTATGTTTTTTTTTAATCTTTAATAAACTTCATGTTTAAATATTGTGTATTGTATATTTTTCTATTGGTTTTCTATATTCAAATCCTCATCCCACCCCTATCTAAGTAGTAATATACATAATATTCATAATAAGTATAATTATTATTTGTGGCAGTAGTTAACATTTACATTATACTAGTATTTTATTTGTATTGTTCAACGGCAGGTCAGCTGTGTAAAATTGCTTGAATATTGCATGTTGTGTAGTAGAGAACGAAAATAAGATTTTATTTGTTTATATTACCTCAGTTTTATAGCTACCGTATATATACCGTGTATACGGCTTTTTTCTATTTAAACAATCTTTTCGCTGTCACGCTAGTATAACGATCACTAAACCGTATTTACAAAAACCATCTCCCCCATGTCTGATGGTGGTGACTCTAACATGTGTTCACATATAAAGTTTTAGGTTTCACAAAATGATAATAATTAATTCTGAACTATGCCTGATGCCTACCTAAAAGAAATGTGCATTATCGTGGCGTGTTTGCGCTCCAGAAAAAAGATTAGATATGAAAATACAATAGTAGAAAAGCCACTATGACTAATTAAAATTACTGCCACAAATCTAGTGTCTAAATATTGCCATTAGTAATAACAAGTCCATGACGTTGCTTAACATCGTTGGCGATTTCAAATTATATATTATCAAATTTAAAGTGCAGCGATACGCTATAAAATATTAGAAAGCACGCGTATCGTTAACGTTTACAACCTACCTATCAATAATAAATCTTTTAATTTCATGGCAATATTTGCGATAAACCTACAATAATATAGTTATAACGTAACATTTTGTTGAACTAAACTGTAATCAATATAGAAAGATAACAGTTGATATTGCCAACTAATACAGTAAAAAAAGATGTAACAGTCCACTGGCTGATATTGATTTTCCTTTTCATACTCGCTGGAGCCGCCGTCTCATCTGTCCTTTTCAAGGTCATTGGCTATAAATATTCGTCTGAACCTATGTCGACGACCTTTCCTCGGCTTAGCACTTCGGCGCAAACCGTCTCGATCTCAAATACTTATAAGACTGATTACTTTAACTAAATAGGTTTTCAAGGATGTCATGGCACTGACTATATTTTTTTTTTGTTACTATAATGGTTTTGCACATTGATTAATATAATGACTGGCTTGTGATCAATAAACTGCTTCATTAAATAAGTCAATTCATTCTTGGTCGTTGGAAAAGTACATTCAAATTAATATCTTATATACACTATTAAGTAGTGTTTGTCATATACTTTTTTAATTTGACGGTTTTTCTGAACGCCGTGAATCTGAATCTTCTCATACTGATAAACCAATGATGAATTTATTTGAATATACCAGTAGGACGTTTTGGGTACGTACTAGTAATAACGGATTATCCGACTTTATTTTCGATAGACTTCTTTGGTCGGAAAATTATTAATTCGTTCTTTAGATATCTATTATCACTGAAGTAATACGAGTTTCAATTGTAAAACTCATTTTTTATTACGGTAGGTACGGCAGGTAATTAAATTCTATACTTTATACCAATGTGGTAAAATACATAATAATGAACGAAATTTGTGCGGTCTGCGCTCATTGCTACTTTTGATCGAGTTCCGTGTCTTAATTATTGTTAAAACGAGTTTTCAAACCGACTGGTGTTTCGTGAAATTTATTTAAATTGCTAAGCTTATATGTAATCTAGGTAGAGGCATGGATTCTTCGTTGAAACGGTGCGTAGACTATTTATGGCAGGAACAAAAACAAGTTTGCTTCGGTAACATGCCTATTTGTACAGTTGTAACAATAGCAGTTTAGATCGCGGTAAAAATATATGGGGAATAAGTTTACCACGTCACGGGTGTATTTTGGAATTAATTGAAAACTCATGTAATAGTTCAACATGGCTGTTATCTCGTTAATATCAAATTTGAACATGCCGCTGTGCCTAGTTGGTTTTAAGACTTGTGGAGTTGCCAACAGGCACGACTACTAAAAGGAAGGAAGGAATTAAATAAGCTATAAACTATTCTAGGAAGCACCGTAATTTAGGACGATAGGAATAGAGATCAGTCTCATTTTGATGTTTTTGCAAAAAAATCCGTTGCTACCTTACTGTGCCCTTTCGCTCGGCGTCACGTTACGTTTACATGCAAATTCTTTTCTGTCTGTATTTGTATGATTCGTGCATTGTTGACTAGCTTATTAGTTATTATAGATTTTTATGGGCGACTTTTGTTTAACGAAAAATTACGCTTACTATTATTGTACACTTGTATATTTTGTTATACTATATTTGAATATTTTTCTTGTATTGACTCTTGCATACTGACACAGACTCAATATTTTACCTGGAAAAACATTTACCATCGCATCTGACTTCATTTCACGGAGGTTAACGAGCTTCCAGAACCACTGCTCTAAAAAACCTTAGTCTTAATTTTATTTAAGATTTCGGTAGTTTCATATTAGAACGTATTAATCGTTTCAAGTTTTCGTAAAAATTTCGATAACATAGTATGTATTACGATAAATATTCGTTAAGCAGTTGTTTTGGCAGCGATCCATCCACGAGGCGCTAACAAAGCGACCGTTGATGAGGCGTGGCCGTACAACCCTGGAAAGTAAAACTTGGTATCTTTTTCGCAAAGAAAATATGACAGTTATCTTCGCTGGCTTGTTTGTTACTGTTTGGAGGTCACATAGTCAGATATTTTGTTCGACTTGACGATCTCCAGATTATGCTGGACACCGACAGAAGCCGTCCATTAATGCACGGAGGGTTGACTTTTGTATTTTTCTTTATTTTAATGTTTTACAGACAGTTGATATATAAAAGAATTACTTCTTTACCAAGAAAAAAAATACAAAATTTGAAAGGTACTGTCGAAGATATGTTCCACTAGTCATAGAAATTTATGGATATATAACTTATACTTTGTGATACATTCGGTTAAAATTATTTAGATTTTAGATGATAGAATAAGAGGTTTAAAACCACAATTACTAAACCAAATGGTTTGAAACTAGTTATTAAACGAAGCTTCACTTATTGTTTAGATCTAGACATTCGTAAAGGACAATTGTGATACAAGTCATTGACATTTTTCTTTTAAGACGTGTACATAAATAGAATATTAAGTCACGATTTTATAAGTAAATTTATATTTTATATGTGCACTACATACTATAATTATGCAGAAAATAAATTGTTCTTTTTATACTTATAAGCACATGTTTTATTTTCTCGAAACCTCAGGTCCTGTAGTACTAGGAATAAAAAGCATCGAGTATTTCACCCTTGGAATCTAGAATTAAGGCAATTATAAATTTTAGTGTGGTATCAACATTGCACAAGTTATGACTTTCTATATTTTGCCTCCAACGGAAACCGGAAAAATCTTGTAACCTTGACAATTAACATGCAGTCTGCATGTGATAATGATGATGAAATAAATGCACCAAAAACTAACCAGTGTTCATATATATATGAGCTGGATGGCCAATCTGGCGATTGTTTACGGATGTGAGGGTAAAATAATAGTCCAGAGTAAAAAGCTTAATCTATTTTATTTGTCGGTTTAACATACAGACGTAAGGCATTCTCCCAATACATTGGCACACATAACCTTCAATACTTTCGCTCACTTCGAGCTCGATATCACCCCTACATGGAATGTTCAGTACAAAATAATGGAATGCCCGGATTTGCACTCTTACACAAAGAGAAGACAGTTTCAGTTTAAGACAAGATCTATTCGGTTCAGTTAGAAAAGAAAAATGAAACATCTTCGATGACACAGGCAGGAGCGCAAAACCGTTATAACCAAACAAAACTCAAATAAAAATTAAGACTAGACGTTTTAAGTAATTGCGCCGTGAATATTTACAGTGTTTCGTTTCGTTGACTCGAGAAAACAATTTGTGACTAATCTGAAACTTATAATACGAGAGATTCTTAACATAATTTGGTTAGGTTTTGGTTTGTACTAAATAAATAATTCAAAGCGCAATATTGGCACAGACAAAGCACAAATTACGCGCTACTTAATGATCAAAATATATACATATAAATAATTTCTCGATAGAAATACTGAATCCAATACTGTTTCACGACGTTTCGAATAAAAATAATGGACGCAAAAAATTCCCGCATATTGCACAAATAATAATAATAAACCGCGACATTTAAAACGCATTCTGTAATAATACAAATATAATAATGAAAATGCCAATTCCTGACCTTCCACACTTTGCCAGCAAACATGAGGCACTGGTTTCGCTAATCATATCAAAGCTAATTTTTATATTACTTTTGATATACACCTTACATTTAATTACGCTAGTGAACAATCTAAGCGATCGGTAGTCGACTCAAGTTTTGTCAAATTCAAATTCCTTGCTCATAAAAATATCTCTTTCGCTCAATATTAGCGACTTCGGTCGATCGCAACACGTATTTCGTCAAATCCAACATTTACAGTACAAAATGCGTACCTAATATCGACTTTAATATCAACGTATTGTCACAATGAAACTATTAGAAACGTGTTATTTTCTTGCTTATTTAATAAAATATGCAGTAAATTCGTCTGTTCAATCCAAAGCAAAGGGGAAACATCCCAAGTTCAACGACCTAGTCTCGTCTCAAACGAACGAAAGAAGTGATTCGGTAAAAACACACAATTTAATTAAGTTAATCAATAAAATAACACGTTTCAGTAAAATGCATCTTTTATGATGACGCCGACTAGTAACTTCGATTTCCACCTAAATATACCTTGAATACAAAAGCCACTAGGACTACGCAGAGTGGTCCAGTTCAGCCATAGCCACCGGAGCGAGGAGCTCATTCGACATTGAAGGCACGGATATACGCAAAAATTACCAATTCATTTAGAAAAACATTTAATTCAATGAAATGAGTTCCCTCTAGTATCTACGGCCAGCCAAACGTATTTCAGTAAAAAATATCAATACTTTGTACAAAATGCGATATACTTTTAAATATACACACGATTATACTTCTACATCCTTAACATATTTGTACTATTTATTAAGAAATCTTAAATGCCAGTTAAATAAATGAAGCTTGTACATTGCGTATTTACACTGTACACCTTTTGTGCCTGACAAATATTCGAGAACGTGGCGACCTTTAAATGATACGCTAAGAGGGTTTGAAGGCAGATTTCATTATTTCGACTTTGCTTTACAAATATATTTTCCTGGATATTAATGTTTTAAAAATCAATGACTCACTCTTTTTAGCATGCAAGAGTTTGCTACAAATAAATCTTAAAATCTCAAAACCTAAACTTATAATCTCAAATACACTGATTTCATTATTTTTATAATTGTTCCACTAAAACATAAATTACACGATAATCGAGATTTTAATACGTCTTTAAATACAATCTCGGTGAGCGAGTGTAACGAATCCCAATTTCAATGGTATTTAAGTGCGTGTGTAAAACATATTTTTATTGTGAACTAATAGAAGCGTGACCGATATTAGTTAGCTTAGTTTTTTTTGTAAAATATTTTCTCGAAAATCGGAACATCGACGACAGTTAAATTCTTAATAATTAGTTCCGTCAGCTATTTCCGATACCTAATTTCACGTCGTTATATAAAAATTAATCTAAGAGATTACACTTCAAATATCGTGGCAAAAAGCCATGAAAAACGTTCAATAGCACAGGGTCCACCAAATGAGTCATAAACGTAGAAAGCACAAACCGTATGCGGGTAGAGAGAGAGAAAGAGAGATATCTCCGAGATACCCTCGGCGAGAAACGTCGTCCGACGCACCGTGCGATCGCGTATCACACGAGGTAATCGTCGAACTTCGTGAGCCTTCGCTACGAGTGCCGAGACCCGCGACGTACCACTCCTTCTTCCATCGCCTCGGGACTGAATCTGTAAGACACGGGTCGCATTCAAGTCATTCTGTTTTCACTAAAAGACAAGATAAGTGCAAGTTTTGAACATTAAATCTACTATAGTCTCATTTTAAATTTCATAGAATTCTGACAGCTCTCTTTTTTCTGACATGTCAGAGATTACAAACTTTTTAGGCTAGATACATTTTTTAATTTTAATACATTTGATTTGCTAATGAATGTATCCATTTTATTAAGTACGGTACTGTACATTCAAAGTGGTTTTACGGCGAGTGCCTTTTCATCACAAACAGTAAGAGAACACACAAGTAACGATAACATTTTTTTTAAAGGTTTACCAATCCTGAAGTTAGTAGACAGTGATGCCAGCTAAAGAATAAAATATTTATTATTTTTGTAGGTAAAACGCAAAAATACCTAACATTTTATTTTATTGCTCTCAAATAGGTCAAATTTGTCCCTTTATCGGTCGAGAATTTTTTAGTATCAACAAGACTTGGGAAATGTCCGAATTCTACAGAATGAAAAATGAGTTCAAGAACTAACCTAACTCTAGACTGCGACCCGATGGACACGTCCCTCGCCGAAACGTAGGAGCTGTCCGTTTCGCTCGTTAAGCTATCCGGCGGGGTGGGATTGGTGGGGGTCCCTCCCCCGGAACTGCCCCCCGACGCCGACGACTTCTTGTATTTTTTCAGACTGGACCTCAACTTCGTGGGTGCCAATTCCAGCCCCAAATTGGCCGGTCGCTCGGCTTCCTCCCGATAGAAATCCCTCGGAAGGGAGTAGTCGTTTTTTCGAGGATACTCGCCTTTGGGGCGATAGTCTTTGGGGTACTTTTGGAATTTGGGGGAGAATTCTTCCGGGTGCGAATTGGACGCGGATGAGTTCGACGGGGTCCGTCTATGTGTGAATCTGTATTCGGGGGTCGACTCCCGGTATTCGAAGGAACACTCGTCGTACCCGTAATACGGGTGTTTGACCACGTAGTCGGCTGTTCTATCGTAATAGTCCGGTCTGTAGAAGAAGTCCTGCCTCTCTTGGGAAGGGGAAGGTTGGAAGTTTTCTCGGTAGTTCTGGTATAAATCGGCTAAATGATCGGAAGTGGACGAGGTTCTTCTGGGCGAGGGAGTCGGTTGGGTCGAAGTGTAGTTGGTCCCGAGGCCGGAAGTGCCGGAGAGGGGTTGTGCGGAATGGCCGTAGCCAGAGGAAGAGGACGGGTGCGCGTAATGCGTGGGAGAGTCCGTGAATCGGAGCGGCTTTTGCTCTTCCGCTTGAAGGCTTGATATCTGAAATCAAATTTGAAACATCTTACTAACAGGAAGCCTGTCGGGGCAGCCCATAAAGAAATGTAAACTATCATGTTAATGTAAAATTACAAGCATTCAATGTATATTTCTTTTTTGACGTTCATAAATGTACATTATGTTACCTTCATGAATAAATGCAAGCTTTGACAGGTGAAATCAAAAGTTATTATATACTCACGGGGTCCGTTAGAGCGTTGAGCGGTGCTCGGACATGCCTTGTAGGTCCGTGGTAGGTGTTGTGCGCGAAACCGAATCCTTCGTACACTGACGGACTCAACACGTCCGATTCTAACTCCGTTCTGAAAACATTTAAAACAAACTAAAAAATAATACAAATCTATATTATTTGAAAAAAAAAAGCTAAATTTTTTTAATCAATATTTTTATTAGCTAAGTAAACTTTGATCAAATTTCAATATAAACATACAAAGGTAGTAAATATATATTGAATTTAAAGTTACAAAACTATCGGGACGGATATCAGAGTGACAAACACACCTGTGTGGCTGTAAGGTAGGATGTAGTGGGCTGACGTTAGAAACTCTGACGTCATATCCGGCAGCCACGCCGCCCAACAACGCCGCCATATTGTATAGCACCAGCTCGATTATACTCGGCTTTTTGAACTTATAACCTGGAATAAAACATTTTTTTAGGTTTAACTTTCGAAACGAACACGTATCACAAGAAATAATTTTCAAGAGAAGGGAATTCAGAATGCTGTCAACATACCTTCCGTACTATAAAGAGTGGGCATGGGTATCGTATACCTCGACGACGAACTGAGTGGGAACTCTGGACCCCATTCGTCCGGACTGAAGTCTGTGTAAGGAAGAAAACAACCTATGTGAATAGAAACATAGGCATTAGACTAGGGGCGTGCTCACAACATCTATATTAGCAATTAGCATCGATGTGACCAGTGATAATAAAGGAATCCTGCCAGTTTTTCACTAAAAGTTTATATATTCAGTCTTAAACGATTACCGTTTATAAGGAGCGCTCAAATTTTGGGAGATAGAAGATCTTTGATGTTCCTTATTTGTATTTAAGTACTTATACAATTTTCCATTAGGAAGTGTAGTTTTTGATCGGCCTATTATATTTTGAAATTATACACCCTGTACTAGTCTACATCGATGCTTAATTAGCAATTATAGTATACATTGTGCAATGGTATGAACGAATGTCTGCAATTGATGAGCTGCGAAATTCTAATTCAAATACACATTAATAAATAACTTGTAACACTATTTAGTTACACTAATATTACACCTAGAATTGTTAAAGATGCGATGTGAATGGTGCGGATAAAACGCGTGTAAATATCTACGCATGCCACACAGTTCATAAGCAACATAAAAAGCATATCTTATATCTTCTCTTAAAAACACAAATGTTTATTCTCAAATTGTTTATTTTATTTGCGTTTCCAATCGAGCTTTCAGTTTATCGCACGTTCATATAAAATCCTCAATACACACAAAAGTTTGAAAAGTGAGTGAAATTAATAATTATTTTAGATATCTCAACACGTAGATTGCGAAAACGATTACGATAAACCGAGGTCGGGCAAAACTAAAAAAAGTAAAATACTTACATTTGCAAATGAAATCATGGCGCGATCTGTCTCTTAATTGTTATAATGTTATCTTCCATCGATTCAGTCCCGATTAGAAAAGCTAAGCTCCTTTTCCTTCACCTCTCTTTGTTTTGTCAACGGGACAGTCTCTTTGTTAAGGGTAATGTTAGCTTTATTAGTAGACCCATGTTAAAAGAATACACCAGACTCGATTTTATGGAAAAGGTTTATTGATATATAAAGAATTAAGTATAAACTAAAGAACCGGATCACCAAGAGTTTTATTCGATTGCCCTGACGGTTTAGCTCGGCCGGGCAGTCGGCGGAGGAACGGTCCCCGATCTCGAATAGGTTTAACTGAAATTTCGGTACGACTAGACCGACCGTCCCTCCGTCGACTGGCGCCCGGCCTCCGGTGACATTTCGACAATTTCTGAATCTAGGTCCACCACCACGGGAACGTGTTATCGAATGTTACAACGGAAATTTTGTACTATCTTACATTATCCATTATCCTACTCTACTCCAGCTTTGAAAGGCTGTCCGACGTCACGAAAACGACAATTTCCGAACGGGGAATCGAACAGGCTTCCAAAAGCCGAGAGGCCATTGTAAACATTTGAAAGCGTGCCACGATACGACGGGGTGAAGAAGCGATCTCTAACGTAAGTACAAAATACATAGATAATAAACCGTACCGTAAATAGCGGGTCGAACTGATAAGCATGCATAGCGTAAAACAGGCTCAAGCAAACAAATGCTTACAATTCACAAAACAATATAAAATTACAAAATCTACTTAATATGCTACGACACGCACAAACATCACGATCCTTCTGCCGGTCTACGGCTTCGCTACTTTTGTGACAGAAGATAACTTTCATTTACGTTTTCATTTTGAGAATATACTTACAAGGGTACGGCAGATTGTCTGACGATCCTTAAGCGGCGAGAAAAGAAATCAGAACAAAATTAGTGTCGCCGATACGACGCAGAAACGATTTTTTTTTACTTTTTTACTAAACGAGATCTCTACGCGTATCGGCACTCACGCGTTGGCAAGAACCCTAAAAAAATCAGTCGATTGAGAACTATCAAGTCTTCTAGAGACACCTCACACGGGTCTAGCGTCACCGTCTCTAACCTAACCTAGTGAATCGCCGACGCCTCGTGGGATTTTGTCATAGAAAAATATCGGCGCCGGCGACGCGTCTTACTCTAGCGTAACTAATGTCGGAATAAATGCTCTATTTCAAATCACTATTCCCCGATTCGCCTCGATTTTTGGAATTCACAATGTGAAGCCGATAACATAGAGAACACTGGTCCTTAACTAAGTCTAGCCTAGGGGAAATAAGTCTTTTATCTTAACTTAAACTAAATCGAATCTTCGAGACTCATTCGCCCGGAACCCGTCGAGGGACGAGTTCGGTCGCGACGAACGCGCGTCAGTCGGCCGATCGCGGAAGGGGAACGTCGCGACGTCACTCGTCCCTCAGGAGTTCCGCCGTGTCCGAGGACAGGCTCCCGGCCACGGCGAGGAGGCCGGCGAGGCTGTTGGACCGGATGGACTTGAGGAAGTTCTTCTTGATCTCCCCTCGGGGGCCCTCGCGTCCGTCGGGGAGGTCGAAGACCGTGTCGTAGTGGGGGATGTCGGCGGCGGAGGTGAACATGGGGCAGAGGAAGAATCGGTTTCGTCGCGGTTCGTCGTTCTCGTAAAGCAAGTCGTCGTGGCTACCGCTTCGTTTCGCGGCAAGTTCGGTTTTGGGCGCGCGGACTTGAGATTTCGATTTGCGAGGCTTGCGCTTCGGGTGCTCGACCGCGCTTATTATTAGCCCCGTCGTCTGATCCGCTTCTTCGTGAGGACAAAACTCATATTAGGTGGGCCTTCGAATACCTCCACACTACTTCACAAGTGTGTCTACATATTTCTGTGTCCCAACAGTTAATATTTCGTCAAAATCGGTTCAGGAGTCGATGACATATTCCGGAAGGGAGCTGTTTATTGAACAGCGTAGGTCAATATTGGCAAATTGGCATTTATTTCTGTTGGCGTTTTGCTGAATAAATGATAAGAGAAAACTACTCACCGGGATGCCGGGCGGGCGAGGCGCGAGCGGGCGAGAGGTGGGGGGCGGAGGTAGAGGCGGAGGGGCGATGGGGACGAGCGCGGAGGGCGGGCAGCGGCAGGTGCGTGCGCGTGCGCGTGTGTCCGGTGGACGGACCCCACGTCTTGCCTTTCACGCCGTCCGCGGGCACTGCGAAGCGATGTCAACGATTTTTAAATATTTCAATATTTATTAAAAAGTAGTTTTACAGATGCAAAAAGTCAAGCCCTAATAAAAGTTAATATTTAAACTGTACAATAAATACTTAAAGATCATGATTTAGACATAACAGAGAGATATTTTAAATCATTATCATTAACAACAAAGGTTATTTCTAGGATTTATTTATTTTTAATTTTTACAGACATGGTCAATATTAATTAGAAACATTTATTTTTTAATTAGAGCAATTGACCTGATCTATGCCAATGTATGCAATCCTTTTCTACACAGGAATACTCACGAGCGATGGCCCGCATGATCGCGGGGGATCCGGGCGGCGTGTCCTTGGCGACGGCGACTAACTGCTTCACGCTGGCCTCGTCGTTGGGCCTCACCGTCAGCGTGTGACGAAAGTCCAGGGGCGAGGAGATCGTGTCTTTCTTTAGCAGACGGATCTTGCTGAATTTGCCTGAAATTTTTATTACGTTTTTAATCCTCGGTTAATTACTGTCATCGTATAAAAATCATTTAATTTTATAAATTTTTGTTTGAAAAAAAAAAACTCTTAAGCGTACGTTCGTACGTTAAGCAACAAGCCGTACGTTCGAATCACGACAAAGAAAGATCACTTGATCTATTATATAAAATAAGGACCCTCAAAGACTCTATATATGTTAATTATTAATCATTTAATTCAAGTGTTTTTTTTAATAATATAAATACAAGAGTTTAATTTTTAAACAAAATTGTTCCTATATAAATTTAATATATTTAAAATGAAATCAAATTGGTAAAATCCGTGCATATGATCTTAGACGTTTGTGAAGCTGCGAACAGCTAGCTGTTTACCTTTCCGTTTGTTAGGCTGCGGTGGTTGTTGCGACATATTACTAGCGAATATTAGTATGTGCAATTCACGAGCTGCCAGATCGATCTCTCTCATCTCCAACTCCCTCTCTTTCTGCGCGAGGTTCTGTTCTACCAGCCTCTGCTGGAGCTGGGCTCTGGTGAGTTCTTCTTCGCGACATCGAAGCTCCTGAAATATCAAAATGTTTCTTTAAATGACCATCGAACAAATCTATCCAGGCGAGGATTTAATGTTATTAAAAATAATGTGTTACTACTTTAGTCTATGAGCAACACAGATCGAAAAAAGCGCTAATTTATAACAGTTCAATTAATTTTGATTAATGCCTCCTTGAGGCATGAAAGTCTGAAACAACAGTTTATTCATCTCTCTCTCCTTACTCATAAAGACTAGAATATATTTTAATTGACAAGTATAATCAGTAATATTGAAGTAATAGATTTAATTTCTTGCTTTTTTTGGACGGCAACTGCTTACATCGCTTCAATATTATGTACATGGCATAAGGCCTGAAGGTTAAGGGTTTGAATTGTGGAGAAACAAATTTAACATTAGCCTCATGAATGTCTTTATAGAGACAGAGATATGTCTAACTCATGCATTCAGGTTTAATGGAATTTCTACAAACACCAGACAGATGTAATTTGCAATTGATTACTATTAACAGAGATTCTGTTCTCAATTTCCTTAACAGTAATATTTGCAATGAAATAATAATTCTAAAACAAAATTAATCATTCTCACATCTACATAAATCTACAACGCAAGCTGTTAAACACACTTAATACATATTAAACAAGATTACCAGCTACAACATAAATACTATTTGAGTTAGTAGCACTAACCTCTTCTATAGTTTTGCATTCCTATGAAAGCAGACGGAAGACAATTTGCATTATTTTATTGTAATTATAATACATTATACTACTATGCGGTTATAACAATTAAATATGTTGATAAATTTAAGTTCTTTGTTGTTTAATGAAAAATGCAATGACACAAACATTACAGACAAAAGTTACCTCCACTTATAATAATAGAACTATTATCAAATATATTTTTTTTCTGAAACATGAAAAAGATAAATTAACTTCCAAGTCTGCCGCACTCTTCAGTTTCAGGTACCGCTTGTCTTTAAATCTCTTACCTTCTCTTTTCTCCTTAGATCCCTCAGAACTTCTTCGATTTCTATCCTCCATCCATCTTGCATTGTATGAAAGCTTTCGTGAGGTGCGCGAGTGAATTCCGATTGTCTGATTCGATCCAGCTGTTCCAGGATTTCAGGGAATAACGGCCGTTCCCGAGGGTTCGAATGCCAGCAGGCTGGAATATGAATGAAAAAGATTGTAAATTATGTTGAGTATATATATATTTTTTAATACTTATTTTAATTATCAATACAAAATACAATAGCTCTGACTCGAAGCAAAAGTTTGTATGAGAATTTTTACAGCGCTCCTGGTGGCGCAATTCTAAAACTTTCAAATATATTTGCCACAGGTGTCGGTCAGTGTGGTTTCTCTCTATCCTTGAATACAAAAAGTAAAGTAAAACATGTGAATGTACTACAAAAGAGAAAAATTATGTAAGATTTTCATCCCCTTACCTTCCATAAGCACCCTCCAAGGCTCCGGGCACGTACTGGGTATGGGCAGCGTGAGTTTGTTGACGGCGACCCCATAAGCGACCGCTAACGCATCGATGCCTTTATAAGGTGTCTCCCCCGTGAGCAGCTCCCAAAGTAAAACCCCATAAGACCAGACGTCTGACGCGTGGGAAAAAGTCGAGTTCTTTATCACCTGGAAGTTTTGTTGAGGTTTGTTCAGTCCTAATTTTAAAGAAATATGGATACAAATATCAAATTTTTATAAAGATACAAAGTAAATAATAAAAAATCGGCGTTTTAAAAATCAGTAAAGAGACTATGATAATCCTTGTTCCCTTATATACTTATATTTATTTACGTATGTCGTTTCATACAGTGTAAGTCGTAATCCTTATTATGCTTATTACTAACCTCAGGTGGCATCCAGGCGTAAGTCCCCGCTGCTGACATTCTGGTCGTTTTGTAGACCTCCCGGGCGAGACCAAAGTCCGTAATCTTCAGTGTTTTGTTCTCTAACATGTCGTCTGTTAATATCGTCTCACTTAACAAAACTGAAATTAAAAAAAAACCTCATTTACGTCGATATTCAATTTAGGCATGAAAGGCACAATACTTATTAATTGGAAGGGCGTTTTAATTAAATTTTCTAATATAATAATAAAATCTAATATAAAGAGTAGTCAGTCAGTCACAGTTCGTCATCAGTTATATTTTATGGCAAGTACATCTACTTAATCTTAAAAAGCCAAATTTGGGTAAAAATAGATTATCTTCATGTAAAGTAACAACATCACATTTAAGTTCATTTACATTTCTAAAAAGTTAACATTACATTAATTCCGTCAAATATAGCGTGTGAACGGAAATGTGTAAGGTAAACAGCCCCAGTAGACCAGTCACAAAAATATACTTAGATTGAGTTATGATTATTACAAGTAAACAAATTTAAAATAACAAGAGATTACGGTCGCCTTATTAAGTCATACCTATATATAATACGCAGCCGCGATACCCCAGCAGCGATAATTGAATCTAGAATAATTCAACCCTTTATTTTAAATTGTAGTGTAATACTACTGGATAGTAGTATCCACATAGTTTTAATTGATTGTGAGAGAGAGAAAGTCAATAACAGATCAAGAAAATCTTGGCGAAACTTTCGGGAAGTTCGGATATTTAATTGAACTTAGTTTCACCGATTTCAGATCAAACTACTTAGCTGTTAAATAGCGTAGACTTATATAAGGTGATATACATCTATTTACTTTAACCTTTTTTTAATCGGTTAAAAACATATCGTATAGCTTTCTGTCTTTGCGCCCAACCAGAACTAGTGTAATCCGTGTAATTCGATATTAACTAGTTACGTGTATTCTTTAAAGAAAAAGTAACGAATTCGTATTTAAAAATAATAATAATTGTAAGTAATAAATGTATATCAATATTAAATATGCCTTCGTTACAAATGACTCCTGAATACCAGTGCGTCAGCTATCTGAAGATCAGGAAATAGGATTTAGTGAAACTGGTCCTAAGTCACGATTTCTAAGCACGTGGGTGGATCTCTACGTGGCTCAAATCGTAATACAGGGTATAGGTTACTTAGCTTCATAACTTTATTTCGACGTTTCAATTGAAAAATTGAGTTGGCAAGTTCAGTGGGCAGTAAACTGAAAAGTTAAATTGTTTCCATCTAGTTTTAAAATAACCTAAGCTTTGAAATCGGTATCTGCGAAATTGTACCTAGCGTTTTAACGCCACGACAACCGTACATACAATGCGTGGCGCAATAATTATAATCTTAATATATATAAATTACGTCTCACGTTGTTTGTCCGCTATGGACTCCTAAACTAACGAGCCGATATCAATCAAATTTGCACACCGTGTGCAGTTTGATCTAACTTAAAAGATAGAATAGCTTACATCTCAATTTATACCCGCAATATTATTTTATTGCAATATTTGTTTATTATTTGATACAATTCTAACAGATGGCGCTGTGTTAAAAGTACCAACGTTTCACATAAGCTATCTACCTTTCACATAAGTTCTCCTACCGATTCCCTTGAATAGTTTACTACTATGTAATATAACAAGAACCTTAGCCACAGCAACACTTGGTCGAGTCTGCTAGAAAAACTATATATTTTCATATTTGGTGCTTTAAGTGAATCGAAATGGGCCGACGCCTTTTCAAACCTAACACCTATTCTAATAAAACTTCAGCCTTCACAGAATCGAACGTCAAACAAACTATTTAATTTGTAAAGGTTGGAATAGACCTCAGAGTGAACAGTCGTTATAAGACATTTAACTTATTCAATGTTTCACAAGTAGAACAACAATGTTTTCTATTTAAAATTTATTATTAAAGTTAAAAAATAGAACACAAACAAATGTTATTTAAAAAATTAAATGTAAAATACTAGACTAGTGTTGATATAATAACCATACTTATTGATATTTTGCCCATATTATAGGTGTGACGTTATAATATATTTTACCAAAACAAAAATAAAGTAAAACAAAGTTTACATAAGCGTTCTATTAAAATTTGCATCGCCGTTGTTAGCTAGAAAATAGAATTTTCTACGCGAGTTGACTATTAAATAAACAAGTAAATTGTATAGTGGAATCGATTTTCCACATCTAGGTCAATTCGCTGTGTCCAAAGTCTAGACCAAAAGATAGCGTTCAACGTGCCTAACAGGCTCTTAGCCAACGATTAAGCTTTTGTGAAAGCTTATGAAAAAAGTTTATTTCTTAACAATTCCGGTAGACGAAGTGATGAGACAATTTTGAAGTTAGTCTTTCGACGTATCTATCATCTCTCTAAACAACTAAATAGATTTTTTAACTTTAACTTCGGCAGGTTCTCATGCACGTAGATAATTTGCCTAAAATCGAAATTAATTCGTCGATAGTTTAATTAAGCTAAAATAAATATAAAAATTGAACTAGTATATTTACGTTTTATTATTTAAATACATTTCTGGCTAGTAATATTAAAACGTCGGTTTTAATTAATAATTATTTACGATTTCATTTTATCTTTTATAATCTATATAATTTTATTATTGAACCGGCAACTTCTCGGAATTATATAAGACTATATATATCATGCAAGAAGGTTCGGTTTTTAAACTAAGTCACCAAAAGATCGGGTTAATTTATTTCGCAAAGTTTTGTTAGTAGTTTCAGGACTTCATAACATTCAAAGTCAAAATAACTTCATTCATATAGGTCAACAAGAAACTACACCTATGAACAACAAAAACGAAGTTTAATTAATTATAAATAATCATTTACTACTAGTTCGCAAGTCAAGTAAGTAGAGCGGGCAAGAAGAACTGGCAAGAAACTTTCCGCCATTCTTTTTAATGTCGAGGTTTAAGTCATACAAATTGTTTGAATTGGAACAAATCAATACCAAGGATTAGGATCACTTAAGAATTCTTCAAATTTATTTATTAAATATAAAAGTGAACTATGTTGATAATATTCTAATATCATCATTATATATAACTTTAATGCATATTCTCGAAGCAAAATAATATTTGTTTTAATAGATTTCACAGTAAATCTTTTGACATTACTGAAAATAAAATGCAATCTTTGCGTATTTAAAACAATTTTGTTACGTTTTAAACATAAAAAAGTCTGAAACACTTAAAATATAAAAATAAAACGAATGTTTAATTCGAGGCGTCACAATTCCGAGCCATTCGCGCTGAAAGCGTTCCGATGGTTATTACAGCTACCATAAACGGATGGAACAAGATGTCTTGACGAAATTGTATGCGAATTTATGTTCATTTCTTCAAATGAGAATCATCGAATCATCATAAAGATAATTGGATATTCAATCATTATTGCCATTTTACTTTTTGGGAAATATGTTACTAGGGCAGTCTTCGAATAGATTTTCCCATCTTGTTCAATGGCTAGTAAACCATGTGTGGTAAAGTACCGGATGTAATAATCAAATAATCTAACATATTTTATTAGATTAATATCTTAAGATAACGTAAATATAATTTAACATAATGAACATATCGCGCATATATCACTACAGATAAAAGATACAAACATTTTCTCGCGATGATATCACAAGATTATAATTGACACAGAAAGCTTTACCTTATAGGTATTCATATATCTTTAAATTGTTACAAAATCTCTGAACAATCACATCGAGCCGACATTTCGAGGCGCCGTTTGTTTGACATTGATGGACGTTTGAATCGAACCCACGACCACGTATGATAATGCCAACGTGATACTTCGGATAAAGGCCTCAAATCTTGTGTTTGTAAGCAAACAGTTTACATTAACAAACCGCGTGTCAAATATCATTTACGTTTAAACCTATACATTGTAAAACGCTTTATGTATCGTAACTGAACTACTTTTGGTATTTCAATACCTCTTCAAATTGGTATTTGGGATTATATACAATAATATGTTGTTTCTTTATTATTTCCAATCACTAATGCGTACGTAAGTCATAGAAGGAAGATAATATTTATACCTTATTGTAAGGAAGTAAAATAAAGACAATATAACGATAATAATATACTGACTCAGTTTTACTTAACAGCGTTATAAATACATAGTTGTGTAGACCGCAGTTGCTGTACATAACATACATATATGGAATTATAATTTATAGCGTACAAAACTAACAAGTCTAAGTTCTGTTACAAAACTAAATGCATTTTTTATGAAGTAATGGGATTATTAAAATAAATCAATACCTAATAATAGTAAATTTATACCTACATATTTATTAAAGCCTCAGAAAAAAATATATTGTTTTATTATATTAGAAATGGCCATATTTGGCTTTAATCTGTTTAGCCACGAATGTATTGATTTACGTACTGTTCCCAAATACATATCTCAAAATTTCGCCATTGCCAGATTTTTTGTATTTATATCTTGAAGTAGGAAAATGACTGCTCTTCTCACATATTTGTTAACCCGTTACAAAATTGTTCTGTATACATATTTATCTTTTTTTTATATATATGGGGTTTGAACTAAAAAAACGAAATTTACAAATTGCAGAATTTGATGTCATTATACAAGACAAATGAGGTTTATTTTTGTTAGATTATATATTATTTTAAATACTGAAACCTGTCCGTATCTTTACATCTAAATCTTTTGTATTGAAGCCCATGTAACACGTTTATACCGAAGGTCTTTTGTTTTTATGTTACGTAAGCTTGGGTGGGCCGAAGGTCTAATGAACTTGAGGTGAACTGGAATAGAGTCATAATAGGTGTTTACTAATTAGTTTGGGTCTTTTCTACATAAATCTTGCCACCATTATTCCCGACCACAGATAAAAAGCTACATGCGCAGAAGTATATTCTTTATCGAGGGAATATTTTGAAAAGTAACAATAATTAAATAACATTTTTACCCTTAAAAGTTACGAAAAAAAGTTCGTTACTATTATATTATATTCATTAAACAGGAGAATTATAAGTGTCAAAGGTGTAGTCTCATTAACTATCGCTTTACAACAAGTCATAAAGCTGGTGCACCATTTTACATAAATAATACCAGTAAGAGTTTTTATACATTGAATCACAGTATATAAGTAATTTTTAGTGCTTAGATTTGGTTACGCACTCCTTAAACTTTACCCATTGTATTTTTTTAAGTTCTTTTCCTTACTAGGGTTGCCTGAAAGAGATCGCTTGTTAGCATTAAAGCCGTTTGTTGCATCCCGAATCATTTTTGTCGTTTTGTAACAAAGTTTTTATAAATGAAATAATTTTCTTCACAGAACTTAATCGTTTAAAGTAAACATTACCACATAAATCAATTGATTGATGAAAAACATTAGCAATAACTTCACGTCAATATCCACTAAAGAACTTTTACCTAATCGTGCATTACTCGCGTACATTACCCTAATCAATTCAACTTAAAAAGGCAAGCGTGTCGACTCCCTCAAACATAAAGAGGCGCGCATTTGAACAGTATTCAAGTGGAATGAATAATTCATCCCATATGACGCGGGAAATGCGTCTTACAGGAAACAGATCCGGTGTCCAGACTTAAATGATTTGTGAGATAACATTGTTTTATCCACAATTGCTAATTAAAATATCACAGTGTGAATACTTTCATTATTTGGATAAAAAAGGGTAAAAACAAATTTTGCCATATTATTTATAATTAATAAAAACTCATACACTAAGTTTTCATATTAATACGAAGTCGACAGGCGAACTAGGATGTCATGGAACAAATTCTGGGATTATAAAGATGTACCGAAGGCAGATATACCAAAATACTTATATAAGAAAATCTTAGACACGTGTATATTGCCACATCTTTCTTACGATAGCCAATCATGGATATATCGATATGACTCGAACGCAAACAAGAAAAAAATTACAAGTTGTCAACGAGGAATAAAACGTGGTGTACTAAATTTAATACAAAAGGACAATATGAGAAACAAAAATGTTATTGATACCATTGCAAAAATCTTAGTGGATATTAGCAGGCCACACTGCTCTCATGAACAATAGCAGATGGACCAACAAGGTAACGAGGTGGAAGGAGACACCAGGGATAAGCAAATTGGAGTTTTAGTTGGAGAATTCCTATAAGTTCTCTTCTATCTTTATAAGAGGTACTTGGAAATAAATATAACTATTTCTGTATAAACATTAAAGTACAAGTATCTTTCAAAAGATGGATGATGAAGGAATAAATGAGACTAAATTATTATAATATTTTCATTATTAGAATTGCATTTTTTAGGGTTCGCAACTGAGACATAGATATATTTTTAAAGTGATTATAAGAAAATTACATATAATAATTTGGCATCCGAGAAATGAAACACGAAGAGGTACATGAACTGCGGTGCAGACAGCCCAAATATCCTTCAGCAAATCACTGCGTGGGAGCGTATGTGGCCATACACAAAAATACCGACGTTGTTTTATTAGCAAAGGTTTATTGGCATAATTGGCGACGTTTAAATTGCAATTAAACAGTTTTAATTTATAATATATCTTTTATGTACCTATATCCACTTTAACACATGTATTCTACCCATGGTTATGGATAGAATACATGTGTATAACCATATCTATGGTTGCGAAACTTAGGCACTCTCTAGGGAGATGCTAGCACACTGCCAAAGAGCCATGGAAAGAATCATGATGAGCATAAGAAAATTAGACAAGCAAAGAAACACAGACATAAGAGTTAGAACAGGTGTGACAGACACTCATTGACCAAATGTAATGGAGATGGACGGGTACATGGCATATGCTACGGAGCGGATGAAACATGGAGTAAAATATTGATGAAACGCTAGAGACGGAAAACGAAGAAGAGGCCCACAAAGCAAAAAAATGTGAGGACGAACTGAAACTAACAGTAGGCTATAACTGGAGAAGAGCCGCAAAGGATAGGGAACTCTGAAAAGAGTTAGTAAGAGGCACACGAACTCCTAGATATACTGGAGTGACAATTTATTAAAGATCACAGATTTTCGGAATATAAAGGCTATATTATTACTATAAAGGACTATAATTATTGATACTTCATATAATAAAATTAAATGAACAAAAGTTTGTTCACGTAGAAGTTAAAAACGATATTCATAGGCTGTTTAAAAGAAAAATTAACAATAATTTTCAGAGAATTGAAATACACATCAATAAATTTAGCAACAACTGATTGAATTTGAGCGTTTGATATTTCTAATTAAATATAAAACATTAATTAATTCGATAATGTTATCTGATGTTCCAAATGTTGTTCCATTAATCAAGATCTTATCGCAATTTACTCAAATCTTGTCCGGAATATCATATCAGCTGACCGCGAATACCTGGCAATACAATAAAATATGTAAATGGTATGCAATATTGTATTCAACATCACGTAACGACAATTCAAAATCCCAAATGTATCGGAAGTTGCTTTGCTCATCGTTCAAGACAAGGTATGGTGCAATGTGTTACATCATCCATGTGATTCTCCGATAGGAATCCTGCAGAGCTTTATAAAGGAGGTAACACTGGTAATCTTAGCTTTCAAAAGAGAGCTGAAGTAACCCGCGCTATAAACTAGAACCATCAGAGTTATATGTGTGCGAAAATAACCTTTCTAGTAGACTGCTTTGGGCTTTAAAGATCGATATTCCTATTTAATACCAAAAATCTTCGAGTTGCTATTGATACAGGATACTCGTAACACGCACGAGTTATGAAGGCAACAGGATGTTAAAATGTCAAGTGCAATAAATTGAAATGTTAACCGGAATTTTTGCCTAATTACCAAACGTGTTCTAATTAAGATTTGCCATGATAAGCTAGTATTCAGAGTTTTGACAAGCCGTGTGTGATCACTGCTGTTTTAAAATATACAATAAAATCTACCTGATAAAAGGAAATTAAAAGAAAAAATGGAGGCATATGTTTGTTCCTTCCAAATTATGACTTCTTCCGTTCCCACCGAAGGCAAACACTGATATTTTGCTTTTATATCTTGATTGACGTGATGTATATAAAGCAAAAGTAGTTTTTAAATGATATTCTAAAACTAATTTTAGCGACAAAGTCACTGGTTCAAGCTCAAGAAATACTGTGTATAATGATAAGCCATAGATAGCGACCATAACAATGCTTCTCAATAAAAATATTATTATTACGAGCTATTTTTTGATGATTTAGTTATTTTTCTAGTTATAAAACACACGATACAAATAAAGCTAACTTAGCTAGCTAGCCTAAACTTGGTAGCTTTGCTACATGACATAGTGGTTGTTTTGTGCCTCTATAGTCGTCAGAAGACTATCAGCAAAATAAGCAGCATTCTATTTATATCAAAGTTACAAAAAAATATCGCTTAGCGTACAAAACTTAGACGTTGCAAATACCTAAGTATTACATTTTATAATTCAAAATTTTAACAAAACCCATCTTTTTTTTTATTAAAGGTGCATCACATTTGCTGGCCGTACCTGAATACCCTCTTATGCGTAAGGTAAGAGGATGTTTTTCACGTTCCTAAGACAATGGGTTGATAGATGCAAAGGGGAGGTAATAGTTCTCTCGGGAGCCGTCTATCCCTTTATTGGCTGAAGGTGTTTACAATGGTCCTAATATGTACTGAGAAATTTTGAAACAAAAACTGTATACATTTTCCGTTATAGTATTTTTCATTATGCAAATCAGTTCCCAGCTACATTAGCATATACACAGCTGAAACCAGCACACGGGGGCCAAACGAGTTCCCTATTTGTTTATATTTTGTTTATTGGTACAAATAACATCGAGACAAGGAAAATCAATCATAATCGTGACGTAGCCGTTTCGGTATCAGTGAGGCGACATACTGTCTGAGTGCCTTATCTTAAACGCATTTGACTGTCTGACTTTCGACTGATAAATTTATCAAATTTATCTTGTACGGTAGACTTGTTTTGTATTTATAAATGCATGTAGTGTAACGCATACAAGTATACATTAATGCTTCATCATTACTACACCTACTGGCTAACATTCATAAAGTACTTAAAAAAATTAAAACTTTAACAGTGAAACGAAAACGAGAAAAAGGAAACTATAATTCATACTTAAATAAATAAACTCAGATTTCTATATCTGTTTCGTGATTATTTGTCAATAGGCAAGTAGGTGATCAGTCTCCTGTGCCTGACCACACACCGTTAACTTCTCTCTCTTCTCTTTCACAAAAGAAAGGAAAAAATGAAGAAAAAAGGGAAGAGAGTCGCACGCTAGTAATTAAAATATATAACATAAATTTATTAATATAAAAGTACAATGTGAATTGAATGCCCGGGGTATATTGCTTACTTAACATACCAGCGTCTTAAGAAGTGTACGTATGAAGAATATAAAAAATTTCATGTCTCCACGAGGACATGAATTTGTTATTTTTATTGCTCAAAAGACGTCGAGAGCGTTTTACGATCGACAGCGAATAAAATTTTCGTGTCGATGCTAAGTTTTGGGATCGAGAAAGACATTTTTACTCCCAAGTGTATTAAAAATAAATAGATTTGGGAGTTAAAATTTCACTTCCAAATTGTATATATGAATATTAAACAGTTTAGATATTTAACTGTCCTTGATCAAGAAATATTACACAGTAACAGTCACAGTTATTGACTGAAAATACTCTGTCCCAATTTAGAACTAATAACGATATTCACAAACAAAAACAAAACTCAAATACGCTTATCTCGTTGGGCATAAAAGTGATAAGGACAAAACATTATATAGTTAGTCGAGACATTTAATACAAATAACTAAGATAAAAATCTGGATTATAAATGCAGTCTCCAAGACTTCCCCAAACTTTGTACTCAAAGCAGAAACAGTATTGTTGAGCAACCGTAAATACTCAGACATCAATTAATTAAACCTCAAGATGGGGCGTAAAGCCCTTCCGAGGGTTGTTTTGTTACTTCCTAGTTAGAGGATGCCATTCATTTTTGAATACCAGAGAGTTTCATGCTTTAATTCACATAATACACACATACACACCCACACTTTACACCATTACACAACACAACCAATTTAGGCTTAATTAATTAAATTTAATCAGTTAGTTAATTGTATTAAATACTTTGTTTGTTTGTTCCCTCTTTTAAATCTTTTTGATATATAATGTATCATGTATTCCATCTGTGGCTATGTTCTCGGTGTATTTGTTTGCTATTATATGTATTTTGTGTTAGCTGTAGGAGTACAAAATAAATAAAAAAAAATAATAAAAAAGAAAAAAAAAAACGAACTGACGTATTAGAATTCAACTGCGTAACATAAGGAAGAATTCTTCGCCACCGATCTATCTTTACGTTAATTCAAATTTTAGTGACAAATACCATTTAAAATCTTATTTTGTTAAGTATCAAGATATTTTATTAAAACTCAATTCAAGTTTAAGTTGACGGTCAATGATAACTTTAAAGCAATATTTACTATATTTATATGATTGATATCCTATTTTGCCTTGTTTATAAAAATACCTTGGAAAGTATACATAGATATATCACAAACAAACAATTATAAGTAAGAAACAGGAAAAAGCGTACACGGTGTGTTGAAAGCCACTGCCAGATAAGGCAACTTGGCGCGTTGAATGAACCTCAATCCCTATTATGATCTACTTGTAAGCTTATATCAAACCTAAAATAAAATTTAACTAGTGATACATTACTTTTAATGATAGTTTACAAAATACTTAAGCACATTATTCTTTCTTATAGATAACAAACACTGATTTGAAACTATTAGAAAATGTATAATAGGGATCCGATAATGTAGGATACATTAATGATTTAATCTTGGGTATGTTAGCGTGCGTAAATATAATATTCTACTGCCGCTTATTTACAACATCTGACAACAATGCAATATAGTAAAAATGTACACATTATTCTGGTACAAACAAGAACTTATCAATACAATGCTCGCAAAGTATCAAAACCGATAGATGATTAATGGTCGCTCAACAGAATAAACATACATTTTGCGGCTGCGCCGGCGCCTGCCTCGATACCGTTTTTACACCCACGCAACATTTCCACAGCGACTTTATAGTATGTACTGGCATAATTTTCATCCTCTTTATTGCGGTATTTATATGTTATAAACAAAGAAAATTACTGTCAAACCGATCATTTTATATTCGTGAAAACATTTGATTTTTCATTCAATTTATTGTTCCATAAGTTAAGCTTTATTTAACCTTTAAAATACAATAAGACCATCCAAATTTTAATGATGAAGCATTAATGAGGAGGCTTGCCAGAAATTACTTCTAGCCTTTAAGCGCGACTACTTCGACAACTTATGTATCAGAATGTTGATCATATATTTGCTGACGTATTTAGCGCTTAACACACACATAACTAAACACTTAAAACACGTGAGAAAATTTAGAAATTAATCTAAATAGACGATTAGTTTATTCAAATAGCTTGGCGCCCGAATTGACACCGTTTTAGACACCTACGCAATAAATATAATAATGTTATTCACATCAATTTATTAAACGACATAACAGTTACTTCTTATGATATTACGTTCACTTATATTAAACACTAAGTTACTTCAACTATTCCGTGACATTTAAAATAAGGACAGTATAGCATTTAAAACGAAACTAGGTCCGACTTTGTTCGTAGCTAAAAATAAAATAAAACAGTATTTTTATTTAATTAATTTCACAATAACAAAATAATTCCATTGAATAACAATATATATTGAAAGGCTTTCAAGCGTTAAGTACTTAAAGAAGAGGGTAGAAGCCTTTAAAAATAAAAAAAGTGAAAAAAATAATAGTAGGATAAAACCCATTGGAAAATGAGGAGAAATATTATAAAAATGAAAGTAAAAATAATTTACGGGCGATCTGAGGTCGGGAAGGGGAAGGGGAAGGGATAGATTTTTTAAGGGTAAAAACGGTTTATCTCTATTTCCGGCAAAACTAAAAAATCCTGTGGAAAAAAGACAAATGGCAAAGTTGTAGATAATACGAGATATAAATGTTTCGTATTTACATTTCATTTCACATAACCTCAAACCTCAAATCCAATTCAACCAAAAACCTCAGAATTTATGTGGAAAATCCAAAATACCTAGTTTTTGCTTTTAATTTTTATCTTTTACAAAAGAAAATCTTACGAAATTTGGTGAAAACTTACTATTATATGACCTTAATACGCTGTTATTTATTTGATTTGAAATACATATTTATTCTTCACCTTGTTTTGAATTAATATGGAAAACCTTTTTTGGTTTCAAAAATTATCGACCCTGGTCTATAAGCATTTATGTTGTATAGTGCGTAAAATAAGTGCAATCCTGAATTTCGTTTCTGCACACTCAATTACTTGACGAAAGACTATGATTAGTAATACTTATGTATTTTTATACGCATGAAAACACTCAACTTTTATCCTAATCACAGATTGTGTACATTAACTTGCAAGAAATAAACAGAGATATAAATAAAGCATTATAAATATTTAACGTAATGGACTATTATGGTGATCGTTAATAGAACGTTTCAACCGCAGCTCACTTTGCTTGTAAAATATTGAATGCTATAAATAGTCTTATAATAACTTTACGGGGTGTTTAAAATTTAAAAATAGTAAGTTTAATACAGCTAAAGCTATACCATTTATGTATAATATGTGTAAAGTATAATGTAACATGGGTTCCCATGAAACTAATTTAATTAGCACTTAAAATTCAATTAAAGGGCTTAGATAACAGTGTTTTTGAAGAAAACGACTAAGGTAACATATATATGCTTCGTGTATATAATATGTAAATAATATATATATATATATATAATATAGGAATAGTATAAACAAAAAATAGTGAGGAGCTGTGCTTATAATACAATAATAATAAAATACCAAAATCTATAAATTGACTAAATTTTATGCAAAATACTTAGAATTTTCCATACATACATACATACAGGATACAATTAAATAAGTTACGATACTATATTATGTTTCGTTCTTGACTAAATTGCATACTTTATTCTTGAGAAAAGACACCATATTTGAGAAGAAACACTACATTAAAACACCCCTATGAGTTAACATTTATAGCAATAAAATCTGCCCCTATATGGAATAATTAATTCTACTTGGTTCAACGTCCTGGCTGATCCCTGCTTAGACGACGTCTGAGCCGTTAAGGGCACTAACGTGGCGCCTCGGCTTCTTATATGATCTTTAACATATAAGGAACCATTTTAAAAACATACATTTTATCGACCGAGGAAGTAGCTGTATAATTCAATTAGAACATAGGATTTATATGGAAAATATCTAAACTCCACCTAAACTATTAAAAAAGCTTTTAAATTATTTTTATTCTAATATCTGCTACAGCCATATTTTTACCAAACATAGTTAACTTTGCCATACTTCACAGGCCAACCACGTCATATTATCCACCCTGTATCTTTAATCAAACGACGCCTAACAAAATTGTTTGTGCCGCTATATATCTCAAACTCCAGATCAAAAGAGGTTTTACCAAATAGGTCTATTAAAGGACAAAGATGCCGTGAGAAAATATATACGCGTGGGAGAAAAGACACGATACCGATACATTATTAAAATTACAAAACCGGCTTCCGTGCAATGCAATTTGGCTGCAATTGCAATTCTACGAAAACTTTAAAACTGGACTGAAGTTACAAATTGAATTATCCGTTTCCGTGGTTAGTGAGACAGTTGGATTATTCAGACCTGTGTTCGATTTCCGAACAAGACAATTTTGAGCCCATTAACTGTACCTGTATTAGTATGTATAATACCTAATTTTCAATAGCCTAATCCAAAATACACAATCGTTAATAAACCGTTTAAACATTTCCGTGTACATTATATTTTTTACACAACTGTATACAAGAATTGACAAAACTATCGTAAACTGTGCTCAACTGTGTGTTGTGTGTATTACATATTGAAATTAAAAATAATAATTGCAATTTCTACAGAATACATAACGACTGTAACTATAAAATTTAGGATTATATAAGTCGTCTAGGTTTGGTTAAAAAAAGCAAATATAAAACCAAATTCGTGATAAACAAAGAAGCGGGGGCAGTATACAAAGAGAACATTTCAATATAAAATGGTCGATATCAGTAAACAAAAGTCAACCCGCAATATATACCGCTAATTAGAGGACAGTGAAATTAGCATAAATTATTTTAACGCCCATAAAACGGCAAACTGATACACCCTCCGTCCACCAGGCCGTTGACTCTTTGCAGTAATATTTGGCAAGCGATACGGAATAACTTGGCCCGCCGTGCCAATATATGAAGCATTTAACTCTTTGTGAAAAAAATAATTATAGAGAAACGGGCGATAATATTTTATATTCGCAAAGTCACAATCGTATCTATTATTTTGTATTATGATCAAATATAAAATTAAATTACATTGAGGGTTTAGGAGTTTACACACATCAGTTGTGCTATGTGGCAATCTTTTCAAAAAGCATTTTTTTCCTTCGGACGTAAGCCAGGCCAGTACATATAGAAAGCCTATAACTCCCGTATTTCATTAGAGATACACCTTTTGTGTACGGCTTTATTGATAAATTTTAAGTACAACATTCTGGGTCTACTGGCCCGGGACGAATAACGAGTTACTTTGGGAGCCTGCTGAGAAACCCCGATTAGCCAGTAGGGCAGGCCATCCACTCTGAAGAGGTTCCAATCAGGCGCTTCGCCATCTAGAGGTTATAGGACATTAAGTTAAGGTATATGTGGGTAATTATATAGTTTTGCGCCATCCAATTAATTACTAGTTCACGCTTAATTAAATTTATAAGAAGTATGAAGTATATACTTTACCTATATTATATATACCTTATCATAAAAATCATAACGCTTACGAGTCCTAAATAACAATGACATACCTATTTACTAACCGAAACACAATTTTATGGGCACTCTTTGTTTTATAAAATTCTGATAAAACAGCAACGTCGTACATTGTAATCGAGACCGGAAGTCGTGGTCCATGCGCACTGCATGCTGTCGTCGACGTACGTCACAACCTGTCGTAGCCAAACGTGTACTAGATACGTAATAGTCGCTAAGACAATTAACTAGATTCAATTATATTTATAGTCGATGGATATTAATTCTATATATTCTCGATTCTTTACAATTTTGTTGTTGTGTCTTTACAAATGTTCTAAATTGTTTATAGTTCCGTACCCTCCCACATAGCCTTCGATGGAGCCTACGAGGAAAATAGCCTTCTCGATCTGGTTTAGATAGGTTTCTAAGACAAGCAATTGGTCGGTGTGCCTCTAATATTGTTTTGACAGAAATCGATAACATATACCTACTCGCTATGCCACGAGGCCTATGCAAATAAGAGATTAAAGTCTAAATCAACCTATAAAATAATAGTTTTAAAACGAAACTGGTTATAACAACATCTAACAGACCAACTGAACTATTTTCCTCGTGGGTGGCAGCCTCTTGTTCTCTAATTAACCAGTACGGTAGAGCAACGCAACGCTCACAACGGGCCTTAAAGTTTACAGTGGATTAGAGGGATTGGGAAATACGAGAAATCAGTTGTTTCAACTCTATATTTAAATGTTGACAATTTAGAGTTGAAACATCATCAAAATGCTAATTATTAATGTTATTAATTTTTGCGGTTTTGTGTTCTAATGTAAATCCCCACAAACGAAGACACGGTTATTATTGTAACTAAATTGTAAGAATATAAAAAAAAACGATTAACATCTATTGTAAACAGGACCTTTAAGATTATATGGAATCTGTTTTAAAAAAATTGTATGCAAAACTTGGTAACCGTTATATCCAATATTTTGCTATATTATTATATTAAGGAATTACCAAAAGTTTTTCTGTCTAATGGTGCAGACACGATAGATTTTCACACGAATCCCCGTGCCAGCTCGCGCTTGGCACTGGAGGTCATGGACAGGCCTTATACAACTATGCAGCGCTCTCTCGAACAATCAATTATGCATTTATCGTAACGTATTAGTACGTAGACCTAAAGCCAGTCGAGGTATATAAGAGAATTATGTTTAAAGTTATAATACACTTATATACCGTAATAAAGTATATGATGTCATCCATAATATAATGTATGTTTATACTTAAGTGATTATCAAATTTATAATAATTAGCATAAACGCCTACATTATGAGATCGGCTGTACGAAGTTCATATAAGGATGGCAAGATTAGCAAATTTTTTTGTCGTATAGTAAAACAAATGTTTGCAAAAAGTACAGTTTTCGACAAGGTCGATGACCGACAAGTGTGTCGAGTGTCATGGTGACTTCTCTATTCTCGCATTGCGTATTCAATTGCTAGATTACGAAACGTAAATATAATTAAATTATATACGAGAATATGTCAGAAATATATCTAGTAAACATGTATAAATTCGTTTATTTTATTTGCCTTTATTTACCTCTACATGTTTAAAACAAACTGACTTTCCGCTGGGTGTAAACGCTTTGATCTTAAAGTAACGTCTTCTGTTTCCACGCGACGAAGAGAAAATAACTAATTAAGAATAACACTATATTATTAATTAGCTGTTCTAGACATTTCCTTGGCGTATAGCTTTCAACTGGATATTTCCTTTATCAAAACTACTTTTTAATATTAATATTTGATATCTCCACATTAAAACCAAGTCATCTAAAATAACTAAAACCACACTAACGTTATATGAAAGTGATTCACATCATTTCCATCATTTAAGATATTTGAGTCAGAGTCTGCTAAAACACTTATGTCTTTTGGCTTCCTATCAAATCCATTATCATTCACAGATTAATTTTCATAATGAAGATTTTATGGTACAGTATATACTTAATATAATATCGTAGTATTCACTATCATTTCAAAAACGATTTCCCAGCCAACTATGTATATAAATTAAACATCTTCTTCAAAAAGATGTACTATACAATTACATATAATTTAAATGTTTCGTATTTACCACCTATTATTTATTTCTAAGAAATATTAATTAATAGCAAACGTACTTCCTTAATTAAACCTTATTAAGATTTCATTTATCAAAATAATATTTTATTAAGCTACTGTGTAGTAATTAATATTATCGTAATTTAAACAGGCAGTGAACGGCGTATTGCTGGGTTTTTCCCATATTATGTTAGTCTTGTCAACTATTATTATATAATATATGAGACTTCAATGATACAATAGCAACTAGGCAGCGATTGTTTCAATTATGGTTATATATTTCTTAATTTATTTTATATGTATTTTTCGCTTCAGCTTCATTAAAACGTTTTTATATTTGTAGATTTGTATGGACCGATTTTTAAAGTTAGGTTAAGATTTTACGTGTTGTCAATTTTTTCACATATACATACTACATTCTAGTTATAATTAATAAGGTTCATTAAACAAAACCGTGGTAATAAACGCAGCTGATACAAACTATGATCCATTGCAATTTGCAGACTTGATGAGGATGATGTATATTCTTGGAAAAATCATGTTATTACTGCGAATAAAAAGATTCTCACGGCTGTTTTCTGTTCTCTAGATTACTAATCGGTATGCGGTATACAGTTCATACTTCATTATTATTCATACACATAAAAGTAATATTAAAAGAAACGATTAAGAACTCATTATTTAACATATTTTAGGAGATATGTAAAAATAATGTTACATGTAATATTCTAACTCAATATTGGCATATGTTTTCATACTTTTTAATTTAAAGCTTTCGATTTAAACCAATACAAATAAAAATGCCAGCTTACTTGGCGTATAGATAGATAACGTAACTTATTGAATGAAGACTGATGATGAAAATATATATTTATAATTTGAATATAGATATATATCTATGTTTAAATGGAATCTCGCTGTTGGCCTCAAGGGCCTATACAGCCCAGTTCGGGCTGTTTTGGCGAGCGTAGCGCGATCTGATTGGGTGTTTTATCCCGCGACTAACGCTAGGCCGTAACCGCCTACGAAGGATTGTTTGAGGATTGTTAAATAAAATCGCAGTCGTCGCTGGTGATATATTATGCTTTTGTTAAGAGATCAAAGGACTTAGCAGGTACTAGTGATAAAAATCCTCGAAACCGCACGTGGTTGGTGTTATCCTGATCTACGACAAATCGACGCAATATCAAAGGGTTATCTGGAGCTGGTTATAACCGTATCAAGCGATTAGCCCGCAAAGGGCCGAGGCGTCACGGTCCCGCTGTTCAATTAGGCACGTTTGCTTACGATCACAACTCAGGTGCAGATAAAGAGGTTAATGAACTAGAAAGGGTCTTTGTTTTAAATTCTATGCTTTTTGGTATAAGATATTACAATTTAAATTAAAAAGTAATAAAAACAAAAAAGTCTTTGATGCCTGATAAACACGCATGTCAAACCTCATGATCCTACTGACAAACAAGAAAACAAAGAGTATGTCAACATAGTATCAAAAGCAGTGTTCTAGGTTTAAAATCGAAAGCTATAGTGAAACTAGAATAAATAAATGACATGACATAGTTTAGAAATGCTGTTACTTCTAGTGAAAGACTGAAATGGAAATGGATAGGATAGATTATGAGAGTAGACAAACATAAATGGACGAAAAAAGCGACGGACTAGCTTCCTCGCCATGACAAAAGAAAGGGAAGATGATATAAGTAGACCTGCTGGCCCAATGTGACTACGTAAAGCTAGTCACCGGGACGAGTGCAAGCACATAGAGGAGGCCCATGATCAAAGGCAAGCTGAAAAATAGAAATTAACAGGCTTGCCGATTAGTTATTAGATTTTATTGTCCTTATCATTTTGATGTACTAGAATAAGTACTTTACAGCAATAAACCCTCATAAAATCATTATTCTTTTAAACACATGGTCACAATATTTGCAACCAAACCAAAATTCACGAATGACATCAGATGTAAGACTTTATGTACGCATTTGAACTTGCCTCTGTATTTCAAATAGTCTTTAAACGTAAACTAAACGTAGTTTACAATTTTTTGACTTGGGCGGGGGACGCCTATTGTTTCGGTTAAAATTTACTCCATACAGTTTCTAAAACCTTTAAAGGCCTCACAATACGTATATCCACAATATTATTTTATCAACAGACGCGAGCCAAGCTCGGCGAAGCTTGTCAAACAACTACTCGATCTAGTATTACCATAATATTGACATAAAGGCGCGTGTGTTGAATGATGAAAGTGTTTTGAAACATTAATGTCTATACTATATTTTTATATAAGTTTAAGAATTGAACCTGTTAAGAATTGAGACAAGTAAACTCTATACTACGACTATAAACCAATAAAGATACAAATCAGACTGGATCTATTACATTATTATTTTTATTTCTAAAGACATGAAGGTGTAGTTATCCTTCCGTCTAAGATGTGGCGCTTTCCACACTATCTTCATCGTAAGAGCTGATGGTTAATTGCGTTCATAGAAACATAGTTGGAATCTTAACGCACGACTTGCATTCGTTTCCTTGCACGCTAAACGCTGCTCTTTGATATAAATCTGTTTAAAAATAAAAAAACAGATGACAGTTAAAGGTGGTGCTTTATTATCAACTGTTGTATCGGAACGTTTATTCGCCTTCTTCAAAACTTATATAACTGAACTAGTAAAACCTACTCTCTAATCTAATCGTAAACCCGTGACACGATCTGTCATTCCCTTGGACTAAACCCGGTCAAGCAAAACGCGCCTTACTTCTTTTAAATTATAACTAGTCTATATTACAAGTAAAACACATAGACGCGACTTCCTTAAAATACAACAAAAATTAGGCACAAACAAACGAACGAAGTTAAAGTTTAAATTTCAGGTCATAAATGAATCCCCAATGGTATCTCGTTATGCAATCGCATAACCCACCCCATGTCGTGAGTTAGAATAATTATCAGCTAATTACACGGATCCCTGGTAACAAAGCCTGATGTTTATATTTATTTTAGGAAAATAAGCACAATGTTTATGCATGACTTGCAACCGCTGCAAACTATCCCTACCCTTGCGTAGTGTGGTTTTTACTTTTTATATTAATAATTTTAACGTTCGGACAAAAGCTGATTGTTCGTTGTTATTTAGAGTCCACACTATATTCAACCTTTTGCATGAGGCATGAGCCATGAGTTCCTCAAAATTCATTTGGCCTGCTACAGAATGGTAGAAAAGTCTTGAAGTCTTTGGACATGAACCAGTGTCGCCCTGATTGGCCTACCCTTTTCTTAACATATGAAAGGTCTCACACTGTTGAGGGAAGAGCATTTACGGAGGTTATATTACCCTGTCACACCTATTTATCTATAATATGTATATAATATATGTTCCCTGATGTAACCCTTACATTATTAAATCACTAAATCAAATATACGTGTACACACAAATGGTTTATCTAAAAGGTATCGTCTTATATAAATTAGAGCATGAATAGAACTTTTGACATTCTCCAAAGACCCAGGCTCCATTAACAGGTCACTCGGTTAATGTGTCGCCAAGGTGCGTTGGAGCTCATTAGGAAAATTACCACAAATTCTCGAACAGGCTTCGATAACGCAGCAATGTGGAGAAAAACTTACGACATTACGTGTTAAACCATTTACCCTTGGTTTTTACTGACTAATTATTGAGAACTGTGCCTTTGCTCATTAATTAAGAACTATGTTATAATATACGATATTTAAATTACACGAAAGTAGCGTAATAGCCTATGTTAATATCTTGCAAGTAAATTATATTCTTGTTAACAGGTTTATTCTTTAATTTTGTAACACGCTTACGCATTCTTCGCGCGATAATACGTATATTTTTAAGCAATGAACCGTACACAATTTCGGTTAATTTTCGAACATGAATAAATTGCATACGATTTAATTTCCAACACGATTATATACAAAAGCTTAAAGCCATAATTATACTTAAAAACTGCAAATAAATCATAATAAATTACATATCATCCTCCACGTGCAATCATTGACATTGACTTTAATTTAGTCAAATAACTTGAGCCGCTGTCAGCGGAGACAAGCCTACACCAAGGGGATCCAAATGTTTTGCAGCATATAAGTTAGTATAGTATTGTCTTTTACTAACATAGCTTTTACACATTTAAAGGAACCACTTTTTACGGGATTGAAGCTATGTATTATTTAATATAATTTTAAAATTTTGCTTTACAGCGTGCGTAAAGACAAAAAAAAAAAGGTGTTGAATGTCAAAACGTATCACAGCTGTAAAAAAAGTTATACTATCTGTCTTTATTTCCCCGGAGTTGATATCGACTAAATGATTAAGGGTTTTTGCAGAAATTGCTCACGGTGTTCTCCAATTTCGCGGATTGTTTGTTTTGAGATTTTAATTTGGATATTATTGGATCCCAGGTGTTTGATAATTTTAGGCTATTTTCTCTATTCACAGTGACCACGCACGCTAAACCAAGCGAAACGTCGAAAAATTGTATAATGAAAAGTTAAATAATACATAGCTTCAATCCGATAAAAAGTGTTTTCATTAAATATAAGTTAGTAGATTTTAAAAATTTAAGTACAACTTTCCACAAAATTTCTACAAAATTCCTTAGTTCGTAACAAGGTTAGATAATTTCAATGAATTTTCAGTGAAACTACCAACTTCTAGTTAAAACGTTATCTACCCCTGATCATATAATACCTGAATTTCGCGGCATGTCATTAACGCCAGCTGTGTAGGGCGGTTATGTCACGTTGCGCATTCCCTGCATTCATTACGTGACCATAACGTGTTATTCGCAATACCTAACGAATATGTGAACTAATCGCATTTTAGGAAAAATAAAAGATGCATTTAAGTGTAGCCATGCAAAATAACTTACGGCTACATATATGTTCTAAGATAAATATTATACATATTCTAATTAACAAATTTTAATTTTTACTAAACTTCAAAAGAAAAAGATAAAAAAATATTGTTTATTAAAGGATGAAATTTGTTGTTAAATTTACTCAAAAATTATTAAAGCTTTTTAATAAGTTACATATACTTAAACTATTATATGTGCAACCAATTTATTTGCATAAATTTATGTCACTTACAATATTTAAATTAAATTTAATGCTTTCACTCCATACATAGCATAGTGGTGATAAAGTTAAGTTTAAAGAGACAAGTCAAAGCATTTTTTTAAATATTCTGCTTTAAGAGAACGTTTTTGAGAATACTTAAATCATTTCATAAGAATTTTTATTACTTATTGAGGCAGAGGGTCATTTGCAAAAACATTAATAACATGTTACAAACATGTTGCTTCAACATGATATTTTTGCATATATGTAATTTATTATTTAACTGTTGTTTGGGCAATTATATTTTTGCATTGATTGTCAGCACACTAGTAAATTTTCTGGCACTGTACTTTGCAATAGGTGACAGTCACTATTGTCTCTTTTGTACATATTCACTCTTCCTATTATTAATATATTATGAATAAGAATAAATGATGTATGAACATGTAATTAATATAAATTAAAAAACAATTTGAAAAAAAAAAGTCTGCTAGGAAATTGCTAAACAGAATCTGCACAACTTATGAATGTCAAAAACAATAAATTTACAATAGCACTAAGTGTTAATTTTAGTCTAATTCTTTTATTCTATTAAATTAGTTTTGGTAGTAAGAACTTACCATTACTTTAACAACTGATTACTAATATTACCATTAATAAAATAATCTAAATTTGTTGTAGCAAGAAAGAAATAGAAATAGCAGCTAATGTAAATAATATATAGATTTAACTACATCAAGCTGTTAAAACATCAAAGTAATGGTGTAATCTGTAAGAAAGGGGAGACCGGAAGCTTTCAGCTGATTGGACCAGAACTGCTGGGGGGCGATAGAGACGATCGCGCAATACGCCGACGAAAACATCGAGTTCTTTGGAAATATGTAATAGGAAAGTGCTTAATATTTAGCTAGCTTTTTTAATCCTTATTTTAATTTTCTCACATTTAGCCTGCTGTGCCTCTTTTTTATTTTTTTTTGTAATACCTCCTACCTGTTTGCCTCCGAACAGGTAGGAGGCTCACTTTGTTAAGTGATACTGACCCTGGACACTCGCATTGCCTGAAGGCTCACATGTGTGTTGCCAGTACAAACATGTTGGCAAGTTTTGGGTGTCCAAACATAACGGTTTTACTTCAAAACTTAATACATCTTTAAAGTACTGTTTGGCTTATGATTTGCAATTTATATGTACTAAAACAAACCTCGAAAGCACAGAATGGCAATATATGTTTTTGAAAACATTAGAAATCACATTCAGACTAAAAGAAAAAATAAATCTAATAATTGTTAAAGTGTCAATGAATCATCATATATAGCCAATCATAATCAACAACTAAGAAAAATATTTGGTATGGTAAATTTTTGAAGCAGGACCAAGAAAGTTATCTTGACTTAAAATAAAAAAAAACTAACTGACAAATTAGATTTTAACAATCTTGAGTATATAACACTCTAATAGTATATTGGTAAATAACAAGTAGAGTGTCTCGAAACAGTCTATGTTGAGGTGTAACAACAAAGATACATTAAAATTTTCTTTTACAAAGGCCATTCATAAGTCATTTAACAAGGCATATTTGCAATGTCACAGGCCCTTATGCAACATGCTCATATTGTTCAGCCCACTCAACTATACAATGTAGCACCCACATACAAAATATTATATCAATCAAATTTAAAATTTAGTAATGTGTCTGTAATCTTGACCTCATATTTAAGAAGGTATAATTTTTTTGCATTGTTTTTGTTTTACGGTCTTAAACAATATTAAAGATGTTTCTTATTCTGGTCACTGAAAAATCTTCAGTATGCTGCTATAATATTGAATTGAATGTATAATAATATTCAATGCATTATTAAGAATATGAAAGGTTTGAGAATGTTTCTGTAACTAGAAGTTCTACCTATCTAATTAATTTAAAAAATATTAAATCTATGTATACATACACCAGGTTAACCATTGCTATATTTAGACTTATTTTGTTGTTACATCTTTGTGCCCATATCAAATGAGAAGTTATATAAAAAATAAAGATAATCAGTTCAATTAGTAATAACTATCCTATTTTAAAACTTTATTGAGCACACAAGCTAACAAGCTTGGTTAGGTGTTAAAAGCCAACTTTTGTTTTCAATTTACTTACAGATCTATTAACTATATATATATTCAGATCTATAACATAATATAACCATGTATTTCTCAACTTAAAGTTTTTGATTTTGGTTACACTAATTGTTCTTTGAAACATGGTAATTATGTTGCAACAATATTAAAATAGATGACTTTGAGATCTGGCTTATCAAAAATGAGTAATTTCCTGTGATAACAGTGAGTAGGGTATAACCTTTAGTTAGAAGGAAGGATAATCAGGTTGTCAACCTTAAGGTTAATAATCTATTGTTAAAAAGGAAGTAAGGTGATTGCACTTTGTAATTGTTAAAAATGAAACATTATTTAGTCAGAGCAATGAATTTTACCAATGGGTTCAGGTTCTGTATTTCTAATTTTTATCTCAAGTCATAATCTGATTTTGGAGCAGAGTCAAACCATACAGAAAAATTACGAAGATTCTTGAAACTAGATTTAAGTTTGATTGATATCGAAGAACGGGCCTAAGATTGTATCAGAATGAAGAAGTGTATATGAATCAGAACCATATATGTAGAATATAATGGAACTCCATATATTTTTTAAATAATGATTCTCAAGAATTATTATTGTATACTAAAATTTAATAAAAAAGAAGACAACATAGAGTGAGGTTGCAGTATGGTTCGAAACTAGGCTTGTATGATATTTATTTTTAAGGTCAAAGTCCACAACCTAAAATGAGAAACTTATGTATAAGTTACTAACAGACAAATTAACATAATATAATAATAATAGTTCTCCCCTATACCTGCTGGATTATGAATAATGCTACTTTATATAGGTATAGCAATAAATATTAGCTTACTTTTCTAATACTCACCATTTGAGCTCTTTAGGTCTCGATGAATTAAAGAAATAGGTGCATCAACGTGGAGATACGCCATACCGCGAGCGACTTGAATAGCCCAGTCCACGAGAATCCCAGGCCGTATCTTCCGCCCAGATAGCACCCTATTAAGTGGGCCACCACGAGCATACTCCATCACCAAACACAAATTAGGCTCTTCCAAACAAACACCTTTTAACGACACTATATTTTCATGCTGCAACATCCAAAACAGTTTTGCTTCTTGCAGTACACTCTCTTTGATAACTTCAATGTCCTCATTTGCGTCCTGGCGTGCGGCCTTTACCGCTACCACTTCGTCATTCCAATAACCACGGTAAACTTTACCAAAACCGCCGACGCCGATCACCTCCTCGAGTTTAAGCTCAGAGAACGACACTCGAGGGGGGTCCACATCGCCTATGACAGACGTGACGGCCAGCGGATCTTCTTCTGTCACGTATACCGCGGGAAATATTCCCACACGGTCTCCAATCTTTCCCGTCCACCAACCCTCGTCACCCGATATGTTCGCATCTTTAGACAGGACCTCGACGATCTCCCCCCGGCGAAGGGAGAGCTCGTCTTCCCCCTGCGCTACGTAGTCGTAGACGGCGGTAAACAGAGCGAGTGGGGGACGGTTTTCCTCAGCCGCCATAGCCGCTGGCCGCGGCGGCATCACCCCGGCCGGACCATGGAGCTCCCCCTCTCTCAGACACCACGACACCGCTGCCACCTCCGCCCACTAAAGTACATAACTACAAAAATTCAGAGCGTTTGGTTATGATCACCGTATTATTCCGCCATCTTTGTTTTCCACATCGATCATGGCGATGGCGGTGTTTAAAAGCGTTCACCACGGTCAGACCCGTTCGATAATTACTGCCCCGGCAATCGTTTCGGAAAGGAGAATTGTGTTGGCTTCGCTGCAATAATGTTAATTATTTCCCATTCATCTATCACGTTATTGAATAGGTGGACGAAATGACAACCTTACTTCAGCGAAGTCAGTAACAAACTGTCATACATAATGTTACCATATGGTTTATTTGTGAACTGTCGCTCCATACTGCAACATATTTTTGGTAGTGGCAAGATATACAGAAACTTTTGAATTATAATTATTGTTTCATAATATGAAACATATTATGTTTTTTAAAAACAAAATACGTTTAAGTTCCTTATTAATTTTAATTACATCTAACATGGTATTTTTTTACATGTTTCTGGTATGAAGTTTGAGTCTATAATAAGAAGTTCTGTGTCAAATACGAATTGTTGGAATTTTATTCCTATTCAACAATAGATGGCACAACCACACATTAACAAACAATTATGATTTTTTTCCTTCTTATATAGGTAATATTTTATTAAGACTGTTAAAGAAAAGAAAATAATAGAAGGAAGTTTTTGAGGAACAGTTTTTGTTTACCTGTAATTGCGTATTAGTTATATGTATATTTACGTTAAGTTTTTAAGTGTCTTCAATATTTTTTGAAAATAATAAAGAAAATAATATTTATAAAACTTGCAGCAACTAGCTCCAGTAATTAACTTCACATGAATTGAATCCCAGTGGTATATTATGTAAGTGATTAATTTTTTTAATCTAAATCAAAAAGCTATGCATCCTTCATATCTACCCTTCTAATTAATTATTACGAAAATATTTTTTTTGCTTAGCTTTTATATATTTATTTTCACTGATTGTTTTTATAACTGTTTATTTGTTATTGCTTTAAATATTTCAAAAAGCATATGAACTTTTTTTAAACAATTTGTTGTTTCACCTCTACGCATATCAGGTCCCATGGTGTAATGGTGAGCACTCTGGACTTTGAATCCAGCGATCCGAGTTCAAATCTCGGTGGGACCTAGGGAGCTCTTTTTACATTTTTGATATTTTACGTGAAAAGTTAATATTTTCGCCTCTTCAGTTGAATATATTCAGGAACGCTTATATTAATAAACCAGTATTATGTTATTTGCAACGTCAGTGTTGTGAATGTAGGGATGCTGGGTAGGGAGCATTATTGATCGCGCGAAAGTGGGATAGATGTATCCATTCGCGGCTTACACCCTGCCAGCGAGACGTGGGACCGCTTCTAAACCTCAAAAACACGCTTAAATACATCAAAAATAACAATTTGACAATCCAAAATCGCGCTTTTACGTCCCCGTCCGAAATATCGCGAAAAATACACAAATAACGACACAAAATAAGCAAAAATCAAGTGAGAACCGCCGCAAATTGCAAAATGAAAGAAAATTCGACAATACATCGCCCACAATAAAAATAACTGAAATCACAGATTAATTGAAATTATTTAAAATTAACACAAAGTGCCGCGTATATATCGCCATGATATTATTGTGTTTGTTATGTGAAATGTAATTAAATAATTATAATAATGGCCGAATTACCGCCAGGTTGAAAATTAAAATGTACTATGAACGTATCAAATGGTTAGAAATACTTGAAATGGTGCTGGGAGAAACGTTGGTACGGGTTAGAAAAAAACGATTAATTTAAAACGATTTTTTATTTCAACGTTAATATAAAAAATAAGCAAGATGAACACATTCAATGCACCTACAACGCAAATAAATGCGATTGATAAAGTAACAACAGTGAAATGCAAATCCGTTGATTTAGAGGGATATGTTATTATTGTTGTTCAAACTAAGGATAATAAAATAAAATTATATGGTAAGTCTACTACTTTACTAAATCATTTCTACCATGAGACAGTGTTTTTATATCTTAGGTTTAATTTAACATTATTATTTTAAAATTAAGTGATTTTATTTATTTAATTCATGAAGATTGCATATACAACGATATCCTATTTATTATCATCATAAAATTATGTAAAACGTGGCAAAAAGATACTAAGTTAATAAATTGTCTTTTAAGACCACGTTCTTGAATATGCTGATAGATTTGATGATAACTTTATTCTAAATTACTGGAGAAAAATTATGATGATTACAGAATTCTATATCCTGAATAATGTTACTTACATTTTATTAAATATATTTGCTTCGATAGTGTCTATCGTTGTTTTTATTACCCCTAGAGGCTACTTAGTCAATTAAAGTCATCGTTCTTATTGTTAATAAATTTTAGTTTATTGGCGTTAAACATTATATTTTTACACGCTCTAAAACGTGAAAAGACAAGTCAAGCAACTCAGTTTGATTCCTTTTAAAATAAATTATACGATTAATGCAAAAACATTTTATGTAATATTACTTTTATAATTTAATAGCACCCTTCAGCGTGAGCATAAACTATTTAATTATCTAATTCGTTTGAACGCTGTATGATATGTCAGCTGCTTGGTAACATATACAACCAACTCTTCTTCAATTTTATTTCTGTTCCCACTAACACAGCTAATGTGTTCGTCCCAGCCCTACATCACCCTACAGCATCTCTGTTTCGTCTCTAATACAGTTTTTTTTGAATAGGGTCACCATCAGCGGGAAACTTCGACAACTTGGAGCTGGCTGACGAAATAATGGACGTCAACGAAACCAGGCTGGAAGACATGTCTCGTACGGAGGTTTTGAGTCACATTCATGAGGTATGTCTTAATCATTAATTATTAATAATAATAGAAACCTTCTATTAACCATCCTAAGCATCTAAAAGTCTTTTCGTTGCTAAAGATCGTTGTACTGTATGGTTCCTTCTACCGTGCTAATGATATCTCACCACTTTGTTTGAGTTGTAGCTTCCCTAGCGCAACTCTTAAGGTAGACCCGTGAGAATCGTGACTTGGTTACACCAGCGGTGACGTTGAGGATGCCCTATGGCCTTTTACCACCTTGGCGACGACAACCAGTTTATCCAAGTTATCTGACCAATACCTAATAGAATACCTAAATTAAGTTAAATTATTCATGTTACTTACGAGACTTAGGGCGCCATTATCGCTTATAAGTGATTATGTATTTTATCAGTCAAAATAAATGTCCCGAGTAAAATAGAGTTTGTTTATCTCTGTCTTATTCTAATAAGCATAGCGGATTACATTTATAATAATATATTTCGCTGAAGATCATGGGTATAAATGTATCCCTTATTTCTCTGTATAGCCACTAAACAGACATTAAGAACTGGCTCCTCTCCAAATAATTCAAGAGCCACAAGTCTCGGTTGATTATCTTCATTGAATCAGGATATTGTATTGTATCAAATATAATTACTAGACACTATCATATCATGAAAACACATGCCCCAGGATACAAAGTCGTAGAGGCAAAATCTATTATTAGATTTAGGTAGATTACTAGCATTGTTGAGAAAATAATTTCCCTAGAATAAAGAAATTATTATGTTCTTTTGGTAAAATATCTTGCAAAAGTTATGAAAAAACAGTAACAATACATCACCCAACGAAGTCATAATATTAAAACAGTCGTAATAGTGCTTAACGACTTTGTTCCTCGAGGCAAGCGACATGTTATATGTTGACGCAGGGCAAAAGTATTTGAACGTAATAGGTTTAGTTAAATAGTAATATTTTATGTGAATTAGCTAATTTGGAGGAAATCTTAAATCTTTATTTGCAATGAAAGGTTATCTATATTACTTTTATATAAATTTGGCTGAAGTTACGGACGCTTTTGAATTTGTATTTTTGTGCACGTTATTCTCACCCAATCTTTGACAAGTGAAACTTGTCTAAGTGTGAATACACAGAAACCGACATTAAATCGTGGTCTTTACTGGAAATCTCATAATTGTAACATTTTCGACACATTTCTGCTTTAGTGCATTTAAGAGCCTTCTGGCATTGAGAGTGTCCATGGGCGGCGATATCACTTAACATCAGGTGAGCGTCCTGCCCGTTTGCCCCCTGTTCTATAAAAAAAATGCATTGTCGTAATTATTTTTTTTTTCATTTTGCTTAAAATGTATTATTTTGTTACAGTGTATATCATCGTGTGTTATCAAACTACGAGTTAAGAGGAGGAGTGAAACGAAATTGTGTAAGCATTTAAATATTTAGTTGAAAGTGGTAATTAAAAACCTTTTTTTTAGAGCACAATAATAAATTATTAAATAATAGAAGTAATACCAACACAGGAACGGAACATGATTGTTCTCAAATACAGGATATATATAAATAGATAAATGCAAAAAGTTACCTATACACAGCAAAATAATCGATCTGCCAATTTGCAGGAAATGCGGCGCCTGTACTTTTTTTCTTAGCAATGATAAAAGGCAACAGTTAAAACTCTTTACGTGCGTAATTTTTTACGATTTCAATCACGTACGAACGAATATCATAGTTGTTATTTCAATGTTAATATAGAATAACTATTATTGCTGTGTTATTTTTTTTAAATTAAATACATTTAACTCATACGTTTATCATGTCGTGTAAAGGTCTATAAACAAAACCGATGTGTGTTAAAGTAATTTAATTATCCAAGTACGTATATAAATTGTAGTCCTATATATTATAAAAAATTAAAAAACTTCATCAATATAATATGAGTCATATCCAGTCATTGTTAATACAATTGTAGAACTCTTTCCAATAATGTGATTAAAGGCATGGCTTCTATACAATGCTGCTGAAATATAATTCATCACAAAAGATTAAAATAGTTTTTAATGTAAAGCAAAAAGACTTAGATTGCAATAACAGTGAACGACTTAGGTAATGTAGACTGTACATTTAAAACAACATAAAGAATTTAATTAAATATAGTTCTACTGTTTGCTAGACTGCACCAAAGATAGAACCATTTCAAATTAAGTGAACATGTTCTCCATTTTCACTGGACACAGCCTTTGAGGTTACAAGCAGTGTTGCCACTTCCCTGTATTCAGGTCTATTTGAGAAAGTTTTAAATCATGGTGAAAAAGTTAGTATTTTAACAAATTGGTATTAATTGTGGGTGTAAAGATGTGACTTTGTAATCTAAGTTTATACGTAAATTTATCTTACTGGAAATAGAAGTCATATAAGCTTTATACGAGTATGTTTATACATAATATCTAATACGATTCGGATAAGATTCCTAGCAGAAAATTAATCTTAACAAGGAATTCTTCTAATCTAACTAGATTTTTTTTTCTTTAATTCAGGATTACTCTATGCCTAAATTTATTTTTGATTGTGTTATATATATGAATATTTTATAGATATATATAGTCCAATGGACAAACCAAAAACAAAAAAATCCGTTTTTATCCTAAAATTACACTTCTGTTAAATATTATCATTTGATAGTTGTAAATTCATTTATTTAAACAATATGAGTGGATATTACTTTTGAATATGGCAGCACATTATATAGCAGTCCATGGTGAGACAGAGATAGAAAATTTGTCGACGGTCGAGTTATCGTCGCTCGGCTATTTAGTATTTACCGGTGTTTCAAGTGAGCAATATTATCGTAAAACAATTACTCATGTTTTGACTAAAACCATACTTGGGATGTGAATGTGATTATACTAAAATGTGTTAGTTCTGTGATGCTTTTGTGACCAGTTTCTTGAGGTGAGTGACCTCGCGGCTTTGGCCTTAACTGCTGCAATTTCTTAAGCCTTAACTGTAATTTTAACCAGAAAACGCAACTAAAAACTCAAAGTTAAAGTGAAATTCATAACTTCCGTGTAACACTGATGATGTGGTCATAAGGTTAATGGAACTTTCACTTAATTGAATTATAAGTAGGTATCTGTTACTTGAAAGTGCTACTTAATTACTAGATTGTCTCACAAATTACTTATTAATAAGATATTATATAGATAAGGAAAACTGTCGCTTATAAGAAATAGGTAGGATGTTTAAACACAGAACAGACAAACGTCACAATATAATAAGAATCTTTATATTTAAACACGTTTAACTGGCTTCAAACATCGAGTTATTTAGCTGGTAAAACTAGAAGGATGTTCGAAGAATCCTTACTCCTACTACGTTACGTAGCTTTTTAATATAGTATAGAATTACATTTTTTTCCAAAAAAAACGCGAACTGCCGTAGCTAAAGTATCTTATCATGATACAGTTCACGTGTCATTCTCAATTAAGTGTATTGTTTCGTCACTGATTCAAACGTATGTAAGCACGTCTCGAGATAACGTGATGCGTATAATATTGGAATCCTAGTCTAGAACGTGAAATTGAGTTTTACAGTTAGGTTTATTTCGACGGACTAATTGGTCAATTTTGTTCTAGTGTAACATAGACACTGTACCGTTACTGACATCCGTAGTCGAGTGTGTTATGTGAGGCTCGTAAACTTTTGAAGACAGACGTATATGGAGTCGATTGAAAATACGTAATTTAATACTTGAATACACCTTCAAGCCACCAGGGTTCATGGCCATAGACAATTTAGTTCAGAGTCGCAAGAGTCTTGAGCACAGGCTTAATGTGATGATACAATTTATTCCGTACATTTAGCGATGACTTAAGATTGATTATTAGTTTATTACCTTAACTTAAGCGAACCAAAAACGTTTCCTGAACCAGACAACTGGGGCATACCATTTTTGCAATTAAAACTACATGGTAAGCAGACAGACATCAAACTACATACAAATGTCAATAATACAGCGTACATATATATTTCAATTCCAGAGATTTATATATAATTTACCTTACTAAGGTAAGCTTAACCTTAGAGCATTAGAAGCATATATTATTTATCACTGTGAAATATTTTTTGTTAATATTGGGGCTTGTTTCAAACTTAAAACAATGGTTTAATTAGCGTTTGCGTTACTGAACTATCATACTTGGCATACAGTCATGATTGCGGAGCAGCCATTGTTTGCAATTTACCACGTAAAAGTTGGTTCAACAACGATTGTTTGATGCGTTGGAATTTATTGTATCATTAATGTAGTGCACAGAAAATGAGCACGTACTTCGAACTCTTGGATTATTGGCGATCGGCAATTTGTAAAACCCGGAATTGCTTTATAACTTACGTACATATTATATACTATGGAATACGTACATTTTAGGCTGAATTCATGTTTAATAATCATAAACAGTTTCTGAAGTATTATAGTTTTTTATAAAGCTGTTTAATATTGTAATTTTAAAATATGTATATAAATAAATCGATTTATTTATGTTTACCTTAATTAATTCCTTACCACGATTAAGGATAAAGCGACCGTCAGAGTTGTCTATTTAATTATTAATTAAAGAGCGGTACACGTGCTTTACCCTTAACTATCGACTCTGAGTAATGTTGTGCTTTGAAAAATGTATCATGCATTTATATGTAATCGCGATCAATTTTCTCCGCGTTTCTCCCTGAATTTAGACGAAAATAGTGTTATATTTAACTCAGATTATTAAGCCTATTTAGATTTAAGCAAATGTAATTTGTTCTGGTGCAATTTGTACCTGCATAATGCATCAGTTACTCTTGAGTGACTTTTTTTATTTATTAGTTTATTTGAAATTATTTAAATCTTTTAATTGTTGTTATTGTAAAATATCTCGTAAATCTACGTGCTTATTACGCACATATTATTATAATCGCAGACTTAAAAATAAATAATTCATATATTTTTTTATAAAACCTGGATTAACAGATCATCTCATGTAGTGACATCGCTCACACCACGTGGACTTTGCCAGACTCACCACTCTAAAACACCACACACTTTTTTAGGAATCAGTCGACAATATATCTAGTTTTAGGTTTTTAAACTATTAAAAACGTTAAATCCTTTCTCCTCACGACGTTCATACCTCACCGCATTCCGCCTTTCCGTGGGCGGCACATTGTTAAACGCAGACATGTTTAATAAATATATATTTTATTATTTGAAATACATCTACGAATAAAACATTAATTCGACTGTTAAGTTAGAAAATCTTTTATGTAACAAGATTCTTTGCTATACACATAGCATAAAGCGATCTTGCCACTGATATTGAGTTTAAATATTATGTCCATTAATGACCAATAAGGAGTATTAATAGTATAGATCGTATCGGTACGGTCTTTTCCTAAAGGACCTTAAGTCGAATTGGTTCGGAAATACTTTAGTGGGCAGACGGTGGATATAGTCGTGGTGCGCGGCAAGAACTCACGAACGACGTGATACGGATGGTATTACTTCTACTTATATAAATGAAAATAAAATTTGATTCGATTTGGTAAAATTTTATCTGTTTCGTTAAACATTGGATGGAAATAATCCACGCTCTAAATAAGCATTAGACTACCCCAGCTCATTTACAACGCCTCCTAATCCCGAGCAGAAAAGCCGCTTATCATACGCGTCACAAAATGTATCATCACAGATATATTTTTTTTAGTCTGTGGAACCAAAAATGTTACGAGTGTAACCGTAGAGATATAATCTGTGAAATTATTCTAATTACAAGCGATTATAACGAGTTTTTTAACTATTTATTCTCGTTTTTATATACGTGTAAAACGTATACACGTTTTATACATATAGGTCTGTCTATGATTCATATTATAACTTTAAAAAATATACATATATATGTATATATTTTACAATCAGATTTTTCAGTATACTATATCTAACTGTTTTAGAGATTTATTTCTATTTTAATGTATCGTTAACTTAACTATACGTATTTTCTACGACTCGTTATGTGCTTATAGAAACCTGTTCAAACTTTTTGAAGGTCCAAGCTCATAGTTCTCATAGTTCAATTTGCCTATGAACCCTTAGAAGGTATTCTAAACTTAGTTTGTTGTTTGTACGGCGGATGAAGATCGTCGCTTGCGCATATGAAGTAGACAAGACACGAGACGTACCTTTTACTTTTTTGTAATTGTGTACCGTTCCTTGGAATGTAGGAGACAGTTTACTAACAAACAGTTGCTCACATGCTTTGAGCCATCGCAATATTTTAAATATTGAGATTTTTTCTAATTCAAGCTAAAACAGATATACTAAGAAAAGCACTCAATTTTTTTCAGTGATAATGTAGCATTCAAATGGTGAAAGAAGTTTTTAATTCGATCTAGTACTTTTTAGACACACTTTAAATTATATACAAAACAAAATATAAATAAATAAATTATGTTTTTTTTCAATAATCTCTAATACAGTAGGTACTATCTACGATAGCTTGACCATTTTTCTCTATATATTCTATACTCCTCAGCCCGTAGTGTTTAAAATAACGACCTCTCTCTTTTCCATGGTGGCTTTTCCACCCAGTTACCCTTTTTATAAGATAAGTGTAGATAAGTTTTTATTATTATATTATTAATAGAGCTTTATTTATGAATCCATTCAAAAATGAGTTACTTAACATTCCTTAATATGAGTATTTGTTATGTTATTATAAGTACAATTTGCGTTAGAGTGGGACAGACCGCATACTGCGTATTCAATCTCTCTGACGAGATCAATGACGTAGCGTAAGCGCGGCTGGTACGGCCGGTACGCGTTAGAGTGAGACAGACCTATGTAAGGCGTGTTAGTATGGTAGAGTGGTAGATTGAATTAATATCAAACAAAAAAAAATACTGTATAATTTTAAAATAAATAAATAATTTTATAATTGATAAAAAAGTGCCTCACATTTTTTTTTCTTTTATATTTTATTATTTTCATGTTCGTTTTTTATATACGTAACGAATTTGTTATTACGACAAATCGAATTTTGCTTAACACTAGCAGCCTATACAAAAAAAAAATTTGGTAACGAAACAATTCATCTTAACCCATTCAGTCTGGTAAAACATATAATATACTGTGGAAAACAGGTTTTACACGTACTTCAAATGGCTAACATTACTCTTATTTTGAACGAAATTAAACTTTACGCTCTGAAATATAACAGTCATTTTTCCACTCGCTGTAATGACAAAAACGTAAATTTTACCGGAATCTATGTTCTATTGTCTTGAAAATACGGTTTATTTGTAGATTTTCCGTTTATTATACAAATCAGATAACATCAGTAAAGTTAACAGAGTGGATAGTGGATGTAAGTGACAATGGTACAATGCTATGCTTTCGCCATAAAACATGTTATTAGTATTGTGAAGATTAAATCCATAATAAGCTATATTCAGGTCTAATTGAACTTTGTACCTTTAACCAACCAAGGTATGATTGCAAGTACAGTAATCCCCGTATTACCCCGATCGCGTTGGAAACCGTGTTGTTGGAGTATACTTGTAAACCCGTTTTTTTGACCGATTAAAAAATTGGAATAGAAATTTACTAAAGTTGTTTAGTTTCATTTTAATATATAATAGGTACAAAGCTACGCAAAACTAATTAAAGACATAGTATGCAGGTCGAAAATCGCGTTATACGAAAACGCGTTATAGAAGTTTAACTTACCTAATACACATTCCACAGTCAGCTCCAATAAACAAATGTTGTACTTGTGTATTTTAAATTATTAAATTTAGCAAATTGTATTGTTTATAATAAAATGTAAAATTTTAATACTAATAATAATAAATGATTTATTAGTACGTATTTCATAAAAAAAAGAATAACATTACTTGTTATTCTTTACGCACAATCAGACACAAATGTCAAAATACAATTAAGTTATTTATAACTAGCGGCCCATCCCGGCTTCGCATATTATGTAGACATTTATATTTAAAAAATTTAGACATGTTCTTTAATATTGTGGAACTTTTTTTTGTTCTATCATCGTAACAAACATACTTAGATACAAATCTTTCCTCCTTATAATTTTTATTATAGATGTCAGCTATGAGCTGATTGTACAATGTTTTACCAAGCTCAATACTAAGGATTAAAATGGGTGTTATATTCTGAAAATCAATAGATAAACCACTGTTATCTGGATAACAATGGCATTGAAACAAAAGAGTTCTTCAAATCGATTTACAAATGCAGACTTTTAGAAGGAAAATTTTACTTTTCTGTATAACTGTCTTATTGTATGGGAAGGACAAAGACATTTTAAAGATTCAGCCAAAAATGCGATGTTAAGATGACGTGTCAATCACACGTCACACAAGAATTAAAAAGAAGATGTAGCCCACTGTAGTGAGTGAGTTAAAAGGAAGAAATTAATCAATTACAAAATAAGTTTTCATTTGTAACTCATAATTAAACCCTGTGCTATATTGTAATGTTAATAGCAGTGTGCCTGTGAACCTCATCCCTGAAGTCGGAGGTTCGATACCCGGTCGTGCACCATCTTTCTTTCTATGCGGGCATTTAACATTCGCTGGTACGGTGAAGGAAAACGTCGTCTAGTGTATCTGTGTGTCCTTTTTTGGCAAAGGCCTTCTCCAAATCCCGCCATTCCTCTCTGTACTGTGCCACTCTTGGCCATGTACCATGGTTGTAAAGATCCCTCGTTTCAGTTCAGAAGTTTTTTTGTTATAGCATATGAAAATAATTATATCGTTAGATTATGTTAAATTTAAGGTATAAATAAGATACCGATAACAGAAGATGCTATATGATGGTATAAACTGCGCACCATCATTACGTATTCATACGAAGGCGTCAAACCCATTGTCGACAATGCACATACAATTTTGAGCAGAATATAGTTCACATAAGCATCATTGTCGCATGCTTTATAAATACTTTCAGTATAAATTCTTTTGCAGTACCATTCAATTAGTGCGTGTATTGTAACTTAAATAGGATTTATTCTACAATAAGTTAATGATTGCAAATCGAGGAATTTGACACAGCCTGAATGATAATAGTTGGGTGTTGTAACGTCTTTCGCAGCTGGGAATGATTCATATACTAGTTAAAAGAAACATTGGCGGATTTAGTTCAGATAGGCCAGGTTGAGAATGTAAAACAAAAGACGATCGTATGGCTTGGTTTAGACTAGTGTTACTGTTGGCCAATCGTAATGAAACGTATCGCGCTTTCGTTTAGACGTTTGTGTCATCTTCACGTTGTGTTATATGCAGCCGATTTCGATTCAAACTCTAATTGCCTCCTTGTTCGGCTTGGGCCCCACGTTGGTCAACTGGTCAAACACCAGACGCCTAGACGCTTCTTTACGTGAGAAGGTATTGGTATGTTTTAAAATCGTTGCTCCTGACAAATTAACCTTGAGTTAAGACTGGCTTAGCTAGCCTTCAGGTTTATTCCATGTACCGTAGATTATAGAAAATAGCTAATTTTGAAACGAAGTTAAATCGTTGCTATTTCTGTTTCAGTATCAGATATCGGCCATAACATAATCCAGGATGCTTTCCTTATCGCGGTTGAGGAGCAGGCTCGGCAGCGGCTGCAGAGGCTGTCAGCTCTTAAACGGATCACACCGGTTGATATGTCAAAACTCTCTTTAGAGGTGAGTAGAGTGGGTTATTGCATGAACATGGTCGATAAGCGAGGATCTATTTAGTCACAACATTTGAATTTTTTTTTAACTTAAAGGATTTATGTATGGCAAAACTTTTTCTTTTGGATGACACCACAGTCCTGATCACCTGTTTAAAAGCTTATCTAAGCTCAATTGGATCTTGTATATTTTGCCTTTTTTCTTTTTAAATTTATAGGCGGCCAAACGACACACCCAAAAGGGGCTGTCATCGTACATGTACCCATGTACATCCATTTTAGTGGGTGCGTTCCTGGCTTTTGAGGGAGGGAATATACTCATATTCTGACTTTAAACAATTGGAGATTGGTGGGGACCAGGAGTCGATTCCACACCTCGCTAGCTATTTATTTTGCTTAACAGTAATCAGAAATTTTATCGTTTTGTCTATCTACGTTTTCATTTGAAAAACAATCCCAATAAATTAGTGAAGTGATGGAACCAGTAAAAACAGTAACAACAACTTCGATGTAGATTAAATAATTACTTCAACCTCTAAATAACGAACAATTTATGTCAACAATTATTCATTCTAAATTAGCTGTTTCCACTTTAGTTTTTTGTTACTCTGTCGTCGAATTTCTCAAGATGATTGAAGTTCTCAAGTGGGTTCAAGTATTTATCGATTCCCATATTTCAGTATGGCAAATATATTCCACATCAAAAGCTAAAATTTTGAAGAGCTGCCTTGAAGCACGCGAAGCAATAAGTCTTATTTTAAATACTATTATACATCAACGGTGATCATTAGTTGCGTTTTTAATCCTAATTAAATTAAATTATGACGTCAGTCGCGCAATTAAAAGAATTTGCCTCTCGTTACAACTTAGTAACTGATGCAAGCTATTTTGCGTTAATATTAATAACGTGTAGAATTTTACTGGAGATTATATATTATTCACCGATTTTAAAATACTTGCCGATACAATAAGGCCGCCTTATTGCACTATTTTTTTTAAAATTATAAATTTATGTTTTTCTTAATTATCGAATTTAATAAGCGGACAGCGCAGGCTAGAGTGGGTGTTTCTTATATAGATATTTATTTGTAACCAAATAAATAACTAAGAAACACTTTACTTGTCACATTGCACGTTTCCCACGCTCGACAAATACAGTGTAATTTGCGAATAATTGTTTTAAAAGATTGTATATATAATTTGGTTAAAAAACAACAAAATAACTACAAATTTGTAAAAATATAATTTATGTAACTTAAGGCTCTGAAAGATTAGTAAGATTAAAATCTCTGTAATATAAATAAATACAAATTTAAAATTAGTTATTCATTAAAGTAACACAATGTTTACTTAAATATATGGAATTAAATATTAAATGCTTCTGATTTTACATTACTTCCTATTCTCAAATCAAGGGCGTAGAACGGACGAGAAGACCTGCCAATAAACTTTCCGCCACAATGTTTCACATGATATCTTTCATCATATCTATCAGCAAGAGGAGGAAATAAGAGCACGCGCTCATCCTACTATATATAATATAATGTATAATGCATAAAATTGCAATACTCCAATGGCCGGTGAAAGCTACAACATTTACGTAACTCTAGTTGTAATATTAGTTCCGTCATTCTGTTGGTCTATTGTATTTAATTCGTTATATATATAATATATATTATTGTTTCATTAATAATTAATCTCGTAATACCAAAAAATTATATGGCCTAGGAGTGATTACAAAGGACAAATCAAATACTATGTCAAAAGTCTCTTTCTACACATGGAATATCGTGTTCTGCTGTCTGCGCTAGACTAACTCCTCTTTGGTGGCTATGATGCCGGTCCACTCCCGTACGTTACGCAACAAAACTTTCTTCCTTCTAATGCTCGTGTGATCCTTTGAATTTTGCCCAACATTATGAGCTGCAACAAGTCGTGATGATTCCGTACTTTAACAGTCTGCCTAAAGAAATATCTTTATTTTATATATATAATTCTACTATACGTGTGTATGCTACTGAATGCCTGTTAAACGGCTGGGCCGATTTAAATGAATTTCTATGCGTTTGGGTGGTGCCATGGATGGTTCAGTTTCACAAATCAGCCCGGCAGATGACTCTGCAATCGTTATAAAGGTTATTTATCTATATAGTAAGTATATATACCATCTAAGCATTTGTTCGTAATTAAACTCCTGAAGGGTTGGACAGATTTTCATGTTTTTTTTGCTGTGTTCAAGTGGAGTCGAGAATGATTTATTTAGATATATTTTTGTATGTAAAACGTATGTACAGGACAACGTCTGTCGGATTTGCTAGTCTTAATAATCACCACCGTTAATTTAATGAATTGAATTGTTTTCAGTTAAACCGAAAAAAGCGTTCACAATCCGAGAGCAAAGACCTGAACGGGTACATTGCCAACTCATCAGTGTACGTAACTTCTATTAACGAGAACGGGGCTATAGAAAGTAAACCAGTGATATCATCACCAAAATCACAGCCAAAACCGCTCCAAGCGAAGCCAGCACCGGTCATAGCCAACGGGATCCAGGAGAAAGAGGAGAATGAGAAGGATTTAAGTGATAAATGTGATAGTGTAGTGTTAAGTGACGCGTTGAATGTGGTCAGAGAGCATTTGAGTAACGGCAGGTGTGAAAAACTTTTGGGTGAATCGGTGAATAGAACCACTGTACAGGATAAGTTGACGCCTGGAGAAAATCGGTGAGTTTTCATGTTTGTGACTATATTTTCCATGTGTGTGTAGTAATGTGTGTTCCAAAGCGTAGTTAACCAGGCAGAAGTTCATTTCGCGAAAAAACAATGAAAATAAAATGAAGAGTGTTTTAAACCAATGGTCAATTTTCGTATGACCACCAGACTCAACCAAACCACTTCAAATCACGGTCCTATGATCTATGAATTTTCGTATACAACAAAAATGTTAGCAATAACCATAGGATTGTTATGACTTTCATGTTATATTAAACTTATATACGATCTTTGAAGTTTAACTGTCCTACAAAAATACATTTAAAATTCGAAATTCAAAAATAAAAACCACGCCTTGAGACACTGGATCATTCTTGTGATTCCATACTTGTATTACATAATTCGCGTGCTATATAAAATTATGGCTACATCTGCGTCACACTACAGAAAAATACAGTTATACAGCTGTTAGACTACGACCATATTTATGACGTGCTCTTTTATTTGACTTTGTTTTGAATTCGTTAATTCCTTGTTAACATTTTATTAACAAATATATTACGAAATAAATAAATAAACCGCCAAGTCGTCCATCGAGATTGTCTCATAGACAATAAATTAGTTTTCGATAGATCTATGGTTTAATAATTATAAAGCCTGTTTATTTATATCTTTACAACTGTTAGATTACAGTCTTAATATCGTAATTTTCTCCAGTACCATTGATCGAAACCCCTTCACCAGGACTCCATATATCTTATCAAGTATTACGTAATCACTAAAAGAAGAATAATTATTTTCAATTTTTACACATAACCCACACACGTCTATGCTTGAAAACGAAAAGCAATTTCGAGAATTTTTACAAAAATCTAATACGTTTATTGTACTATCATTTTTCAGAGCTTTCTTAATTTTGCTTAGGGGAGGGGGGGATAAATTGCAGTTAATCTGCTTACATACTTAGTGAACGGTTTACTAAATGAACGCCTCTGAGATTATCTTGAGTATGAATTAAGATAATTATTTTTTGGAAAGCCCAGTAAGCTGGGCCTATAAAGAAAAAATATCTGTGAATGTAATCTGTCACATTTGTCCATTTAAAACTTTTTAAAAAATTTTATAATTACTTTTTCATATTATATGTATACTCTAATAAGTTTGTGTTGTCTTGTGGTGTAGCCTGATATGTGCCCAGTGCCGTGCTACGATACGTGTTGGCGTATATTTATCCAACTTTACGACGGAAAATTGATTTGTCACTAGATAATCAATTAAAATTATAATCACTATAATATTCAATGACATATTTATTCCAAATTTGGTCAAATGTTTGGTTTATTATTAGGTTCTTACATATGAAATTAGTGTTTTATGGGAGGGACAAGAAGTAGATTTTTTTAAATATTATCTTTTTATTATCTTTAACTAATCAAAGTATCTACTATTAATATCTATGCAATTTCGCGATCTCATAGGTAGTTAATTGATCCCTTAATAAAAAAATCGCACGGGAATCAATAAAATCTTTGAAGGCGGTTTCGACTGCCCTAATCAGAGTAGAATTTTCGAATTATTTTTTTCCAAAATCCAAATTTTTATAATCTAGTCATCTGTTAGAGCTAGGTCCGGAGAAAATGGTGGATGTCTTAGACATTCCAATTGATGCTCTTCCAATTTTGTAGCAATCTATTGTGCAGTGTTTGGACTAACGATATTGTGGAGCAGCAGTGTCCTAAAGTGATAGACCAGCCTTGGTTGTTCAGCAGCTTTTCCATCATGGTTTGCAGTTGCTGACATCTGCCGTAATCATCTGGCCAAAGAAGAGATATTTGGGGTCATAGTGGCCAGTATTGCTAAACTCTAATTTCAGATGTAAGGACCCAATATCATAGTTTTTAATATACGTTTGTTTTGGAACTTGAAAAATATTAACCTATGGAAATGAAACCAAATTTTACTATACTAATGCAGTCACATAAGCTATACAGAAGTATTTTTTTTCTAAATAGAAAACCTAATATATGATCATAAAAATATTATATTCTACATACAAACCAAAACTAAAATTTAATGAGCGGCAACCAAAAATATATTTCTACGTGTATTCGTAGAAATTTAAATTTACATGATTTCTCAGTATTCCTAGTAACGGAAGTAGCATGTAATAATTCTTAATAATTCCCGAACAAAGGTATTAAAGAAAGATAAAATTAACCGTAAAAAAACCCTAGGGGTATGTTTTACCTGTCGGATCCCACCTGATGCGTCCGCGCATACCTGTTTTTTCCATCTCTTTCCCACGCAACTCGGCAAGGTTGATTCAGAAGTCATTTAACTGGTTTGGCGGGCGGTTGTGTCGTGTGTGTTTTAAAAATTAAAAATTGTGAATTGTGTTTTATTTTTTGTGTGTGTAGTGATGTGTTATTGAGGATGCATTACAAACTATTTAAAAGGTATTTCTTATACATTAGTAATTTAAAGTTTTTATTGTTAATATCGTTAATTTTAATTTAGTGATAAAACATTGACGGATAAGAACCGGTTAGAAAATCAACGAACTAATGACTAATCTTTGGCAAAACTAGTAGAAATTTGACATCTTTCTATTAATTGCATCCGTTTTTTTACACGTACAACATTAACTGTATTTAAATAAGACAAGAAAAAATTGCTTTTCACTTTTAAAGTACCGTTTAGTAGTTTTGTAGATAAGTAATAACATTAATCGTTTTTAATATTTGCTTAAATATTTAAATAAATTTTTCTTCATCGTTTTATAGCGAACATAGTTTAGAGAGGCATAATTATAATACTTCGTTTAGTTCAAAGTACGAGCTTTATGCTTGAGCGCCTTACTCCTGGAGGGTTCTACGTGTGTTGTTTCTTAATGCGCATCATATACATATATTGTCTTAAAATTTAAATCAAAGCACTTTAATATTCACATTGAAGAGACCACTGGAAACTTCAAGGGTTTTAATTTGTAATTATAAATTCGAAGTGTCTTGAAGTTCTTTTTGTTTCTTCAAAAAAGAAGTTTTTTTATTCTCGTAGTGAAATAACACGACAATAATCTGTTTTCGACATAATAAAGATGGAAGGCAAGATTAGAAATAACAATTACCTTAATGTTTTGAGTTATGACTTGGTGCTTGATTGAATTTTGACATACGGAAGTCATAGTTATCTATATTAATCTAAATTCTAAACCTTTCCCTAAGAAGTGTTTATAGTTGTGTAATAAAGTAAATTAGGTTAGATTTATTTATTCCCTATATTATCAAAATAGTTAATTTTAATTTAAATTTTAAAAAGCATTATCTGTTACCTAATCCGCATTCTTAAGCAAACAATTATTCGTAAAAAACTAAAATTGAATGTGTACTTTTTTCGTAAAATTTATGATCATCATTTTCATGTATTTTATTTAGAACACATAGATTGTAATTTTAACTATAGAAAATGCATTATTAATAATATGTTGTAGTGTAAATAACCATAGCTTACAAGGAAAGGAGTAGGTAGGTATATGGTTATATGATGCGCAATTATGATGCACTTATGATGCCGTCATTTGCACGATCTCAACTTTATATTATGAAGGACACAGTAAATATCTTGTCAATATTTTTGTAGAATTTAAAATAGCCGGTGCAAATTCACATGAAACATTTGGTTTTTATGTACCTAGCAACCTGCCTATGCAACTTCAACGAGGCAATAAAAATACTTTTGATTGATTTCGTTCATAGACGTGTTTCATATATATCGAATATTTTATCAAATGTCTAGTAACCGGAGAAGATCAATAGGGTTTGTTTCTTATCTATTGTTACGAATGCCGACTCGTCGTTTTATTGAAATTGAAATAGATTCTTAGTAAATTGTGCTTTAGCGGCTTCAATGGAATTGAAATTAATATAATAAATATTGATTTGAGTACCTGTTTTTCTTATGATTTAATTATTATGACAAAAAGGTACTGTATTGTATCAAAATTTGTTCCGATTCAGGGAAAAGGTAATTGTTTCATCCTGTCGTAGAGGGACATCGAAACAATTTATGTCACGCATCTAGAATCACAAATAATCCCGTACCGAAGTCGAATATCAATAGTATCGCGAGAAATCCTTACGTTATAGGAATAATGATTGTTCTGAAGATAAATAATCAACGTACGTACGTATAAAGCCTCGTAAAGTAATCTTTATCACGATAAAACTACTATTTCTCATGTTGGTGACGCAAGTGATTGCTTAATAATTATAAAATAATGTTTTTATTAAATGATATGGATGGTTTTTTTGCTTTGTACATTTATATACAAAGAACTTTTTAAAGGTGATATCAGCAACTATGTTTTTACTAGGATTTTACCTCAGGACTATCAGTTGCTGTATGCGACTAGATATCCACAAGTGTTCCATGTGCCTCGTACGAACACTATTACTACGTAATTCGCCAATGTATTGGGTTTTAGCTAATTACTATACAATTAATGAAGGTGTAGACATTACTAATGAAAGTTGGAGGTGAATATTTTAGGTTATTTTAGGCGGGAAGACTGACTTTAGTTAGCTACGGTAAAAACGTCTTTTTTCTTTAAATTTATTAAGTTGTAGTTTAATTTCAGTTTACTTTTTTAATTAATGTGTTTCATTGACTAATGTTTTCTATTTTTTATACTTTGCTTAACAATGTCAGTGTATAGTTTATTTTTTATAATATGTATATTATGTAAGATTACTTATTAAAAAAAATATAATAGAGACTGGTAATTCTTTGAAAAACATTTCTACTTTACCGATCGTGTCGTTGTTTATTACTATTACATTAACGTGAATTACGCGTTTCTTTTTAACGGTAATTGTATTTTATCACCTTATGTTACGATTCAATTTCACTTGCTCATTGTGTGAAAGGGAATTTCCTTTAATGGACAATGACAACAGACGTTTGTGTAGGTTATGGTCTATGGATGATAAGTCATTCTGTGCTTTATTGTTTACACTGGGGTAGACCTGTAAAGGTACTTTGATTTTACAAATAGCATGTAAAATAAATACTTTAACAATTCTTACTAATAGCGCTACACTTTGAGTCCGTGCCTCAGATTTCTGTATGTTTCTTGACCATTTCTAATAGTCCGAAAGTCTATTGGTACACAGCGGGGAATCGAACCTACGACCCCAGTGCGTCGCATTGATATCACTAGGCCAACTATGGTAATTATTTCATACCTACCCATAGTTACTTGATAGTTTATTCCAATACCTACTAGATTAAATATACAATTACCTACCCATATGAATATCAACCTAATGATTAAAAAAATTATAATGTATTAACAACAAATAACTTTCACGTTCATGGCTAGTTTAATATAATCTAAAGAATTTCATTAATGTAGAAAGCACTTATGGAATCGCCCGAAGCATTACGCCATCCTTAAATCAAGCCTGGGCCATAATAGTTTTATGTATGGTGTATTAAGTTTACAATTAACTCTCGAAGGCTTTAAAGCTTATATAAAAGTTAAATAAGAGGTATTAGTAGTACTTACATCACCTTCATGGGTCTTGTGCGAAAGCAGTTTTGTGCAAAGTCAATAAAAATACACTTTCTGTCCTAAATTAAAGTTTTGAAAATTTGTGCGTGGCAGGAGTCATGGTGGCATTGTGGCATTCTTATGTCGCGTCAGGAATGGGCTCAGCTGTTACGTGCCTCCGCCCTTTGGCGAGCTGAAGGCACCCGTCAGGTTTTAGTGGGTAGGTTTAAATTTTTAAATACCTGACTCCCACATAATCGCTGCTGGAGTAAACTAACGCAGGAACATGCGTAAAAGCATTTCCTGACTTTAAAAAAACATCTCGTGGGTGTGAATTTTTTTAATGATAGGGCCTACTAACCTACCGAAAATCCAAAAATGGCAGTGATTGTCTATGGAAACCTATTTTAGTGGGTGAGTTGCCAGCCTTTGATGGAATATACATATTTATTTTAACAATTGGAGGCCGTTTCTCACAGAATGTTCCCCGGGAGTCTTATTGGTGGTGATGGAAAGATTATTTCCATTTTTCTAATTTATGGAAACAAATATTTTCCATAGTTAATTTGTGTCAAGGACAATTTTTATTCTAGACCTAATCAACGAATCACATAAGCTTTTATGATCCTCTAAAATATAATGGTGTATTGATTTAACCATCCAAGCACAAGTCTCCAATAAGTCTGGATTGGTACTATTTGAGGAAGATGGTGTAATGGTTGCAGATCTTTACAAACATTGTGTAAAACAAAAAACTTGGCGATTATAAAGAGTTGCGCAGTGTTTATTGTCAGTTCATCTCTTTCTTTCTACGTCCTTGATTTGATAACTGGCAGTAAATGTAAAATAAGATATATTTAATGTAAATTTCTGAAGTGTACATTTTGTTACTTATATGAATAAATGATTTTTGACTTTGATTTTTAGCTGATTTTCAGCTGCCCACTGAAATATTTCCGAACCAATTCGACTTAGGGTCCTTCATGAAAAGAGCGTACCAATTCTTAAAAGGCCATACATTTAAACACAACTTATCACACTTCTTTCTGTATCACTTAACATCAGGTCCTGTACGTTTATCTCCTATTAAATAAAAAAAATCGGTACGTTTATATAGAAAACTGAAGAAAGAGTATGTAGTCGGTACGATTGCAAGCTAGTGTTATAGTATAGTTTTGTGTAGTTTACTTTAATCACATCACCAAGAAGTCTTCAACGGTCCGCTTCACAAGACGAGCTCAGAAGAGCTCCGCAATCGTCTTACAGTGGGGAGTCTTCCCTAAGAGATACGACCTCCAATTTTTTAAGGAAAGAGAAAGTTTATACCCCTTTCTCTAAGGCCCGCATCGCACCTTTTTGCCTCCATATCAGATAGAAAAAACAGGTATGGCATAGGAAACATATGAAAGTCATAATTTTTCAGTTTCTGAATCTTACCCTGAGTCCAAAGAACGATGCGTGTTCGCCCAAGCAGCAGAAAAGCATATATTCCATAGTATCTATTCGAATACATACCTACTGCTCATAGTGAAATTTTGAAATAACAACATGTACTGAGTATTTTTATACACGACAAATTAAGATGACATAAAAAAAAGTTCACTATGACGTACGAATATATAACAAATATATGGCAAGAGGACGTTCATTTGCCTCCGCGGCTAATAAATGGACTACCCAGTCAGTTATTAGATAGCCAACATAAAAGTAAGTTGAAAAACTACGCATTTGTCGCCTTCCTAACAAGACTGCTATGGTTACATATTATAAAAATATATTTATACAAACCACAGCGGTTTTCTAATGAAGCTTTGTTATTTTAATATATTATTCTATAATATAAATAAAGAGGTTCTGCACAAGATTTTGAAACAGATAAGATGAATCTCCATTTTAAAAACAGCGGGTATAAATGTATAATTAAAAAAGCTAATTTGTATTCTAACAAACGCTACACAAAGTAATTAAATATTTTTCTCACTATCCGCTTAACACTTGAAAACTTTCATACTAAAAGCTTTTAACTTAAAGTTTTTGCATTTATAAATTGAGAGCTTAAGTGATTTCAACATGTGTATGTACTTGGCGCTTTGTGAAGATTCGAAGCTGTATTGTCGATACTTTTTAAGCTAGAGGAATTAATTACTGTCGTGAGAAAAAAAAATACGTTTCTTTATTTTGTCTATTATTAAACTTTTGATAGAGAACTAGACCTTTTGAGTTATAAAACTAGTATAGCGAATAAGTGCAATATCTCAGACACATGAACGTAGTGTCAAAACATTATAGAATTAGTATTCTTAGTAGAATGTTAATTAACATTACCTTCGTTTAAGCTATTAATTAATTAGCTAAGCCTTAGACTAGATTGTAATTCATGTGAAGACGTACTCTCTTTTGTGAACTTTTTTTTATATACGAGAGGCAGTCGATCCTATGTGACGCCCAAAAAGGGCAGACACTAATTGTAGGAAAACAAAAAATTGAACTGCCTCGAAATTCAGCAGTCCTTTTTTTATTGAAGCGCGCATTTGAAACAAGATTTTTTTCGATAAAATACTTACTATTAATATGTGAATAGTATATATATACCTACATTGAGCAGCGACTCTCATCCCGGAGGTCATAGGTTCGATCCGCGGCTGTGCACCAATGGACTTTCAGACTATGTGCGCATTTAAAATTATCTCCAAGAACTCCAAGAAAGAACTCGACTTGTCTTAGACCTTAAAAGTCGACGGCTTCTGTCGTATACAGGAAGCTGATCATCTACTTGTCTATTAGATTGATTTGAAATGATCATGAAACAAGTAGTAGTTAATATTAAATGACTTGTTGTTTTTACGCCATTTTTTAGGTTTTATCTTAAAACGTAGGTACATTTACGTTGTATCTAAATGTATCAACAAAAAATCAAAACATTTCCGAAATCGTGTTTCAAAGTCGTGACGTCATTGATTTTTACCTGACGTTTCGGGAATCACCTTCGCGTGGAATGTTGGTTTTTATAGATTTTTTGTGGGTTCGGTATGGTCATTGTTCGTTCCGTGAGAACATTTATGTTTTCCTGGTAACATTTTGCTTGTACTTTTCTTAGCCGCTTCTTCAAACGTTCAAATTTGAACCTTGTGAACGTGGATTCGAATCCCGACTGTGTCTAAATAGCCCTTAACAACAACTACAACAAGCCTTTATTTCTAAAACTTAATTATGATCTTCTATGTTTCATTTATATGGATCCTAAAATATAACAAACAGTTGGTAAAATACAATGTAACATTTAGGGACCATCTTGCCTAGTAAGGTTTTGGTTTGTCCACCGTTGGACATAGATCTCCTCTATTGAGCTCCACTGTCTGTCGTGACGGCACGGCCAGGTGACTTTTCGTCACTGGGCATAATTCGCTGTATTATTATATAGTTATTGGATATTCTTAGATTTTTCAGAGTTGTTCTGTTCTCTGTACTTGTTCAAACAAGATAAAATATTTTTGAGTGATTCTTGTTCTAGTAGGTTCGGTCTTGACTTGTATCTTTTGCTTTTATTAGCGCTTACTCGTGTCGAAAACATCAACAATGCTTTCTTTTTTAAGCTAAATACATTTCAAATCTAGGTTAAGGCCATGATTTTAGGATCACCATACCTAAGACTACAGTGGTACTTAATATAAGCCTTGTTTTTTAACAACAATAGGAAAATAAGCTTCAAATAATGCCTTATAATCTTTACCTTTACTTTAGAAATCTCTACATTGATGCTTTATCTCTTTCCTTTCACATAATATAAATAGAGACAGCGACACGGTCCTTTTCAAAGTGCTTTCTACACATTCCTTTCCCGATTAGGGTCTGGTTTACGATAATTCTGTAAACAATGTCTTATCGGTCGCACTTGTGCTTGAATAGCTGAACCGTTACTCACTCAAACTAGGTTAAAATAACTTTAGGCACTCTACACGAATGTTAATATATGCATCCAAAATTCTGCGCCATGTTCTAACTTTGAAACCAATAACGATTATTAACTCAATGTTAACTGCCTGGAAATGCAAGCAAAATACCTAAATGACTTATAAGTAAATGTAATATGTAAATACACTAATTTTGTATATTAGGCTATCGCGGAATATGCTTGGGAGTATTAAAATTATACACACATGTACTCGTACATACCCACACTTTCACACCAACACACACACAGCACAGCCGAATTAGGTTTCAGTTAAATTTATTTGATTTTTCTTTTACTTTCGTAAATGTTTAAAGCCTTTTCGTATATAATATATACGAATAGTATAATTGCTTTTGTGATGTAATTTTTGTTAGCTGTAGACCACGAAATAAATAAAAATAAAGAGGAGAGATTTCATTGTTTGTTTGTTTGCTCAAAATTGACAGCACCAATTTAAAAAAATCTTTCACCATTAGAAAACTACATTATTTCTGAACATAGGCTATAAAATAAAAAATAAAATACTGATACGAATGGGATATGGGATTTATGAAACGCTGCGGAAGCTATTGACAGTAGAACAAATTATTGACAGTAGTCCAAATTACTGACAGTAGAACAAATGTGTGATAGTGATGTACTACAGTTTTACATGGTACCTAAAACCTCCTCATCTTAAGGCGTTATCCCAGCACGAATTGCTATGTCAGTGCCTCGGGATGGACGGCGGTCCGCAATGCAGAGGAGCACTGAGGCGCGTTAATTTATTAATATCATTTTGTCATTTTTTTAATGGCTTATAAAATATATCGTGTAAATTTCAAAATCATGTTCTGTATATATTTTCGTCATATAACGAATTCAAAGTGTCAAGAAATGGCTAATTTTGTTTTTTTTTTCTCTTTCGAGCAAAGTTATTTAAATCGTGTATTGATCTTTCAAAATGGATGCATAAACCTACTTTAAGAAACGATGACAAAAAATGGAATGGATGGAAAGAAACAATGTACTTTTTTTGAGTTTGACGACCTTAAATATTTGTGGCAAAGTTTGGTCCCAGCAGGTTGCTACACAGTTACAAGAAACATTACACTTAGTGTCAGGTGTCTGGTAAGAGGAGAGGTTCTCAAGCTACGAGATATCGACGCCATCTTGATACCCCAGAGATAGCGGGAATCAGTCTCAATATACAAGTTTATAAACTTATAGACATTTGTATGTCGATATTAAAGTTATGATTATGTAGAGGCAGGGTAAAACTTGCTGAGTTTCTTGCCCGTTCTTCTCAGAACAAGGCCTCCTGGTAGTTTTGCGAACGGATGGCGTAGTTTTGCTTTTTCGCGAATTTTGTAAAAGTTTTTGACATTCATAAGCATGCCCTAAGACGCATCCAAATTGAATGAATGAAATTTGATTTGATGAACTTTTGCGCATGGCGCAGCACGTGGTCCAGGTACACAAACTTTCGTTGTTTAATGTTCTGCAAAAGATTTTTCGACATTCTAACTCGTTTCAGAATACGAAGCATGCGACGATAGCACCACATCTCAAATGCTTCTAAGCCCTGGCAGGTATCTTCTTTGATTGTCCAAACTTCACAGCCGCACAATTGGCCATATGGACCAGAAGAATTTGGACTTGGAGTTTTATGATCAAGTGACAGCAGCACAAAACTTTCCGGGTTACCAGTACTTATGTTGTACATATACGTTAGTTATTTCTTATCGTCGACGAAAATATGTCTATGAGTTAGTTTGAAAATATGTAAAAAAGTACTCAATTCCATAATATCACAGACGGAATGAGGACGGAGGAGATGAATTTTTCATATTTACAGCAAAGAGCATAATCGAACTATTGTGAGTTCAGTTCGAAACGCCCACTCGGTGCATCTCAAGTCTAGTGTTCGTTAATTTATGTATTGTACTAACGGTGCTTGATGTGTAAGACGTCTTCGTGAATTGCAGTAACATTCCTTCAAAGGAAGTATTTCTCTTTCCCAATTCTGTACAACAATGCTAGTTTTCCTTACGCAATAATAAACACTAATAGTTATGAGTCAGTGCCTCGTTAAATAACTATTTACTATGTCGTCACCGATTATCATTAATTGCATAGGAAAAGCTAAGAATAACTTAAATATACTTGTAGCATATATTAGTTTTTTTTTAATTTGTATTACTTGCAATAAAGAAATAGAATATATTGATTCCCGTCCAAATATGACTTTTATTCATGATCACCAATAAGATGGCAAAAGTGCATAGATAGCAATGGTATATAATTTTATTAAGTATATATTCTATATATTTACTTTTTGTTCCACCGTAAAACGTTAGTTTCTAAGGACGCCAAATTCTCAATACGTATACAGTCAAACCTGGATAAGTGAGAAAACTCTATAAGTGAGAGTAATAGCCAGGGCCAGTCATTTAAGCTCCCAAAACCTCTATTAGCGAGAAACAGAAATCTCTGTAAGAGAGAGTCGCTTTTCCCTTATGGACCTCCGTAAGTGAGACTGCTACTTATCTATACCTCTATAAGCGACAGTCGAGCTTCATTTATTTATGTATATTATTTAGGAGGAACAAATGACAAATTTAACATCTGCTATTTTATGACTCATTCTTAACTTTCGTGGAACTTCTTACCATTACATATTAAGAAAATTCCAATGAAGCTAGCTTTAATTGCGTTGGAGACGGTCCATCAGTACTTTAAATACGCGGCGGTTGTTGATGAAGCAATATTCGATAAAATTTATGAGTTAGAGAAAAACATTCAAAATACAAAAACAGAAACCCAAACGAAATTGACGGATTTTTTTAAGTGTAAATAAGTTCTAAACAAAATAAAATTACATAGTGCATGAATATATGTCTTGTTATTGGTGCGTACCTTTATAAGAGAGAAACGCTACACATGTACCTGCTTTAGTAAGACACTCGGGTTAGTGACAAACCTCTATAAGCGAGAATGAGATTGTGCTCCCTTAAACTCTCGCTTATCCAGGTTTGACTGTATATATTTGTATCTAATTCGGAACATTTGAAAGATTCTTTATTCAAGTTCTTGCCTTCAAATGACGATAATAGGCCCATATACGCCTTTACAATGATAATTACCAATGGCGCTACAATCTTTTAGCTCAGGGTCTCAAAATTTTTGTATCATTTGCTTTTTGTGATATGTTCTTTCCATACGTGATCCGCCTTCTGTGCCTGATGTTGACTTGTTGGGTCTAAAGCCTGCCTGCATGATGATCATTCACCGAACGAGCGTGTCCTATAACGCACATAGAGAGTCCATTCGAGCACAGCCGGGGATTGAACCTACAAACTCATGATGAGATTCGCTCTCTGTAGGAACGTCAACACGTTGTATACGTATTACTATGAATATTAATAAAACGACTATCCAAGACAAACTTTCACTTAATTTTGTACTTCCTGAGATTAGTATTATAAAGCTGTTAATTAAATGCGGTAATTAACAGCTTTATAATATCATAATAGAATCTACGGTTTAGTCCAAACAGATAGATGTACTTTTTAGCGCCCGCATGGACATGACTCTCGTGCGACGAGAAATAGTTTCACCATGTCTGATTTACACGACACTGATAACTATTTTACCATGCTTTCTAATATGTATTTTATATGTAGTTGTTGCTATCTTACACCATAGACTAAAAACTTCTTTACCAATTGTAAACATTATATTGTATAATAGATTAATTAACTTAGGAAACGCTTATTAAATCACTATAATTTTTAAGATAATCATTCGTTATAATCAGATGATTAAGTAGATACTTAAAAACATTTAGCGGATAATGAAATGCAAATTGAGTGTTAGTACTTTAACAGTACTCATGACGAGAAAGGTACTGGAGATACGAATAGTGGCGGATTTTGATATTTTCAAGGTGTGACTAATTCACAGCCCTTGCCTCTACAATTCAACAATTTCGTTGAACATACACGTAACATAATTTTGGGTATGATTATAGGCACAAAATTATACACAAACCATCCAGTTCGCAGCCTCCAACCAGTAGTAGGATTGACATGTTTGGGTTGAAAGGATGAAGGGAAATCAGGACAATTGTACTAATTTCATAATTAGTACAACTGTCCTGATTTCTATTTCTACTCCTGATTTTTATTATTTCTCCTTATTGCTCATGCTGAGCGCAGACGTCAATCACTGGGTTGGGGGGCGCACTAGCTGTTTTAATCTTGGATATTTAAGAATTTTGTTCTTCCGAATCAGACAAACAGTTCCATCTGTAAAACATTAGAAAAACCTTCATGCAGAAATCTCTATTTATAGATTTCTATGAAGTAGCAAAAAAATTCGGCTTCCAGATGCCGCCCCAAAAGCTGCTAGGCTTCAGGCTACTCAGCCTGCTGTTAAATCTGCCACTGGATACGAATACACATTCATTTTGTTTATTTTAACTATTAATTAAATTTCTATTGTTAATATTTATAGCTTGAACCGGGCACTACATCGGCTTCTAGTGAGAGCCTACTGTAAATTCTAGTGAAATAACTTCGTCTTAGTTTATGAAATATCTTAACGTGTCTGTTCAACAGAAATAAGAAACTATACTCCATATCTCACGTATGTGCAATCATAACACGTTTAAAATTACAAAGGTATTTTGTCTATCATTGAATAACACTTGTCTAAAACTATATCTAAGTTAATGTTTTTTTTTGTTATATGGTACAAAAAAGTTTAGTTAATTTTTGTATTACTTAATTGTATTTTTTTTAATGTTTAGTTTTAATTTAATTTGTCGTTTAGCTTTTCAGACACCAAGTTTAAACTCCTTTCTCTATTAAATGTTTAAGCAATAATAAAAAAAACAAATAGGCAGAAGTTAATTTTTTTACTCATTTATTTTTAGTTTTTGCAGTTATTTGCAATGTTTTGCTATAATATTTTTTGTATAACGAGTGCTAAATCGAACAAGTTTATTTATAGAAGAAATATTAATGTCACTGAGAAACTAGTAAACATTTTGTAAACATTTATTTAAAATTGAGGTCAACAAATGAAATGTTTAAAAAACAGAAAATATGCCAGCGCCTTTTCTCAGATCTATCTAGATAGAATATACACAAATTATTATTTGTCAATGCGTAAGAGTGTATTTTCACTGACGCGATAATGTATAACATTAATATCATGGCTCTGTCACATTTTTGAAAGTGGTCGGGTGATAATAATTTGCTACGAGTTGATACATTTAGCAGTATCGGCTTATACGATTAATGAGAACAGACCACTTCAGAATAGAGCTCGTTAAATGACACTTTTTTAAGCATCTTTAGATAGCTGTCTGGACTTCGTTTAGCCTTAATGTGATTATTACTTAGCCTACCTCTTCTATATACCAACATATGGAACATTTTACTATGCTAACCCGAGAGACTTCCAGAATAAATAAAACTAAATATTTCCAATTTTCCTTTTCATAACACTCAGAGTTTTAGGAAATAAAACTGGAATTGATCCATCCGTCTTCGAGGGTTGCGCTTGGCAACATATTTTTATTTATATATATATTAGAATTTTGATGAAACTTTCTTATTTGTCATTAATATTAGATCGCCCGGCTATATTCATGAATTTAATTATAGCCTTATATAGCCTAAAAAGAGGAAGACATATAAAAATATGTTAATTTTTTTTATGCAATAGGAGGCAACCGGACAGGAGGCTCACCTAAGTGACACCGCCGCCCATGGACACTGATATTGCTAGAAGGCTAACAAATGCGTTGCCGGCCTTTCAAGAATTGGTACGCTCTTTAGACGAAATAAGTAAAGGAAAGCTAATTACCGTGAAGAGTGGAAGTTCTTAGAGGTGGTGGCCTCTGTCCAAGGACAGGCTGTAAAATAGAAATTAACCAGTTGGTCGATTAGTACGACCATAAATAAGTACATAAAGACTATTTTTATTACAAGTTACGTAGGAATAATGTTGTTTTTATTTTAAATCGTTTTTGAGTTTCTTTGTTACAAACACAAATTCTTAATATTTGACATATTAAGTAATCTTTTCTACAAAATAACTAAGGCTCCTTTTCTGTATCGTCGTTGGTATAAGAGAACTACGATTCGTAAGTAGTTAAGATATTGAAATAATGTGTAATAGGATGAAGTCAGCGTAGAGGTATTTTTGGTATATGATAAACCCATTTTTTATCTGGTGCAAATAATTGTACATACAAAGCCTTATTAACTTCCCACGCGGCGCGCCTGTGGGTGTGTCTCATCAATGGCTGCCATTGAAATTCTCTTTACTGTCTCTAAATTATTGTACCGCGATTTGTATTGTTCCTCTTTTTGTATAGTATTTGTATTCAATGTTACTACTGTATAATATGTATATATGTGGGTCCGTAAAAACTCAACTATTAAATGGACAATTTTGTTTCATCATTAGATATATACTCGCAGTCAGTAGTAATATTTCCTTCTCACAAAACAAGATATGAACCTAGAAAAATGCAAATTATATGTTGGTTACACATTTTTTTTACATATTGAATCAAAGGCCATAATGTCTAAAAATGATCTTGGTTTTGATTTCAGAAACTAGATAAAATACTTATTGAATAGTGAAATTGAATTAAGTTGGAAAATCTTTAAACGCAGTTAAAGTCTGGAAAATTAAAAAAAAAATACAAACAAAAGATAAATTGATTTCCATCATTTTTTTTCATTCGTCACAAATATCTAGGTAAAACTGTTTGAATTTAATTATGAACCAGTCATATTCTCCAGGAATGACTGGTTCACAATAGTGTTTAAAATTTCAGTTTGACCTATTAACTAAAAATATAGTCTGCCTATAAATAAATCTAGACTAGACTGATAGTTAGCTCGAAATAACATTATCAGTCCATATTCATATACTTAGTTAATTTATGTCATAGACTATTTATATAAAACTGTTTAGCTTTTACTAAATATTTGTATAGATTTTATAAGTATTTGTATAGTTTTTAGATTCTAGAAAAAAAATATATATAGCTACCGAATCGGACGAATCCATAAAAAAATATTTCCTATTATTATTATTAATGTGTTTTTATTATAAAATTTTCTTATAATTATAAGCAAGCCTATTTTAATTGTGTACAAGTTGCAGCATTGAACAATTTAAAAAAATCTCTTCGTGATTAAAAGAGAATTTCAATTCTTTCCTTGGGTACCAAATTAAATATAAAATTATTCTTGTTATTGACATTTATAAGTGTACAATGAACATGTTAACTGTAACTGTTGTGTTAACTGCATAAGATAGATTGCGCTTGAATCAACAATCTTATTTAGCAATATCTGATAGGAGAATGAGTGTGCCTTATTGATTTCAAGTGATGTATAAATCACTGTCAATGTAATCTGTTACTCACTTACATAATGTAAGAACAATGTACGTTAAGAAATGGTGAAAGTTATCTAACTGGTATATGTATGGTATGAAAGTTTTTAGCCTCGAAAGTCGTAAATCGTGAATAATTTCATCATACAATGTTTATATATAATATTTTCATGTATTATTCTAAAGTTTATCGTATAATTTGATGGTCTATCCGGGTTTGATTTCAACTTCATCCCATATGAAATACAATATAGGATATAAATAATAATTTAAATTATCTAAGACATTTTGTATTCCGTATCAGCAGAAGAAATATCTTTTTCCAGTGAATCATTATACATACCATTTTTTTTTATATAATAGGGGGCAAACGGGCAGGAGGCTCACCTGATGTTAAGTGGTACCGCCGCCCAATGATTTAACATAAGAGTAATAAGTAATAAATAAACAAGCCTAATTTACTTAAAAGCATGTTTAACATAAGACAGTGTCCAATAACACTACTTACAGTCTATATTAAACGGAAGACACTCTGTTCTTCTTCTTTCCTTCTCGTTCTTTTTTATCCACTTACCACTGTTTGGCACTTAAGAAGCACTCAGAAAGAACTTATTACACGAATAATTTAAAAATGGCTGTGTCAATTTTGTTTTACCATAGATCCTTTAATATCTCACACAAAACAAGAAAAACCCACCTATATTGATAAACTCACCTATAAAAATCCTTATGTTTGGTTTACCCAAACCAAAACATTTAAAAACCTTTTTACGAATGAAATCAAAAGGCTTTGCACTTTTTTGGCTTCAGAGATTGTGTAAAAAATAAAACAATACCTGTTCCAAAACAGAATTTCAAATAAGTTAGTTATTTTTTATGTTAAAACGTAATAAAAGTCGGAACCCTTGTAAAGTTAGCGCTTCGTGGTTAGTTAAGAGTTGTGCGAGCCTTCTGTGGCTGCCTTTTGACTTTCTTCATATTACGTCTCCTATTTCAACTTTAATTTTTAGGATTTCTTTATAGTGATTTGTAAATATAATATATAGTTATACAAATAAATTGTTAATATAATAATTAAATACACATTATATTTAGTATAATATATATTATAGCCTGTACAGGACCAGCTGGTAGCGTACTCAACGATTTTGGTATGAATTATTTGCATTTGTTTCATTTATAAATATGTATTAGGTATATAAATATATTTATTACCAAAATCGTTGGGTACGCTACCAGCTGATACTGTACAAGCGACAGTCCGAATCTTCATCATTCTTTTACAAAAGTTTACGTATTGTCATGTATTTATGTCATAATATATCGTGCATAATTCTGATATTTTTCTTCAAATATCTGAGATTTATCAAAGCAGCACGTTATAATAGGAAAAATACAAGGAATTTATAATACAGTAGCTGTTGGTGTAGGTGTATCAGTGAAATTGAATTATACCTCAGTAAAGGTATTTAGTTACAAGATGCCCGCAGTTAATTTAGACGACGCTCTGGGCCTAATTACTGTTTATTAGGGTCGCCGTTCAACTTTATAGTTCACTGATTTCTGGACCGTGTTGTTGAAGGGCAAATTATACAATTATATATTCTTAGTATACTTATATATATATAGATTTTGGTGACAGTAGCTTTTACAGTAAATCTTATTTATATAACATAATCCTACAGGTAACATAACTTATAACAAACAATTATACTAGACATATATATGAAGTGCATAATATGTGCAATGGGCATATACAAGAATCTTAACATTTACGAAAGAAAAACATCCATAAAAAATTCTTTTAGCCACATTCCACCTAATATTAAACACATGAAGGCGTTTAATCGGTTAGTCTGGGCTGCGCGATACAAAACTGAGTTTTAGTCGAGGTTGATGTTAGGAATGTTCTATAGTTAAACCACGTTTTAATAATTACATGAATCTAAACTTTGTTTAAAAATACGCCCAACTTCCTTGATGTGTATAAAATCTAAGCTAGGTAAATAGCGTGAATAATGTAAGAATAAACTAAGAACATTTATTTTTACATATATGAACTCTTTGGAACTCGCTTATGAAGGTAGCAAAGGGAAGGAAAATCATAGTCATAAATGACTTTTTAAGTTGTACTTCTTTTGGTACGTTGGAGAAAAATTATTAGAGTAAATTTTTACGATGTGCGCGCAAACCGTCACAAAAACCGACACCCTGAAGTTAGCGATAGTCAACATTTTAGTTATTTCTATTGTGAGTGTTGTTTCTACAATAAAGCGATAGATAAAGTTTTTAAAAATATTTTCATCTTGTTACGCAAAAGAAGTAAAATTTCTCTCTTGTTTTATTTTAGTTTTAGATTGTATATACACTTTAGCAGCTACTAAGCTATGAAGTAATTATTAATCCATTATGATTTTAATATTTTAAATTTATATTTAAAAGAAGTATAACCCTCTTTGGAATACCCTGCTTATCTTTGAATGCTAGAAGCATTATACTAATTAGATTATGTCAATCACACAGTAGTTATTGATTTTAACCGGAGAACAGAAGCCGTACTTAATCAAGTGTACGATGGAGTGGATAATTGTTAACCACTGAAGGAAACAAGGTTTTACACTGCATAACTGTTTTTATATGGATGATGTTTCTACTACAATATCTAATGTATTTATTTAGGCTTTCTGTTACGTAACTGCTGGTGATTTGCATTGTTCGATTTTCAAATGAAACGATTTTCCTCTCTACAGATTAAACACTTGTTTTATAGTCTATAAGTACAGTCAAAATCTGTTATAACGACATTGAACTACTATTCTTTGGTCGTAAAAACCGATAGTCGTAACAGCTGATGACGTTGTTATTAAGAACCTAATACAATAGAATTCAGCCAGGACCTTTGATTTTCAGGTCAATATAAACTGTATGTTGTTCTAAACGATGTCGTAGACGGTTTTGACTGCATGTCTGCAGTAGTATTAATTAAAAGTCTATTCATATTACGTTGAATTGGATGTTGTATCAAAATTACATTGTATACGATAGAATCAGCTGTGTTAAGACAGAGAAGGCTCGCCCTGTCTCTTACGCACGGATGTGACGTTAACGTGATCAGATCGCCCGCTTCCGGCAAAACCTGTAATACTTGTTTTGGGTTTGCCATTCAGGCTTTTGTTTGTAAACCGGCGAATGCATTGTTCAAACATTTTGAATATATTAGGCATCGTATACACGGTCACTTGTAGTCAGCCTTATGGAGTACCTATGTGTTGTGATACTTCATTTTGATATTTTGATTTCGTTCGTTTTGATATTTTATTCAAACAAATAAACACAAATTTAATCTTTTCATATTGGTAACTATGGTAACTACTACTCAAATCAAGCAAGAAGAGCTGTCATAGAACTTTCCACCACTGTTTTATAGCCATTGTCATTAAAACATTAAAGTCATAAATAAGTTGATAAATAGGTATTTTAGGCTAAATAAGTCTCCAAAAAGCTTGGTGTGTTCCGCAAGGCAAGACGAATCCCGAACGACTTCGGGTCCTTCAAGAAAAGAGCGTACCAATACTTAAAAAGGTTGACAACGTACTAGCGAGCCCTCTAGCATTGGGTGTCCATGGGTGGTCTATTTGCCCCCTGTTCTTTTATAATAAAAATCTATTTATAAACTAGGCGTTTATAATAGAAGGCTTACACCCCGCATAAAATACCCGCGTCACGTGGCTGCAGCACAACTTTCATATTGAATAAGTTTTCCTCGGAAAAGTTTTATTATACCCGGATGTCGAAAATACCGATTAAACGGCTAACTATATGTGACGGTGACTTTGTTTTCTATGTGTATAAATTATTACGTTATATATAAATAAATTATTAAAAGGTTAGATTAGACATTTTCTCAAAGTCAAAAATCATTTATTCATATAGGTAAAATCATGTACACTTATGAACATTAAAAAAAGAATATAATAATATACCTTAAATGCTTCTAATTTTACACTTACTGCCTAGTTCTCAAATCAAGGTCGTAGAATGGAAGAGAAGAATTGGCAATAAACTCACGGCCACTCTTTTTAATCGCCAAGTTTTTTCTTGTTTTACACAACGTTTGTAAGGAAGTGCAACCATTACATCGTGTTTCACATGACATCTTAAGTAATAAACAATAATAAAATAAATGAAAACCAAATATTTGTCTCAGATTGTCAAAGATCCTCTATTAGCAGGAGTCATTTTTTTTTTATATAATAGGGGGCAAACGGGCCGGAGGCTCACCTGATGTTAAGTGATACCGCCGCCCATGGACACTCTCGATGCTAGAGGGCTCGCGAGTGCGTTGCCGGCCTTTTAAGAATTTGTACGCTCTTTTCTTGAAGGACCCTAAGTCGTGGTGGTCATGGTGAAATTGGACCATACACTTACATTCTCTTGGGAACAACACGCATATATACATAGTCGAAATAACTAAAATAAACACAAAGTATTAAATGCTTACGTTAACCCTCTGGAGTTTTTTATATATAATCATTTTTTATTTATTTATATAATCATAGAAATATTATACAAACCTTAAGTCCACCAGATTTATCAAAGTTGTAGAGTCACGAAGAGTAACGTGGACATCCCTAATGGTTGTTATATAACCGATCAAAAGCTTACGAAATATGAAATATAACAAGCGTGAGAAGGACTCGAGAACAGTTTTGTCCAACACAATGTCCATTGTTGGAGGACTCTACAAATATGAATGTTACAATGATCGATAAAATCTGGACCAGAAACATCGTCAAAGTATTGTACAGTCTATATTTGTATTTGAAACACGTTTTGAATATTATCAGAATAAGTTAACGGAAAACAGGAAAAATATGAATTTAAATCTAAAGAAAATACGCGCATGAAATATACAACGAACAAATAATCAGGATTATCAGAAAGAGGATCAAGCTAAACAATATTCATAAAGATACAAAAAATTTCTGAAATAGAAAAACCTTTGCTTATTTTACTCAAGACAAATTAAATTATTAACATTATGCTATAAATAGATATACATATTTATTTATCATTTATATAATAATATTAGTAAAAGCCTTTTATTTAAAATACTTTACATTTATATTTCAATCAATATTTCTAGATATCTGTGCCCCCTTTTTAGCAAAGTCTTCCTCCAAATCCCGCCATTAGTCGCCTGCTATTTCCTTAATCTGATCTATCTTATCTTTTCTGTTTCTTCCGTTATTGCGTCTATTGTACCTTGGGCACCTGTTTCATACTGTCTTGCACAATGTTTTCATACTGTCTTCCTCTTGCCATGTTCGCCGCCCATTTCCACTTAAATTTGTTTAATATAATTGTGACATCTGTATATGATATAACAGTACTTAATACGATCAATTAATTTAACCTGCATTTGAATTTTAATTCATTTAAGACGACATTATGTCGTTTTGCAGCTCTCCAATTCGTTGTTTGCAGCAACTACACACTACACGTATATTGCAGAGTTCAGTTCAGTTAGCAGTTAGTAAGAAGCTAAGCCATTCATTGATAACGGAATTTATAAAACAATGAACATTATTGAACACATCACACATTGTTGGATATCACGTCAATTGAATCATGAACAGTATAGGGCTGCCAATGTTCATCTCCAGTGCAATCTTAACAAAGGGTACGGGATATATATACGGTTCAAACTACAAGTAGAATGTATATTTTTAAATATTTTTTTCAACCCTTAAGCCGTACTTTAAAGGCCGGCAACGCACTAAAGTATTTTTTTTAGAACAGAGGCAAAACAGGCAGAAGAGGCTTTTGGACATTCAGACCAAGGGCGGTGTTCCATACGGTGTAATATTTAACTTTAAGTATGCTTGTTCCTTAAAAAGCGCGAGAAAAAGCCTACAATTCTTGCCGTCGATGTCCCAGAAATGAACTAGTATTCAATTCCCATAAGTACACTAATTAAAGAAATATTCTGTTTTCCAAATACTCATTGTAATGTTTTTACATCCCACTTTTTATCAAAGCGTAAACACAAAGATGCTATTTGGTTGGTTTAGTTTTTAAGGGGGTATTTCTTGTGCGCGTGTGACTCTCATCGCTGAGGTCGTCGGTTCGAAACCCGGATGTGCACTAATGGACTTTCTTTCTATATGCGAATTTAACATTCTCTCGAACGGTTAAGGAAAGCATCGTGAGGAAACTCGCATGTCTTAGACCTAAAAAGTCGACAGCGTGTGTCAGGCACAGGAGGCTGATCACCTTCTTGTCTATTAGATTTAAAAAATGATCAGGAAACAGATCCAGAAATCTGAGATCCCAGATCTGAAGAGGTTGTAGCGCCACTGGTATTCTATATTTCTTTATCGGTATCAAAAACTTATTGAAGTAAGGCAACCCTATAGAAAGCCTGGTTTATATTCGCTTCTCGTAGCCCTGAGACTATTGTTGCATTGTTAGCTGATGCTATATTGACATTAGTTAAGAATCTAGGTGGTTATAACAATGTGGACTTTCACTAAATTCTTAATAACCGTGTAAAATTTTGAAGGTATATTCAATAGTGAAATTGTTTATATGAAAACCCAAAAGCCTAAATGCACAAATGTATATGTTCAATTCCGCAGTCATCTGGAGGAAAAACCAAACTGCAATGTAGGGCTAAGCAATATTTCACTGTAATACTCAAGTGCGAGTCTCATATGGAATAATCTGGGCTGGTGCTTCCAAATACCGGCTTCTTCCTTTTGACCAAATCAGGGAAGGTCTTGTCGACTTGTCAATATCCAACGTATTACTAATCGGCTTGATCCTCTCTCTACAGACACATTGCGTCTGTGCGTTTTCTGCAAAGTGTACTATGGTTAATGCTTTGAAGAATCGTTTAGGTTGATATCATCAAAGGAGCCTTGGTTCCACACCGTACGAGCCGTATCAATTCCAAATTTCATCAACATGACCTTGATGGCTGGAAGTCTACCACAGTCAGTTTCCGGGCATTTTCTTTTGCGAACTAGCGAACTCTGGAAGCTACTCCCGGAGAGGGCCTTCCCTGAGAGATACGACCTCTAACTATTCATACTTAGAATGTACTCTTCCCTCAAAGGCCGCCAACGCACCCACTAAATATGGGTGCCTACGGGCTGCGATGTCTGCCGAGCATCCCATAGGCAAAAAATTCTCGAGTGGTTTTTTTGCTAAAATGCATACATTTTTGAAATAAGATACTACGAAAAACCTGATTTACAGAATCACTGTTTATTTTAATGATTCAATCCAAATATTTTCCTGTTGATATCTATCATGGTGCTGTGTATTAAAACACATTGCTCAGGCGATAACACCGATTTGATAACATGTAAAACAAAACCTAATTAGCATAGTTTGTTCGACGTATAGTGATAATGGTAATTGTGTGTATTTTTAGAAAAACTATGTTTAGGTCGTAAAAGACCTGATTAGTACAGATTATACTTTTCGTAACGTATGCATGCAAACATCGATGGCCTTTTAGGCCTGGGATTCAGATTATATCATTTCTAATAGGCAAGTTGGTGATCAACATTCTAAGCCGATTATGACAATGTTTTCCTTCAACTGTCGAGTGTTAAATGCGCACATAGACAGTAAGTTGATTGATGCACAGCCGGGGCTCGAACATACGACCAACGATGAGAGTCGTTCAGAGAAGCTACTAGTCCGACTGCTCGTTCTTAACACATTACTATTTTAAGTAAGGTACAAATGATAAATGACTAGTAATATAGTACTGGAACTAGGTACCAAGCTACCAGCTACCTTCAATAAAAATGCATACAAATTCTTAAAAAGCTTGCTACGGACTCGCGAGCACTGAGCATTGAGTCTCCATGAGTGATATCATCAATTGAGCCTCCTACCCGTTCCCCCCTTGTTCTGAGTTTTTAATTGGTTTTATACAAAATAGGCGCCATGAATTTTACGTATGTATGGTATTTTCAAACCTTATTATGTATTGTAAAAAATCACTCTAACAAATGCATTTTATACATAGAAAGTCTAATTTAACAATACCACTTATCTACTCTTCAAAAAAATATTACATTATTTTACACATACTAAGAGTACGCGATATTAACAATATATCGCATTTTCTCCGGGATTGTAACCAGTTACCTCTTCGTAGATTCTTGATTTATGGAGCTAACAGGTTGTCAAGTGAGTTTTAAATAGAGTTCTAAAGCGGAAGTGACAATGCTACCTGTAGCAGGTACCTGACCTAATTCGGCCTTTGTCAAGCGATACTTACTCGAGCGTCAATCGCCTATTTATAGGTTCGATGTAGGGGAAATTTGTATCGGATATGCTTGTTTCGGGTTATTTTATGGAATTTGATTTACATTGAAAATTATGCGATAAATCGTTTATGACGATATTTAATAACATTTCACACTCGCCTTTTAACTTCAATATAAAGGTCTAATAGCGATACAGATTGCGATGGTCACCAAATATTCGTCGCGCTGATGAAGGAAACTTGGGACCATGCAGTTAAAGAGTGCCTTTTGACCAGTTGTTTCATCATAAAAACACCAGAAGCAAGACTTCTATTGCCTTGAAATTACTTTTAGATATTTTTAAGTAATAATTTTGAACAGAGATCTACAAAAACCAACTGACCTACATTACAGTTTTTTGTTTAAAAATCAGAAGTTAACCAGTGTTTAAATATGAAAATTTCATTCAGTTTCCTACCATTGTGTCACTACGGTTTTATTTTACGTATCTACATACGCTGACAAAATTGGAATGCTGGTGGAAAATGGTCCCAAAGCAGAGGTGACAGCGACTTATCTTTTCTAAGCAAAAGTAGATTAATATATATTATCTGCGTTTATTAATTATTTTCTCGTGTTTTTGTTTTCTAAGTAAAAGGGTCTTATTTGGTGATTACATCAACAGTGATTATTTACCTTTTTACACATATCACCCACACATTGTCTATGCTTGATTCCTACAAAAGTAATAATAGGTTTATGTCATATTATTTTTGACAGCGTTGGTTACTTCCTCTTGTCAGCAACAGTAAGTTAAGTTAGTAAAACAAGGGGGGGGGGGGGTTAAGTCTGCTTACGTAATACTTTTATGGCCCCTAGGACCACATGACCTATCTATACATATATATGTTTGCTTTTATTTCGTGTGTATGTGTGAATTTTTTATTGGACATGATCTTCGTATGATGAGTATTTGGATTCTTGGTCACTTTTTGTGTGTTTTGTAAATAAAATATAATTTAAATGTCTTATAATATGTTCTTGATATGCGTAATTCGCTTACTCGTATGCCTTAAATGAAAGTCGTGTTCATTCCATCAGCTTCCCAAGCGGCAGCGGGCGGCAATAAATGTAAGCCGGGCGGTATTAGGCTGTAATCATTCGCTTCGTTTGACAATATTCTAGCTAGACCTTTACGAATACTCTGCAAATCCTTCGACGAAAATGGATTTTAAGCTAGACTTTGTTATTGGCATTAAAAATGTCGGAATTAAACCCGATTTCATAAGAGGATATGAGAAGGTAAACTTCACAGATAATATAGAACTATCATTCCCTATGCAAAAATACAATATGGTTTTAATGTACGGGACACAGTTTTTGTCTTCTCTAATTATGATTTAATAGGACATCGAGTTTAGTTAAAAATATCTCTGCCAACTTAATTTAGCCACAGAGAAGGTTGCGTTAATGTTTGCTACACTGAGGGATGTTTATTAGTCAAGATGCCTTAACTTAAATTTGTCGACACGAACTATCATTTTCATACAGATTTAATTTTCGACTCTCTACATACACTACTTTTTATCCATCTGTTACTCTTAGACTAAACAAAAAAACGTAAAGGAATTTAAGTTACAAAAATATAAGTATTTCTTTGTAAAAAAAATTAATGTAGATATATTTTTGTCATATGCTTAATTTGTGGGCTAAGATTGAATGGACATAGCGTGAATAAATTTACGCAACCTGTTACACATGGACAAAGTTACTGTGTGGAACACGATGGACAAATTTAAAATTCTAAACCGTTACATAAAGCGGTGAGCACACTGCGTGACTTCACGCGTCGTCGCGCCCTTCGCTCCACGCTAACCTTGGGGCATCTTGCATTCTGTATATAAATATTAAATACAATTATTTATACTGGATCTGAACATTATTTAACGTTTAAATTTAATTCGATTGTATATAAGGGCCAGACAAGTACATTGGTTTTGCTAAACTGTCTTTACAATACGAATATTCTGTCCAGAAATATATTTTGACTGCTGGAGGATTCGTATGTAAATAATTTTTGTGTAGTCATAAGTTGAGGCTTAAATAAATTTGCACGCTAAAGGCCAGGAATAATGGACTGAGCATCAAGTAATTGCGGAATATCGGATATGTTATTACAATGAGATTTTCCCACGACCATCTTCTGCAGACAATTAATTGTATTCTTTCACTTTTAATTCTATTGACATAAGAGTGATTTTGCATTATCGTGATAACTATGATGCCCTCGCCGACCACGACTGCCGTAAAGCACTAGATGTAATAAATTTACGATTAAGAAGTTTTGTTCAGTATCTTGTTATCATTAAGTTTATGATCTTGTGCAAGCGCCTGCGCCGTATCTAAGCAAACAAGTATAAATGTAACAGCTTTCTCGAGCAAGAGCGTTTAATTAAATTTCTATAATAATAATGTGTGTAACGTTTCAGACCGCGGCGCCGGTCGGGATCCAGCATCGTAGTGGTGGGAGCTGACGAAGAGAAGAGACCGCCGGATGACGGGCCAGACATGCTCACCATGCTCTCACTGTCTTCAGATACCGGTTAGTTTCAATTAAGTCATGGTAAATAACGGTATTGTGATAAAAAAATACAATGTACTGTTACACGGTTAATTATCATTTTGAATTGATAATTAAACGAGTTTTGGTTCGGAATATATGATTATCTTTTATGCCATAGACTTCATATAAGTGTATTTTTACATAGCAGTCATGGGTATGTACAAGAGGGTATTATTTGTCAAATTCAATACGTCTTTGACATGCGAGTGTCATACTTAGCGCTTTGCCTCGACTCTAAATCTTACACTATATCTTCGCTGTCTTAATCATGACTAAATATATGGACAATACATATTTACAAACTAGCAGACTGAACACACGTTTTCCTCTCTTAACTATGAATATTGATTTCTTTCTTTTCGAATTGGTATAATTAAAAAATATATTTCAGAAACAATGTGTAATGCTTAATGTATTGTATTATAAATAAACGCGCGGCATATAACTGACTAAGTGAAAAACGTGGATTTTCAAGATGAATGCCACAAACAATACTTAAATATTGTATATGTTTTTTTTTATTAATACATTAACTCCGATATAAGCATTTGTTTTAAACGATATTAATTTTTCTTACATCCTCTTTGACGATATTTGTAGCATCCATTCTTTGAATGTTATGTCAATCGCCACATCCAATCGTTTACATCAAACAAGTTTGAAATGTAAATGATGAATGAAAAAAATTGTGCTGTAACAAGAGTCTGGATTACGTGATTAAATTTTCTGCTCAATTTTCATATTTTTTCTTTCATAAGAAAAAAAGAATAAGCGAAATCGGTCCAGTCTTTCACGCGTTGTGCCGACCAAGGGAAATAGGGATTCATTTTTATATTTAAGTACTTGATAGCTGTTTGAATAAAATGCGTAAGTCGTTACCTATATCAATAAAAGATAACTGAATTCTAGATGAAACGTAAAATAGTGCTTTTAGTTTGAAGCCGTAAAACGATGTAATTTTCTTTTTATCCAACTTCAACCCGAAGATGTTTTTTTAAGAGCGAAACACCAAATCTCATTATAAAGGGCATAACTAATTTCGAATGCAAATTGGTGCTTGGACATTTTCCTTTCGACTTTGAAAAATTAATTAACGACGTCTCAACAAATAGATAATTATTTTTGCTGACATTGAGTTCAAGTGCCGTGAAATTTGATAAATTGACGTCGTGGTACAGTCGACCTTCAAGAAATAAACAAAAAAATATATTGTTACGTTTACTAATTATGCTTTATTTAATTTGGGAAAAAGGACAGTCTGTATTTAATTGGATTTTTTGGCTATGTAATATTTGCTTTTGCTACTGAAACGTTTTATTGAAGATTTTTGTAGTCTTACGCCCAAACCCAATAACATATTATCTCAATCCAGTTTTGACCATCTGAGATAGACGACTTAATCCAAATATTTATAATATTAATATAAAAGCCATAAAAATGTATCAGTACCATTTTATTATAGTTCTCTTACTTCTTTTGTCTTTAAGTTTTCTATAGTTTAATTATTAACTTTTCTTTTAAATTTCAGGACCTCACCGCGAGATGGCGGTGGACGTACCGGACAGTTTCATCGCGAGAAACAAAACACCTCCGCGCTACCCTCCACCAAGGCCCCCTCAGGTACGCGCCCGAACCAGGGACGAAGAACCTCTCCTATCATCAGGCGGTTCGGGAACATCCTTCGGGAGCAAACAGAGCACCGTTCTCCAAAGCCTGAATATATCAGGTCCGAGTTCTGACGGTTCCGGAAGCTTCAAGAACACAATCGAGCTCCTTTCACTACCCCAAAGTTCAGATTCACTCAGCTTCGGCAGCAAGAAGAGCAAGAACTCTTCCGAAACTACCAAATGCGATATGCTATCAGATAGATCAGAGTCGGTAGCTTCCAACGCCACGCACAACCTCAGCGATCACAAAATTCAACTCTTGATCTCCAATGGCGACGACTCTCTATTGGATTGCCGAGAAGGTGTGACCTATTCGGCTAGAACGGATTCGGTTCTGATCAGAGAAGCCGTCTACGCATCGTACAAGCTACCGCCAGGTTTCGATACGACTCCAGTGTTGCTCGGAAGGGAAGTGGCAGTTGATGTCCCGGACAGTTTTGTTCAGATTGTGAAAACAACGCCAAAATATCCCCCAAGCGATAGAAAGAGCGTGGCGTCACAGGTAATGCACTGCACTTTCATTGGTGGTGGCCATTGGGTTAGATCGCAAGGTTAGTTTGGTAAGGAATCGGTGCTTTTAGGACCTAGAAATTAAGGTTTATGGATATTATCACTGTTGGTTACTTGACTGTCTCTATTACGTATTAAGGACTGTTTAAATTTATTTTCTGGGAAGTATAATTAGTTGACCTGGTGTTACTCAAATTAAGTTGAAAATGCAACACTGTCCAGGTATTTCGCATGCTTGCAGCAATGAAACAGAGATTAGCTGATATTAAATTAAATGAAAAAATATCGTATTTAACTGACTTAATTACATAATAATAAATCTGCTATACATATTTGCTAATAAGTCACACCGTTTACGTATTATGTACTTAATATATTTATATTTACTTTACTGTAAGGAAACGTATCTGCTTGCAAAAGCCGTCTAAGAAATATTAAAATTGTAACACCTTTATGAATTATTTACTTTGCCAGATGTTGCATATTCACATAGAAAGTTACGCTTTTTGATTTCACATTCACTTTCTATATTACAATAACATGAGGTGATAAACTAACATGAAGCTTTTTAGAATTTTTACTAACATAGAGCGGTTGGGCCAGCTATGCAAAATGGATTTATATAAAAACAAAACCATTGACGCATTACAATGTGTTAAAGAAATAGACAATACGCTACGGATATTTGTGTAAAATGATAAACACTAAAGCGTAAATTATTAAGATATATTGGCTAAATTATATTTTTTAAAGCTAAGATATTCGACACATTTGATTTAATTTTCAGTTTTTCAATTGCTTAATCATTTAACTAAAGCATTATCATATCATCAACACCTTTGCACGAACGCTCTTTCTATTTGTAATCTTATTATCTATTAAACTATTTGCATTGGCCGTTACTTTTCCGACAGATGTCGCTAATTTAAAAAATTTATGGAGTTAAAAAAATGAAAACAGATGGCGCTGATTTAACTTACACGTCTTAATAAAAATTGAATAATTTGGATGCACGTTATTCCATGGAACTTATGTAATTTATAATGATGTATTTATGTATACATATTATTTTAATTACTGGGTTGTATTTCTATGTGAATGATATTGCTAATAAGTATAATAATGTGTTTCTTTTCAGAGGATTCTTGTATGTTTGTATATTAATTACATTAAGTTTTTGCATGTCTTGGGATATATGTTTATTGAATTATATGTTGTCTTATCGTTTTATATGTTGTATGAAAGGTTCGAATCTAAACAATATTGTTTAGGTTCGGAGGATATAATTATTATTGCTTATACTAGTACACTGAACACGGTGTAATAAGGTTTCTGCTGTATGCAAATGAAATGAAACCCTATTTAAAGCCCTCAATTATTACATATAATAATGGTTTCTTATTAAAATTCTAGTATTCTTCAGTGCTAGCAATTTGGTTCGGTTTCGAAGGCACAGCGTAAATGTTAAAATTCAATGATTCTCAAATACACGAATGTGCTGATGAACCTTAGTTGAACCTACATTTACAGACTGTTAAAGAATGGTCTGGTTTTAAGAAGAATGGCCAGGGAATGCATAGCAGTCCTCTGTGTACAGAGTAATCATAGATTAATATATTACAGCAGATGAATGGCACAGCGAAGGGCATCGCTCCAGCGGTACCACCCCGGGAGGTACCCAGGGACGCACCCCCGAGGCCACCAGCTCATGATGTCACCAAAGAACAGATGGAGTCTATCAAGAAATACCAGGTTTGTTTAAATTGAATTAAGAAACATATTTTTTTCTAAAAAGAGAAAAGTCAAAAATAATGGATTGATGTGCATTGTGCTAGCGATAATACATTGCTTTCAGTTACAAAAATGTTGTGTTATTAATTAGGTGTTCTTGTAATAGTTAGTTTTTAGTCGTTTATATGAACACACGAGGCCCTTAAATTCTATCACCATGACAAATGTATAATACTGACATTTACCAGCTGATTTTACGGCGATTTACAGAAAAAAAATTGGGCCTAAACCTAACTGAAATTGAAAAATTTATAACGATAATACAATTTATTTATAATGAACAAAGTCCTGAGCAAACGGGAAACCCGCTTCTGACACGTGGTCTATGTCATAGTGGAGATATTTAAAAAAAAAATTATTAAGTTTTTTGAAGATGTAACTGCGGTCTTTTTTATGTAATAGTTAAATATGTTGCCGCCCTTTAAAGAATAAGTACCCTCTCTTCTTTAAGGACCCTAGGTGAAATTGGTTCGAAAATACTTGTGGGCAATGGGCAGCTGGTTCCACATGGCGGTTGTGTGCGGCAAAAACTCTTTTTCTTTTTCTCTATTTTTTTTAATAAATGTTTTCTTAGTCATAAATTAACATGCAGACTTAATTCTATCTCAAAACGATATGGATTATTATTAAGGAAAATAATTTTATCTTCACGAATATTAGACTTGATAAACTTAATCATCACAATTAAAACTTAAGTCACCAGCTTATTTGCAGAAATTTTCGTTGTTAAATAATCAGTTCAATGTTTATATAAAACACGGTTAATACGGTACAGTATTTATTGCTTACGAATGAAAAGCATTATAATATTCTTTTAGATTCTATTCGTAGCGGTAAAGCTCATACATATTGTTTAAAATATGTAAGCGTTAACGGCAAAGCTTTCAGAAATGAAATATTAACATTTACAAATTTATCTTACATTTTTGTTTATTCGTACGCTGTTCTCGTTTTAAGTATTTTTTAAAGTTTGTTTTTCTGTCTTAATATGTTATGTTTGATTTTTATTGAGAGTTTATTGCCAGTTCTTCACTTCCATTCTACGCCTTTGAGAACTGGTAGTAAATGTAAAATTATAAGCATTTCATATACATTTCTGTTTTTAATGTTCATAAGTGTACATTGTGTTACCTATATGAATAAATGATTTTGAATTTGAATGAACCAGCTGTGGCCAAGAGCTATTGACCAGCCTTAGTGTAGCAGCTAGCTTTTCCATCATGGTTTGTAGTTGCTGATAATAGACACCTTCCGTTTGGGAAAGTAAAAGTAAAAGTGAACGAACCCGGACTAGTCCACCAAAGGCTCATAAGTAAGTTTTCGCAGTCAATTATGGCTTGGGCCACGATTTGGCTGGTTCGGTTACTTACTGTAAATGAATCAGAAAGCTTAACAACCAGCCTATAATCTATTTTGCTTCACAAAGCATTTTGTGGTTAGTTCTAAACTTTGGTTACCCGTTCCACTTAACTATGCGAAAGTTAAGTTTATTACTAGATAAGCATGTTTGCTTAGCCGAGCTTTCAAAGAGCTTATAAGACCTTTGAGGTGATGTTGACAATAGTGTTGTGTGAATTTTAAATTCTTTAATTTGCATATTTTGAGATTAGCGATATTTATATATCAATATGGGTTTACCAAATCAATTACGGGTAAAATGAGTAATATCGTCGATGGGAAGACATTTAAGATAATTAAAAATTGGGTTCAGTATGCTTGTACTTTGTAGAAATCAGTCTTACATCTTACACAACAATAGACATTGACATAACATAAATTACTAACGAAACACACAAATTAAAAACAATAAAAAAAGAAAAATAACTAAATATATGTGTGTGTGTCGTAGCTGTAACTAGCCATGACGTTTTTTTTTCTTTAAGAGTTTATTTTGCGAAATTACGCCGTTATTATATCATTTCTCTTACACGTGTACTCTAACTTGCTTTACGATACACTTATTCTTGTAAAGACGCGCTGGCAGAAGGAGTAAGTCGTGGCTCCGAATATCAGAGAATGAACGGAAGTGGTCTGCGTAGAAAAGCTGATGCATTTGGCTAAGAAAAAGAAGTATCGCGAGCTGACCGCCTACATCCATTAGTGGAGCTCCCTGGTCTGCGCACATCAGATGAAAAGTACAAGTTTTTGTTTTTAACGGCATTAGTGGGTATCTGAAGTTTCAAGTGCTGGCGCAATATGGTTTATAATATACTAGCCGACCCCGCCCGCTTTGCTGGGCGAATTTTCAAAGGAAATAAATTAAATTTATCATTTTTTTTTGCTTTTTTTGTTAATTTTTTTTTCTGAAATTTACAATATTTTTCAAAGAAGAGTCAAATTCACTTAAAATAAAATTTATTGACATAATAAATTATTATTATTATTTTTTTATTTTTTTTTATAATAATAAATGTTGATGAACAACAAAACAAAGAATAAATGGAAAAATTGCCCCCCCCTGTAGCGTTACGGTAGCTAACCCCGCAACCGTGTTAGCTACCGTAAAATTCGTTCATAGACTATTTTTAACGCCCCCGTAATCCCCTTTGGGGATTTTTTAACGTTTTAGCAGACTTTTTTAAAATTTTCTGACATATAAACATTCTCCTGATAATTCTGAAGACAATAAAAAAAAATTAACCCAATCGGTCCAGCCGTTCTCAAGTGATACTCGATCATAGATACGGCATTTTATTTTTATCAAAAAATGAGAGTGGGTGTGCAGGGGTGCGTGGAAGTTTGTAAGTAGATTCTTAGCTGAATGTAAAAGAACATTATCCGTTTAGTAAACTCCGTTGCCATGGAAACAAAAGAATCAAGAGAAAACGCTTGCAATTAGCGGGATAAATGTTCATAAAAGTAAAACAGCAATAAAAAAATGAAGGAAGGTTAGAATTCGAAAAATAAATAGCCATAAACCATCTAGGAAAAATTTCGCAACGAATGGTGGTAGTTTCATGTCGATACGATCAGTGGTTTAGGCGTGATTGAGCCTCAAACGAAGACCATTTTCATTATATATATATAGATAGATATTCTGTACAAATTTTGACTTAAAATAAAAATTTGTCCAATAAAATAAATTTCACCAATATTCTTAAAAAAATTAAACGAAAATTAAATTTTGTGTTTTTATAGCAAAACGTGATACGGAAAAAATAAATTAAATATGAAATATACGTGATCTCAAATGAGGTTTTCCGACCATTTTGAAATACATTTCGCGTAGTTATTTCCGCGTATACTCTCAACAAGTTGAAATGAACTCTAGCGAATGGTGGCTTAATTAAAATTATAACGCCTCGAATAGTGCGTTATGTTTACTTGCAGCTGCCTCCGACTTTGCGTCAACTGGTTTAAACTCTTAAGAGAAACAAATTGTATGTTGTTGTTGTGTTTGTTGTATGTACACAAAACTTAAACGATTTCAAAACAAATGGTGACTTTCACCAGTATAATACGCGTAATAGAACTAATTTGAGTGTGCGACCAACCAGGCTCCAGAAGATAAACCACTCCTGGATGGAAATTGTATTCGTTTTTACAACAAACTCCCAAGCGAAATTAGAGAACTGTCACTAAATAAATTCAAAGCCCTTGTTAAAAATAAATTAATTAATAAAGCCTTTTATAAATGTGACGAATACTTAAATGATCCTAATCCTTGGGATTGATTTGCTCCAGTTCAAACAATTTGTATTAAAAACTTGGCGATTGAAAAGAGTGGCGGAAAGTTTCTTGCCAGTTCTTCTTACCCGCTCTACGCCTTTGACTTGCGAACCGGTTGTAAATGTAAATTTACAGTTAATTTAATTTGTTTTTCTTGACGTTCATAAGTGTACATGTTTACCTATATGAATAAAGATTTATTTTTTTGATTTGAAATACTAATTATAACAAAAAGTGGCAATACAAACTGCTTTTGGTATATGTTACAAACCATTATCCAAGAATAGTTTTTATTAACAGAACGATTACTCCTACTTCTACTAGCTCTTGTTTGGTACCAATAAATTTCTGGTAATATATGTCCATATTATAAGGTTCTGTGTAATCCAGAAAAACTAAGTGGTTAAAAATTTCCCTATTATTTTGTAATTATACATATATACTTAATATACTGCTCACTGCAACACTCGACCCAATTTACGTACTTACAAAAAGCATATCGTAGAAGTGTATGTAAATCTTAATATATATAAATCTCCTGTCACGATGTTTGTCCGCGATGGACTCTTAAACTACTTAACCGATTTTAAATTAAATTGGCACACTGTGAGCAGTCTAGTCCAACTTAAGAGATAGGATAGCTTAGATCTTAAATTATAGTCGCAATTTTATTTTATTGAAAATTATTTGTTTATTATTTGATACAATTCTAACAGATGGCGCTGTGTTAAAAGTACCAACGTTTCACATAATTCCTCCTACCGTTTCCTTTGAATACTTTACTACTATGTAATATAACAAAAACCTTAGCCACAGCAATGCTTGGCCGAGTCTGCTAGTAGATATATATAAATATAGGGTAATTTAAGAGAAGAATAGTAAGGGGGCGTCCATAAATTACGTGAGGTGTTTTTTTTAATTTTCTGCACCTCCCTCCCCCCTGATGAGATGTCATGAGATTTTATTCAACCCCCTCCCCCATCCCCCAATCTCACGTGAGATTTTTCAAAATGTGAGTTTCTTACGTAAACGCGTTGGATTGTTATTGTAAAAAGAAAAAAACAAATTTGCTTCGTGCTTTTATTTACGTCTAGTTAAGACTAGTAATCGATATTGCTGAGAGTTTAATTATAAGTGTAATAAAAATTTAACAATAGAATACTTAAATCGTAACTACTGTGATTAAAAAAAGAATATCTACTCTAATTCAGTCCATGGAGAATCATGCACGGTCTCAAGAGAGATTATTGGAACCAACATGTCCATATGATTTTCAGTAAAATCATCTGCTCCTTCAACTTCGTTCTGATCTAGCCACTCTAAGCCATTGGCACTTGCACAAAGTAACTCATTAGCTCGTCTTGTGACAATCCGTGAGGGTCGCACTTTGCGGAACATACGCGCTTGCTTAGCTGGTGCAATGTGGGCTGATCGCCTGTGCTCTGCAGCTCTTGTGCTTGATGCAAAGTATGCATGTACTGCAGCATCTTTTCTCTAAATCATCACGTACACTTGGGCAATAGAGATCATAAGGCGTGCTGATGAAACCATTCAGCGGTTGAATCGGTAGGCAGTGGCGTATTAGAAATGGAGCAAATGACTTTCCGTCATGCTCTTTAAAGTCCGGAATTGTCAAACGTCCATCGACTTGAGTGATAGGGTATGGAGGTGGCAGAAAACGGTCGTGAAGAATCATATGCAGATCACTCCGGCGTGGGCTGCAGCACACACTCGTCATCGCATTTTACAACCTAAAAAAATATTATTAACAATTTCCCTTTGTAACTCTTAATAAAAATTTGTTGATATTCGTGCTCGTTAAAAAAAAAAAAAAAAAAAAATAGGCACGCATAAAAATTTGATATAAACCAACTGCCAATGTACCTGGAGTAAATATTGGCTCTCTCTAACGTGCTCAGTGTACCATTCTTCGGCTGGCAGGTCTGGAACGCTGGAAGTGTCATTATTCGGGTCTATATATTCAGCGACTACTTCGTGTCCGTCAATGCAAACTGCAGACCATATTTCAGCCAAAATATCCCCTGCCTTTTTGAAATTATCCTTTTCCAGACTTTCGTCTAATGTTCTGCCGCTAGAGTTAAGATGTGTCCCAAAAGAATCATGGGGAAGAACAACGCCTGTTAGTTCTCGACTGAGTGGAGCCATGCGTCTCTCTACTCTGTTGAATGCGCTCCTGCCAGGGGCATTAGTCACAATAAATACTGCGTCCAAATCATATTGTTTAAAATGCTCTATGGCGTGTGCGATCACTTTGCGATATCGCGGATTCTCGTCAGGTCCACCGTCACTTGAAATTATAAGTACAGGTTTAACTTTGCTGTCTATATTCTTTATAAATTTGGAAAAAGACTCAATTGTTAAAAGAGTGTCCAAGTGTCCAAATGATCTTAATCGTATTACGATTACGCTTAAGATTAAATCTTAAGCATGTACAATCTGGATTAAATGGACCAAAATAGTATAATTTTTTTTTGTTTCAATCAGAAAAAAAATTGCGTGATATTTGCCGAGACCCCCCCTCTCTCCAACGTAAGATTAGATGAGATTTGACTCGACCCCCTCCCCCCCTTAAACACCTCACGTAATTTATGGACGCCCCCTAATAGTGAGCCATAAAAATTTCCTTTTGCAATAAATAAAAAGTAAAAAGCAGGATCTTTTACCGCGTTTAGGTATAGAGAAAAGTTAATACACTTTCTGAAATAAGTCTTGCATGTAAAACTCTTACAGTGGGTGCGCTTAAAATGAGAGTCGCTGAACAAAATTTTAATAAAGTGTAAAATAAAGTACATTTAAATACTTTGATATACATTTTTTTATATTGAATCGATGAACGTCTACTGAACCTTTACCTTATGTGGTAAATATAATAAAAGTAGAATGTACATCTGACATTTGTTTTTTCTTGTAAATCTTCCTTCAGTACCGTTGATCGGAACCTCTTAATTGGTAAAGGCCTCGTCTAGATTTTTTCAAATATAACCATGGCTTTCTCTATTCGCTTCCTGCTACCGCTTATTTTTGATCTATATTTTTAGGGGCGTCCTCTTTCTGCCCCTAGGTCCATAGGTAGGGCATGTAGGTTCCATATAGTAGTCTGTAATGTCTACCTTTCATCCGAGTATCTTGATATATATATAATATAATACATTTCATTTTTTTTCATTTTATCTACATACGATTTCTAGTATTAGTATTGATTTAAAAGACGGCGTTTTATAATGAACCTACTGAGATTGCCTACAATGAAAAATTAAACTGCATCAGTTCACAGAGCTAACATTGCTTCTAGATTTATAATACTGGATAAAAGTTTTGCATTAATGGAAGAGAAAGCTCGAATAATAAGTACGATGCCCTTCTTATTATTATTACTATATATTCTTAAATAAATTGAAGATATGTTGAGTCATCTCTTCCACTTGTATTATAGGAAGTTGCAACTACGTGAAATTTGAAATATGAAAGTCTTAGTTTAGTTAAATTTAAAAACAATGCGCTATAAAGTAGACGATAAACAATAATTTATGTGTTTGCATCTCGGGAGATATCTTGCAAAATTACCATACCATTTGTGATGAATTCTCACTATTCGATTCTCGGTGTATAATATAAAACGCCTGCTTTGTTACAATAATAATTAAATATATTTCCAACACTTCTTATCCTTAAACAACCACACAGCTTACAATTTAACGTCCGTCTTGGTCAAGCGAATCGGTCCGAATACCCTCACTTATTTTAGATCGTATCAAGACGACTCGTCATTCTGTTCGAAACTGTCGGTATCGAATCAATCAACTTACTCACATCGAGTAAAACGTATTAAACAAATACAACCATCAAATAATCTATACTATAAATTATAAATATTAATTATAAACATAATAAAATTGTAAAATAATAACATATTATCATAAATTCGTTACATCGTGAATAAAGTACAAAATATCAAATAAAGTAGCTTGTAAATTGAATATAAATATTATTTAAAAAATAAACGTGTTTTAAATAATAAATTTGTAAAATAATAATAAGTAATCTTAAATTCATTACATTCGGCCGTCCGACTACGTGCGATCTCCTGACGCACGGTATAATCATGGGAAGGTTTAATAAATTCAAATAAGTACATTAACCAAATATTTTAGTTTCATGTGAACTAATTGTAACCTATCTATACATTTGGTTTTAATCAGTTATTCATTACATTAAGTTTTATAAATTCAAATAAGTACAGTAACAAAATGTTTTAGTTTCATGTGAACTAATTGTAACCTATCTATACATTTGGTTTTAATCAATTATTCATTACATTAAGTTTTATAAATTCAAATAAGTACAGTAACAAAATGTTTTAGTTTCATGTGAACTAATTGTAACCTATATATACATTTGGTTTTAATCAATTATTCATTACATTCGGTTATTATTTTCTAATATGGGACGTTGGGAGCTTGGAAAATTCAACAAGTCTTCCGGTTCGCGACAAGTCAGAGCCTGTGCACTTCTTCTAATAGATTTATCTAGTATTCCGTGGACTGAAACTGACAGTGAACGTTCACTGTTGGAGGAGGAGGAGCTGGAAGACTGCTTGCGTTTCTTCTTTGATCGCTTTTTGTCTCTCTTACACTTAGTTGCTGCTCTGGAGGACGATCGTGAACGCTTTCTCTGAAGTTCATCATAACGAGTAGGCGAGTCTTCGGGAGTCATCGCTTCATCAGTATTCAACCCTCAAAAATAAGATATCATTTTATCATGTTAGTATATCAATTCATTGTCTAAACGTACTAAAGCTATATGGATATTATTAAAACATTTCAAAATTAAGTATTTAAAGAAATAAACTTCATTTATTTGAAATTAATCCTTGTCTGAAAACAAAATATAAAAATAATAATAATAATTTATTTATTGCAAGACTATGGTACAAAATGTTAAGGTGGTATCGTATCTCGTTCGCATATTCTGCCACACACAATGACACAATGACAATGACACGCAATTTACATTTTACATTATTAGTCACTTTATTAAATTTGTATCAATTACAATGTCACAGGCAAATAATCATTTATTGAATAGTAAATTTTTTCCAAAACTAATGCACTAAGTCGCTTTTTAAAGAATCTAGTCGGAAGATCTTTTAATCTTTTCGGTAATTTATTGTAAACTTTAATTGCCATACAAAAGGTGTTTTTCCGAAACAGTTCTAAATTCATTTTTGGCACAGCCAATTTCTCCCCATGTCTACTTCTTACTTCGAATTCCACATTATACTTAAAAATATGTATATTTCTATGCACAAATAAGGATCTCTAAAATATAAATACATGGAAGAGATAAAATTTTGAGTTTTTTAAATAGAGGTACGCAACTATCAATACAATTTATCTCCACAAATGACTCGAATACATTTCTTTTGAGCCTTAAATACCCTATTTACTTCGATGGAACTTCCCCAAATTATAATTCCATAACTAATTATAGATGAAACATATGCATAAGCAGCTAATACCGTAGCATGATTAACAGTTTCCCTTAGTCGTTTTAACATAAAAACAAAACTATTTTGTTCTGAAATCTCTCAATATGTTATTTCCAACGATAAAATTTATCTATCGTTATATGTACCTAAAAATACACACTCGTTCGTTATTCTTTTTATATTGTTAGTATACTTGTCTTTTAGACCTATATGTCTGAAAATGGATTATGTTAGTTTTGGTCATGTTTATTTGTAGATTCTTTGAATTCATCCAGTTTATGGTGTCGTCTAGAGATTTTATTAAGTTGTTTTTTAAATCTTGGTCGTTTTTGCTTTTTATTATAAGTGTAGTGTCATCAGCAAATAGTATAAAGTTCTGGTTTATAGCATCTGGGAGGTCATTTATGTATATTAGAAAAAGTAGCGAGGCTAAAATACTGCCCTGAGGTGTTCCGTACTCATTTTTCTTATAATTGGATCTATAGGTATTTTTTCTTTTAGTTTACAATTTTTTTTTTATATTTCCACATATTGCAGTCTGTTTTCAAGATATCTTTTCACACAGTTATAAGCATTACCTCTTATTCCGTAGCATTCTAATTTTTTTTAAAGTCTTTCATGACATACAAAGTCAAAAGCCTTTGTCATATCTAGAAAGATGCAACCTATAAGCATTTTATCATTTAAGTATTCGGTAATTTGTTTGACTAGGGTAAAGCACGCAAGGGTGGTAGAACAATTTGTTTTCTGAATCCAAATTGTTTTTTTTTTTTAATATCGTATGATAAAAAGAAATTCTCTATTTTATTATACTTTACTTTTTCGAAAAATTTTGATAATATTGGAATTAAAGTTATTTCTTTTTTATGTAATGGTTTGATAATTTATATTTTTAGTTTTTCAGGAAAGATAAAATGTTTAAAGAACTTTATTTCTCATTACAAAACAGAAATATTGTATTTACATGAGAAACTTAAAATTAATATGTATATATACGAGCGAGATACACGTCGCCATTAGCCGTCACAATTTTAGTCAACTACTTTATGTTCGTTCTAACATGCATCTTTACTGCCTTTTTGAATTTGTCAAACAATCCAATATTGCGAATTTGAGATGGTAATTGATTAAATAATTGCACACCCTCATACCTAATAGATTTCTTCAAATAAATTGTACGCGGCTTCGGCAAGATAAGCAAACTCGCTCGACGAGTATTGCGGGTCGTTGTGTATTCGATTTTTAAACGACAAGCAACTATGGATAGCGTAATTTAAAAAAAATATTTATCAAGATACAGGTGCTTTATACATTTAGTTGTTTAATTGTTATAATTTAGGTTTCTTGGTAGATTTTATTAGTCGGCGTTAAATAATTGAATCTAAATAATGATTTTATTAATTTATTTTGTAGTGTTTGTAAGTTAGAAATTATGTTTTTACATGCCGTACTCCATATTTCAATTAGATATATGAAATGTGGCTTGACTAAACAATTAAATGACGTACGGATTGAGGAATACATTTTGATATTGACCAAAATCTGCCTATAAGTGATTTTAGTTTGGTAATTATGTGTGATATATGAAAGTTCCACTTTAAATATGTATCTATTCTCAGACCCAGATATTTTTCCCATTTTTTTTGTTAGTGATTTCAACGTTTTCGTCAACGTCAACGTCAACGAAAAGATCCCTTCTACTATCGATAAATTAATTATGTATGTCTGCCTACTTGAACCATTCAAGTAGGTATAATGCGCATGATTTAATTGTTTTGGTATCTTAATTATCGTATCCAGTAGATTTTGTTTATGTGATAATTTTTAATATATCCATGTTATTTATGGGGTAAATAAAAATACTTTTATGTTTAGAGGGATTTTGGCTTCTGGCAAATTATTTGTTTTATTTTTAGTAGGCAGTGAGGTAAAATAGTTATTCAATAAGTTGCATATTTCATGCGGTGATTCATATGTTTTGTTATCGATATTAATTGCTTCTATTCCTGAATTAAATGTCATGTCTCGTGTATTTGTTTTAATTACATTCCAGGCTGCTCTAGTTCTGTTTTTTGCGAAATTTGTGTATTTTGCATTATTAAGCTGATGGGATTTATGTATACATTTTTACATTTATTTTTAATTTAAAATAGATGAGTATTTATTATATGCAGATATATTTTGTTTTTTTATTGTGCTTATTTAAATGATATTTTAGTTATAACGTTCTTTTTCTTATACAACATTTTTTTAAAGAATCTATTTCTGATAGGTTTGAATGTATTTTTAATTTTTAAGATCGGAAAACACAAATTGTATAATAATGTTCTAGTGTCAAGGAAGTTGTCGAATGCTTCATTGTTGTGGTGGAGCTGTATAAAGCTGTATAAAGCTGCCGTCCGAAAGGTGAGACTTGATAGACACCTCATAAATGTATTATTGTTTTTCCTATTGAGTTCTCGTCTGTATATAAACCATTACTTTGGAATATCTTTAACGTTTTCGTTTTCTTTGAGTGTAAAAGTCAGTGATTGTGCGGTCTCATGGTCTGAAAGTGCCAAGTAGTGCAGGCACGATTGTGTGTCAGTTATGTTACTTGCTATTAAGTCTAAGCAGGAGTTTTTACGTGTTGGGCGCTTTATATGATTTTGTAAATTATTATTTTGTAGAATAGAGATAAGTTCGCCGAAATTTTTATTATTTTTTTTAATTTCTATGTTCCAGTCTCCACATAATATTAGTTTTTTTTGTTGCGTTTCCTGGGTAGGTTACTTAAAAGTTGTTCTAAATTATATAAAAATAAAGCTGTTACATCTAAAGTAGGAGTTCGGTAAATACATATTATTATTAAGTTGTATTCACTTATTTCAACGCTACAATATTCAAATCAAAGAGGTATTGGTAACAAATTTCCTTGTATTTTAAATTGTTTTTTTTATTAAGACGCACAAACCTCCTCGGTGTTGGTTAGGCCAAGAATATGAAGAGACTAATCTATAATTATTTATCTTAACGTTGGATTCATTTCCTTGTTTATTAAAAGTTTCTGTAAAACATATGATGTCTACATTTCCTAAATTTCTTTGCAGGTCTGTGATGGCTATATTAATGAAATCTTGAGATTTGTCTTACGTTGTGTATAATATCGAATTTACTCAATTTCCGCGTTTTTATCGTATTTCGAGTGGCGTATTTCAAGTAGTGGCAATATTTATAATTAGATATTATAGATTCTACATGAAAGCTAATTAATTTCACATTTAGGTGAGTATTATTCTGTACATTTGTTATAAACACTATCACCAATAACGATACTTTAACGTTGAAACGCACAAAGTATTCTATAGGCATACTTAGTTTTTTTTAGTTTTACTTCTTCTAGGTACACATGACCTCTACTCTAACATACTACACGCTCACAGATCAGGAGGCATACATAGCCTCGAGTATCTAAAGCACACTTGGCTTCCTATTGTAGGCACACATAACCTCTAACGACTAAGCACACATGGCTCGATAGGCATACATAGCCTCTAGTAGCTGAAGCACACTTGGCTTCCTATTGTAGGCACACATAACCTCTAACGACTAAGCACACATGGCTCGATAGGCATACATAGCCTCTAGTAGCTGAAGCACACTTGGCTTCCTATTGTAGGCACACATAACCTCTAACGACTAAGCACACATGGCTCGGTAGGCATACATAGCCTCTAGTAGCTGAAGCACACTTGGCTTCCTATTGTAGGTATACATAACCTCTAACGACTAAGCACACATGGCTCGATAGGCATACATAGCCTCTAGTAGCTGAAGCACACTTGGCTTCCTATTGTAGGTATACATAACCTCTAACGACTAAGCACACATGGCTCGATAGGCATACATAGCCTCTAGTAGCTGAAGCACACTTGGCTTCCTATTGTAGGTATACATAACCTATAACGACTAAGCACACATGGCTCGGTAGGCGTACATAATCTCTACAAGCCAAAGCGCACGTGGGGCGTTCGATTTCTAATTACTTATAGAAATAACATTAATAATCGTATAAAACACTTGTACGCACCTTAGATTGGGTCTCGTCCCGCTTCTGATTTGTGATGAATTCTCACTATTCGATTCTCGGTGTATAATATAAAACGCCTGCTTTGTTACAATAATAATTAAATATATTTCCAACACTTCTTATCCTTAAACAACCACACAGCTTACAATTTAACGTCCGTCTTGGTCAAGCGAATCGGTCCGAATACCCTCACTTATTTTAGATCGTATCAAGACGACTCGTCATTCTGTTCGAAACTGTCGGTATCGAATCAATCAACTTACTCACATCGAGTAAAACGTATTAAACAAATACAACCATCAAATAATCTATACTATAAATTATAAATATTAATTATAAACATAATAAAATTGTAAAATAATAACATATTATCATAAATTCGTTACATCGTGAATAAAGTACAAAATATCAAATAAAGTAGCTTGTAAATTGAATATAAATATTATTTAAAAAATAAACGTGTTTTAAATAATAAATTTGTAAAATAATAATAAGTAATCTTAAATTCATTACACATTTGTGTTTTATCTTTCCATAATATTTATAACTGACTAGATGTATTTTTAGTAGGGGTGTTTAAATTGGTGGATATTTTGTTTATCTGAACCCTGATTGGAAGCTTGGACCAACGCTCATGCTCCGATGATTTCCTGAAAAAAACTATTTAAGCTTTAAGCTCTTGTGCTTTCAATTTGATGATTTATTTATTAACACCCATACATCATCAAATAGCGTTTTTTACAATTTTCTTAACCTTAATAGTAATTATAAAAATAATTAAAACAAATTTTAAAAGTTTGGTCCCTGTGGCAGTATATACCTTTGTGTGTAACTTAAACGTTGTCAGCATTTCCTCGCTGTATTGCGATACTTATTCGACGAGCGAAGAAATCACCAGCATACTTGTACTACCTACCAGACGCCAACTTCTTTAATTAGAGCCTGTACTTGAAGCCCACGCTCTAGAGATTCTACTCCAAAGGCAACAAAATCGAAGTTACAGGAAAGACTTATATTTGAGCCGTGTATTATAATGATGACGATAGTCGACATGGTTGCGTTTCATTACTTTAGTTTATTTCATTCCAATAGTACTTTTCTTTGCCAAAAAGCAAATCTTTTTGTACACTTTTTTAAACTATATCAGTATATCTCACAAATCAATGGTAGCTACGATAGTCTTAAAATTTATACCCGTGACTTTTGGAGGTTAGTAATCTTTTGATACCTATGGGCTAATTTACTTGAATAACTTAAAAATTATTGGTATATATTGAAGATTCTACGATTAAAGTCAGATTCAAGGAAAATTAATCTAGGTAATTTTCATAAAATGGCTCCGAAAGCCCTATTTATGTTTAAATATTTCCACGCAGTGTCAGTTCTGTAGAAATTCCAGGCTCTTGGCGATGACTATTTGCGAAAATCTACGTTCTAAAAGCCAGTTGAAGAAAACGATTTTCTTAAAATTGCTTTTAAACACAGTATTGCAAATTTACTTCAATCAGAATCAAAACGTTTTTGTATATAATCAGTTAAAAATAATTCAGGTTTCTTATGTGACCTTTACAAAATGATATATAAATGTTCCAGACAGATTTATCTATTTATAAATATGTATAGGACCCGCGTCTCCATCTAACCTAAAAACGTCCGAACCATACATCTAAAATATTTATTCAGAAAGATTTATCATAAGTCTGAGATTTCGCATTTTTTAATTCAGTCTGTATTAATAAAATAGATATTTTAATAATAATAGATAAATGGCACAAAAACACGTTGCGGTAGGCTTTGACGTTTGATTGACGCAAGCAAAAAATACAGATAAACAATAATATTTACTGTGTAAAATGATTATGTAATTCGAGTGTTGTTTTCCATATAAATTATTGAACCTTACATCGTGCCTATTGACCCGAATATAAATTAAAAATAAACACAAATAGGTGATCATAAAATTTGTGATTTATCCGTAAAAACGGATTATCTTAAACAAATTGTGTGTCTTAATAAACACCAACAACCTAATGTTTAAAGTCCCTTTTATCTTCCCAGGTTTCTGATGGGCGTCCTCTCTTTTATATTCCCACTGGGCCATTCCGAGTAAGAGTCTTTTTTGGAAGGATACTTTACCAATATCAAATATTGAATCACAACAAACGAGGCTCAATATACAATGTCTAATGACAACATTAGGCAGATAAACCGTAATTGTTGAATTAATTGCCTAAATTAGGTATTCCCAGCATTTGCATAAATGTTGTAGACTCTAAAGCTTTATGTTCGCAAATGATTTTAAATACATTCTGGAATATGATAATTACGTATGTATTATTAAAGGATATTATGCGGAGAATTTCTCCACTTTTGATAAGTTTATTTTTAACTTATCTCCTTAATTATATAGTATATGTAATAATATCTATCATTTTGAGATCGATGTTGGCCCAGTGGCTTCAGCGTGCGACTCTCAACCATGAGGTAGTAGGTTCGATCTCCGCTGTGCACCAAAGGACTTTCTATGTGCGCATTAAATATTCGCTCGTACGGTGAAGGAAAACATCGTGAGGAAACCGACATGTCATAGGTCCAACAAGTCGACGGCGGTGACACCCTAGTAGGTGATCAGCCTCCAGTGCCTGACTTTATGTTTCAGAATTAACAATATGAGATTCTTTTAAATAATAACCGCGAAGAGTGCTGAATATTAAAAACTAATATTAATATAAAACGATTAAACATATAAATGATGTATGTAGATTACTCGATAACATATATTTTTTATATTATCTCGCCTCTCTTTAATTTTCTTCTTCAACTTTTTCTCTCCTGATACACCCCTCGCTTTATTCACAATTCATGCTCGGCGTTTAACTTGTTCCTTACCTAGATTAGACCTAGACCTCCTGAATTTGTCCGAGTAGGACCGGCAAGAGCTGACCCAACTCGATTCCACCCTCTACGCTTGCTTGGTATATCCTACTTCCTTTCCTTAACGCTTCACTTTCCTTTCTATATATTCAAGCGTAATGACAATTACGTTTGAATGTGTTGTCTACTAAATAGTAGGTATGCCATATAACCGCTATATTTACGACGACGTGTTTTAAGTCGCAAGGTTCTCTTTCTCGGCGATCTTTTTAATGTCTAAGGTATGTAATTATTCAGTTATTTACAGTAAAAATTATAATGGAACCTTTGTATGACGAAGTTTTCAATTAAACAAAAGACGCACGTTTAAAGAGGGAAAAGAATTTCAAGTAAACACTGTACTATCTTCCAATTAACCTATATCAAGTACAGTTTCATATTAAAAACATTTTGTTCTTGATGAAAAGCTTGTTTTGAAACTAGGCTGTCAGTCCGGTCTTAACAACGCAACGACGCTACGGTAGTGTGCCACGGACCCGCGCGAAAGCCTGACGTACGGCGGATGTTAACTGTCAAAGTTCCCACCAATTTTTTGACAAATCGTGAGTTTTTTCGTGATGTGTTATGGCTGCCAGTGTTTTTAGTGTATGTTTTGATTTTAAATGGTTTGAAAAGTTATCAAATTATTGATGTATTTTACATTATTAATGAAATAAATGTTGTAAGTAACTTTGGTACGTTAAAAATATGACTATAGCCTTTGCCTTTTTAGGTTCTCAAATATCTCTCTCTATAGTTACTAAAACTTACCATGGAAGCCTACATTTACAACTTTCCCTTACATAAAGTTTTTGCAAATCAAAGTGACGTCATAATCAATAAAGCATTGATTAAAATATGTCATTAAAGAATTGCGATATTTATGAGTTGCGTGACACAAATACTGCTTTTTAATTAACATATTTTCATACATTAATCATATTTATTAATCATCATACTATCCATAGATTAAATACTGCTTTTGGTTTACGCGAGTACTACATAAATAGAACTATTTTGTATTTACGTAAGAGTGGTTTTTAGCAATCGTCAGCGAGAGACTGTTTTTTTATGTAAGGAAATGAGAGCGAAGGTTTGAATCTATATTTGTATAGGATTCAAACAAGTGACGGTTCGTCCTATGACCTTCGCTGACTTTCACCACTGAACGTGTGTCGTTTAATCTAGTTAGACTAACACGTGCTTTACGAATCATTTCTCCTTCAAATGTCACTCATACGATCATAGGAAAAATATGTTTTATTACTTAATGATTTTGATTCCGAATCAATCAATGTTTATGTTATAAAATTTATAGGTTGTAATATTTAAACCGGCCCACTAACAGTTAAAGGTTTTAGGTTTTAGTTAAATAAAATAATATAGAAATATGCAAATTAAGAATAGTTTCAGTGTTGTGAAGTGGAAAAAAATTGCTATTTATTAAATGTATTGAAAACAATGTGTAATAATGCTAGGCTAATCGTTTCTAAAAACTAACTAACTATAATAGACTCAATCAAATCATTATATTCAATAATATCCATATATTAACTAATTAATAAATATGGTGAGTTTAAAAAATGCATAATATCTAGACAGAGCCGCTTTAAAAAAAATGTAATTTACCTTTTAAATAATTACGTATTAAATTATGCCCTTGAGCTAACCATCGACACATTACCATAAACATGTGCGGTATGGCACAACCGAGGAAAAATGTCCATGGTCATATATCTGTGTACTCAATATTCGCTATTAAAACAATTTATCTGTGTGTAAGGTCTGTGGGGTATCCCCTTGTTTTTGTTTTTTTCATTCCGTTCTCAATTTCACAAATCTGATCCGAATTTGATGATGAACGTGTAAGAATTGCGTTTCTTATTTTCTGTTAATTGCGTAAGTGCGTTATAATAATACAGATATCGAGAACTGATGTATTATTTGATTTACATATGTTTAATTTGAACCACGCCACTGAACGATGACTCCTATATGTATAAATGTCCATCCGAATCGAGATGGTTGGTATTAACTACATAGACATTGCTATAGACATTCGTTGTCGCCCAGGAGCCGACTTGGGGTCTCAGGGTTCAGATATAAGTCTAAGTGCGAAGTAGATCTCCCATCTGTCAACTGGACATAGGGATTACGCCTTAGGGGATTTTGTAAGATGGGACAGTTGTCTGTATCCGAAGATAAGAAATATTGTTGGCGAAAAACAAGGAAAATATGACAAATCCTTTATATCTTTTATATAAACACGTAAAAATAAAAAATATAAAAAAGTACATTAAAACAATGCAAAACCATTTACTTATATAATAATAAGCATACATATATTTGTATATTAAAAAATCATAAAAAGAAAATTAGTACATCTTCATAAAGTTTGGCCCCTGTGGCAGAGTCTCTTTAATAATTAAGATATTGTTTTTAATTTACTCATATCTATTTACGCTTATTATATTTTATAAATATTTATTTATAACCTTAGATATACAAAAAAGTATAATAAACTTACTTAGAAATATAATAGTTATAATGTACGAAATATATACATTATTACTAACCCCCTTTGTTCTCTATTTTTCTTTATCGTACACTAATCTCGTCCAGGTCTTTCCAGACATTTTCATTATTTCATCGGCCCACCTTTAAATTGCCTACTTCTTTTTCAATTATGGCCTCTTAGTTGCCATAGTGTTAGAATTTTCCTGCATTTCATTCCATTTCCTCTTATGGTATGTCCAGCCCATTTCCATTTTATTTGTTTTATTTTAAATGTAACGTCAGCAAAAAAGCAAGAATTTTATAAATATATACAATATAAAATAAATGTTATGTTAAATGCTTACTAGTTATATTAAAAAAAACATAACATTGCAAACAATTAATGTGACTGCAGCATATGCTTTAAGCTAATTTTGACACCTTTTATAAAATTACTATATCTTAATATTTATCTGCAAATAATTTCAAAGATACAACCCGATACCAGAACAAGAACAAAAAATTAACGTTCCCCGACCTTAGGCATTGTGTTTCAAGCACGCTAAAGAATTTATTGCACAAGACACGATCGCTACGGAATACCAGGGACAGATTGGCATTACCTTTAAATAACACTTCGAAAATAACGTTTAATAAAAACAATCATATTGTATTTGTTTGGCGGTGAGAAGGTGTTGTCTGACAAACCGAAAGTTCACTGGTGTACAACAGGGTACCCATTTAGGACCTAATCTTTGCGTATCACGCAATGATCGCGATTTTTTTTTGCTAATATTTGCGTAATTTTATTTTTGCAATACCATTTCGCTAATAATGTCTTAAGAGAATGATGTCAAAAAGTCTTAACTAAAAGTTCTGCTTGTCAAATCATAAGTATTTAATAATTGCTATTGTTTTTTCCTTTTGTTAATGATTGAGTCGTTTGTATATGTATATTCCATCTTTGGGTTTATATAGAGTATAATTATTATTTTATTTAAATAATCTGTAGGAGTACCAAATAAATAAATAGATTTAATAACACATAGGGAGACTACACTCTTCTACGTATAACTTTAAATACGAAAGATTTACAGTATTAAACGTAAGGTACTTGTATTAACATCAGGTTACAATGCAAGTGTAGGCCGAATAGAAACCGGTTTTAACTGGTTGGTTTTCTTACCCTAACGTTGACCTAGTCTGGATTTAATCTAATGTATTAAAGGCCATTCGCTTTTCCAGAAAGTTCTTGTTATTGTCTATAAGTTATAATAAATAACGCACTCGCGAGACTTCTGGAGAGTCCATGGGCGGCGGTTTCACTTAACATCAGGTGAGCCTCCTGCCAGTTTGCCTCCTGTTCTATAAAAAATAAAAATAAATAAATAGTTAGTTGAGCAGTGTTGGCGGTTTGGAAGCATGAGACTCATTCCTGATGTCGTAGCTCGATCCTTGTCGGCTGTGCACCAATGGACTTTCTTTCTATACATGGGAACGGAGAAGGAAAACATCGTGAGGAAAATGGGTTAACTTACACTCAAAAAGTTGAATACGTGTGCTTGGTTATCAGATTGACAAATGATTTTGATACATTTACATTGATTAAATAAAAAAGCGGACAATACGACGTTTAAAAATTGGCAAAACTAAAATAAATTCACAATAATAATTGCTGTCAGAACTAAGTCTTAATACTCCCCCGGACTATAAAATTCGTTGCCTTAAATGTAAGTATAAAATTATTAAATATAAGTGCCTATCTTTGTATGACTCTTGTATTTTTGACATACAAGAGTAGTAAGTAGTAGTATGTAATTAAAGTAGTAGTCTAAGCTTGAATGTTTTCAAAAAGTTATCCTTTGGGATGATATGAAATTTTATCCAATATTTGATCGAAAATCGCAACTTTTTCTATAGAGACTTCTGTCATAGATTTTGTAGATTGATTGATCAACGCAGCCCTTAAAAGGCAGATACTTGTTGACAGTAAAAAAACTTGTTGAAACTCTTGGAAATTGTTACTTTGAAGGGTATAAAACTGGCTGTCTGGAAGTTCGCCAAAATTGTAAAAGAAAGATCTGCGCTCAACTGAAAACACAAAAAAGTACACATAAAAAAAAGAACAGAAGCCAAACAAAAGGCTCACTCGATGATACCGCCCAAGTAATAAAAAAAAATACCGGCCATGAACACACCCAAAAGTCTTCGTGTTGTGATATTTCAACCTACATTACGCTTACAATAATTGGTAAAGATGCTGTGACCTATTGGAGGACAATGTAAGGCAATGACACAGATTTGTAGTGACTCACAAAGATTGAAGTCCACACAATTAACGTCAGAGACCGCAATACAAAGTCAGATGGAATAAATTAGTTGGCTTCAGCCGCTTCGAATTTCAAAATCGAGTGCTGTCAAGTGACAGACGTTTCTGGAGAGAATTTTTGACAGGTCACAGAATACGTCATTGTAGATTTGACTTGACAGATCTTTGGATAAGTTTAGGTAGGATTTTCCGCGTTAACTAAGACTTAATTATTTGTAATATTTATTTTTATATAGTCTTAACGAATGCTTAAACCCGACAATTGTACAATTTCATATTATTATAATACAAATACAGTAATAATATTGGTTACGCGTTGCAGGAGGACGCATAACGCGCTTGTATGATCTCATATAACGCGTTATGTAAAGATGATACACGTTTAACTTTTCCTTTTATAGGGGATTTACATTAAATATTAAGAAAGATATTATTATGACCGATACATGTGCGTACAATCTTAATAAATGTTACAGTATAGAAATATATCGCGTGCGTTATAAGGGGGAATACCAGTGTTATACGACTGAAACCGCGTAATAAGAAAATACGCTATGACTTATGAGGGGATTAAAACAACCTTGTTTGAATGAAGAAGACTCTAGCCGCAGTCTATTTCGCACACCCAATAGCATCGGACCTTTTAAATTTAAAACATATTGCTCTAAAAATAAATCGAGGTTGCAGTAATGGGGGCGTCTTGTTATGTAACCCAGAGTAGAGGAAAACTTGTAACTAAGTTACCGATTTATCTCGCAACGTGGCTTTATAAGTTCAGTTAACCCAGTAGTTTGTTTTACCTTTTAATCGTAATATGTACTTGGTAAAGGTATGCCATATATAAGATAATATATTTTATCAAGACTATGCAATTCTGTCACAAATCAATGTATACTAAAAATGATGCCTACATAGTATGTTTTTTGTTAAAAATAAATAAATAAATTAGAAAAAGTTTGGTCCCTGCGGCAGTGTTCTGTAAACGCTGGCAGCATTTCCTCGCTGTGTTGCGATACTTATTCGTTGAGCGAGGAATATATAATTAAGCTACACAACGGGCTCTACTCTACCGGATCAGCGTTCCCCCTGAGTGAGTTCCATGAGGAGCAGTTAGCTGTGCTTTTGATTGCACCCTCCAATACATTTAGCAATTTAAAAACATCATTATCTTTGAATAGGCAACGTTTTTCATATTAATTCCCAGCTGACCGATATTTTATATTAGCAGTAGCCAGCGACTAGGTTGGCGTTGTGATGTAGTGTTAGTATCACCATGTCAGTTAATGTTCGAGCACATAATGCCTAGAGCCTCCTAAATCTCGTTGAACTTCCGGATTAAACGGTACTATCAAGTTTCAACTTTGTACGTGCAGCTTTGTCTCGTGCATACACATATATACACTTTATTACTATTATTAGGTACAAAGCTATGTTTTAACCAATCAATTTAATATCCAGTGGTATCCAAGGTTGGTACCCTCACTTTGAAATTTCTTTAGATTTTATAATTATGTATTGATTTTATTTTTCTCTATGTACCAATATTCCAGTGCGAGCATTGGCAAATAAATAAAATAGTAGCGCTACAACCTTTTTAGGTCTAGGGCTCAGATTGATGTATCTGTTACATCATTGGCCAATCTAATAGGCAAGTAGATGATCCGCCTCCTGTGCCTGGAATATACATTGGACTTTTTGGGTTGGTCGGCTTCTTCACGATGTTTTCCTTCACTGTTCGAGCCAATACGAATACGCACATAGAAAGAAAGTCCATTGGTGCACAGCCAGGGATCGAACCTAGGATCTCAGGGATGAGAGTCGCACACTGAAGCCATTAGGCCAACAGTGTACTGTGGCGTTTTTGATTGCAAAATGACGTTACCCATCAATGGGCAAATTATATTATCATTATTGTCTTCCGTGAAGATGTGGTATGGTAATGTTAACATAAGCGTTTTTACATAATATTGCTTGCCTAATGGGTGAAAATGAAAATTTCCTATACTTGGTTGTTATGTTCTCACTACATGCACGATTTTGCTATGCGATTGTTATTATGACATTCAATGTTTCGTGTGAAGCATGGCATGACATGCACTGCCTTACACCAATACTTAAAAAGAGTGGAGTTTCACGCCAGTTCTTCTCGCCTGAATTGGAAGTTAATGAAGTTGGATTTCCTTTTTGAAGTGAAACTTCTTTAGGCCCATGAGGGTAATTTTTTTTAACGGAACGTCACGAAGATATGCAGCGTTTTCTTTAGAAGAAAATGGAGTGAGCGATTGAGGCCGATTGAGAGGGAGTGAGAATCAAGAAAGATTCTATTGTTGAAGTAATATATATTAGAACTTTAGATGGAAATTCTGTCGCATAACGTCTTGTTTAGTAAACGCAGATTTTTTATTTATTTATATTATCATTATCATCTATTGGGCCTTTTTCTACCTTAGTAATAATTAATTTCACGTCTGACATGTATGTGTACATCGTTTTCAATAATACTTATAAAGCGTTATTGAATTTCCATATCAAATATTGTTATTTCTAGCTAAATGCTTTAAGTAATATGTTAGTCGTCTGTGGACCCTTGGTAAATGGCAAACGACACTTTTTATAAAATAATTATTTGACAGTCTTTTGCTGCTATTTCTATTCAGTCAGCCTGACATCGTTTTGGTCTACTCACTCTTCTTTTCCTGGTGTTCCTTTCATTATTATAGTTACCAATAGCATATATTAATAAAAAAATTTGATAAGAGAACGAAAAGAATGAACTGTGATCACTGTGAACGAAAGATTATTTATTCTCTTTGAAAATCTCCGGTCTGCCCACTGAAATACTAAAATTGCCCGATTATGGAATGACGACATCACACTAATTGTATTTGATTGTAGGTGTTACACCTAAAGTATATAGAAAGTAAATAAAAAAGGGCACTTATGCAATATCGTTATGTTGAAATTGAAGTATTGTATACACGAATCATGTGTTCTTGTTTTTATTAGCTATGTTGGCTGCTATGAAAGATGCGTGTGCGACTTTCATAGCAGCCGTAGGTTCAAATCCCGGCTGTGCGCCAATCAACAACTGATCGCTTATAGGATCTCTGTTTTTGATATATATTCAAAATTATATAGCATGTAAAGATCATCTCAACGAAACTAATCCTTAATTAACAAATACTTATTATTATCATTTAAAATATCTGAAGGGCCGACATACTTGATTCAATTTTACTTTCACGAACAGAGCAATAACAATTTTTAAAAGGCCGGCACCGAACTTGCGATTGTTAAGTAGCAATGTATGGGGTGTGATATCACTTAATATCAGATGAGCATCTTTCCCATTTTAAAATATACTTAGATTATAAAAAATCCAGCCGTCCATGGGCGATATATAGATATAGCTTATATATATATAAGCCGTTAGTTAATATATATCCAGGAATGTCGTAAATAATTTTATTTTATTTATTTTATTTTATTTATTTAATGTAATGAATTCTCTTTATATTTGCGTTTTTATAATTCTGTTCAAAAAATTCTGTGTGTGCTTTAGCGTCAAACGGAAAAAAATCATTTAATACAAGTTATTGTATTGAACGAATGAACTTGGCTCCATTCATTAACAGGATACAGGAAATACGTGTTTGTCTGTTCGTCTCTATGGCGACAATGAATCATATTGTATCTGTCTCGCTCTAATTCAAGTAATTTGTATGGCAGGTGCTGATTCGTTTTGTATGTTTTATGTATGAATTGCTCAAGCGGTTAAAAGGACCATGATTTTGTGTTACATTATATTAGGTACTTAAAATCCTATGTGTAAATATATTTTGTATATTTCATTTACAAATATTAAAAAAAGCATAGTAATTTTGATTTATCAAAGATTTCACTCTGCGCCTGCTAGTACCGTCATGCGTGTGTCTTGTTTTGTGTCAGATACTGCAACTCTCCCGCAGTCGAAATTCCCGTCCACTCCCTGACATAAGACACGCTTGACTTGCAACCTCCAGTAAAGGAGAGGCACCAAAATAAAAAGAAGACAATACCGGTGACTGGTTACTAATGGACTACTGGAGTCACTGGTTAGTTGATGATTTCTGAAACTGCCAGTGTTAAGGGTATAAGTTTTTTAAGTATTACTTCTACGCGTTAGGTAAAAATGATATTATTAAATAAAATTTATGAAAAGATTTTTATCTTGTTACGCCAAAGAAACTTCTAACGTGTGTAAATAAACACACACATATATATAATGAATAATTTGTACTGTACCTACAACGCACCTATAACCGGGGGTTTATAATGAATATTTGGGGGGGGGGGGGGGGTACCATTGTATAAAGGTAATTACCCTTTTCGTTGTCACATATAATTTATATTACACGTATTTAGAGCATATTTCAGTGCAATCTCTTATCAAGTCTTACTTGTTATCGATATACACTTGGCAGAACGAGGTCAAATCTCAATTGTTGGAAGTCGAGAAAGCAGCCGTTCATAAACTGTATTATACAGTACTGGTATTCTGTATACAACTTGAAATTTCCATTTATAGAAATTGTTAGAGGGCGCTTTGTTTATCTTAATTCTGTTCTCATATATTAGTTTGTAAGCACATTTATACGGCATTTTTGTATGTCATATAAATCGTGTTTACTAAATAGTCAAATAAGAATGTTCTTTTTTTATATTTAGCCGCGAATTAAGTTCGGTGGCAGTTTTTGTTTGAATGGAATGGAAACTCCTTGCTTGAAGCTAGGTGTCAACTGGTTTTAATCGTTTGATACATCAGCTTATAACATAAAATAAGTGGCGTTGCTAGACTAACAAAAAACTAACTTGACATATTGGAAGGTTCTTAAATCTAAGTGATACTTATGTTACCGATAAAGAATATATGTGTAGTCGGCATTTTGGACATTATCGGAACCAAGAATGTTATATTACAATTTATGAGATTGGAAAAACTATAGGGCTCATTTTGGCAATTTGTCATAATTACTAACTTTTATTACTTAACTAAGTTAGGTGAATCTCGCGTCATTTAATAATTAAATTAGAGTACATAAATTCGACCAAATCTTTTTTGCTTAATTCAGATCACCTCAAGATAATTAAAATATTGTTTTGTTAAGAGTAACAGGTTAAGTTACAAGGTTAAGTTACGTGTGACAGACTGTTCTAAAAATTAGAAATTGCAGAACTTTTCTGGTCATTTCTTCTTGTTTTTTCGCCTTGTAATGCCGATATGCATAAGTATTTATATTTGGTTTCTTCTGTTTAATCTCTCTACAGAGTTAACTGGGGAAAACAAAGCATATATGTCATACATCAAAGGTCTATAATGCAATCAGCATACTACATAACGTGAAGAGAATACTTTTATGCCAGCAGTGTCTCTTGACCTAGGATTTCTAAAGACCTCTTATTGTGCCCTATAACACGAATGCGTAATTACAAATTTCCATACCTAACACGGGTTACACAGCTTATCCCGTTTTGGTTTTTTTTTTATAGAAATCGTGAGTGGAGAATACTGTACTCGGAAGTGTAGGTTCAGACGATATGTTTCACTGATCAGTAATCATCAGTAATCATAGCCATGGCGTAGGGTTTTAAACATGGGTCTTTACTAAGACTTTACGGAACATAAAACAAGCCATTATGAAAATGTATCAAGAAAAGAGCGTATTAATTATTACTTGTGGACTTTCTGGCAATGTGAGCGTCCATGGGCGGTATCACTTAACATCAGGTAAGCCACCTGCTTGTTTGCTCTTGGTACATAAAAACTAGCGAATTAGCGCATGATAGTAGTGTTGAGTTAGTGCCCTCGGCGCCCGCGCCGTGTATTATATAAGTAATTACTGATAATGATTTGTTAATACATGCTCGTGAGTGTAATATCGTAAGAATACTGTCAAGTGGTAGGCTGCGATTCAAAGACGAGTCATAGAAATCATTTTTCATCAAGTTATACTTCTTTTGGCGCGTTAGGTAAAAATGATGAGTGTACATTTTTACGATACGCGCGCACACAGTCACTGAAACCGACACTCTGAAGTTGAGATAGTCAACATTTTAAAATAAAAAAAAAGTCAATTTCTTTAATTATGTAAAAACATTTTTTTGTGATACTTAAATAAACATTATTTAACTAGGTAATGCGTTATAATAAAACTTTCAATGTATTAAATACCTCTCTTCTATTGTTAGTGTCGTTTGTTCTACAAACGTAGAATACAATTTTTGTAAAGGTTTTTATGTTGTTACGCCAAAGTATAACTTCTAACGCGAGTTCACAAGTACACACATGTTTTGATATTATACTTACATTACATTTGTATATGCATATATAAGAATAATAATACAAATTTTGAGTTGAAGTTGAATACAAATTTTGTCTAAGTATCTGGTCACCATCTTTCCTACATATAAATATAGTCATACTTAGTAGTCACTCAATATCATATCCGATATTAATACGAAAAGCCGCGACGTATGTCCTCCATTAACCCTTCAATGGGCACTGAAAAATAAACAACGTCTAATTTAAATAAATGCTGGCATTCGCCAAATAGCGATCCTATATTAAATGTTTTATTAAAATACAGAATCTGCCTGCAAATTCTCAAACAATACACATTTCAGTCAAAAGGCATTATTAAACATACACAATCCGTTCGTACTTTTCGTAGAAGAATTTTGAGTGTTGCAGTAATAACTTCAGTGAGACAATAAAATTTTAATTAACATTGTTCAGCCTGAAGCAGGTGCATGTTTCAGAACAATCGAATTCGCTTATAATGAAGTCTTTACTTTGGAATATATATTTAAAAAAAAATTCAGTGGCGCTACAACCTTCTCAGATCTGGGCCATAGATATCTTTTTTATGATGTTTTTCCAATGTTATAAGCAAGTAGCCTTCTATGCCTTACGCAAACGACTTTTTGGGTCTAAGGCAAGCCAATCCTTACGATGTTTTCCTTCATCATTGGAATGGTAAAAGCACACATAACAAAAAGAGAAGCTGAAACCACTAGGCCAGGCCTACACTGCTCTTCTGCACACTGGAATATAGGACTATGAATCATATTTTTGGGTTTCGCATGTTAAAAGATGTTGGAGCGATGTTCAGATAAATGAGATTTTGTTCGAAGCTACATGTCAATCGTTTAAAACAAGAGCTTGTAACAAACAGAAACACAGAGGGGTTAGGTTGCAACAGACAGACTAACGAAAACTGTAACTTTATTTATGGGGTCTTAAAACTAAGTGACACATCTATTACCTATAACGGATATAAGCGATGGCGACCAATTGGAAATTACCGACAACGAGAATGTTGTCTTTATTATAATTTATAAATGTATGACAAAAGAAACGGATCAGTACTAAAACTAACATTTTAGAATATATATGCACTTTTAAATTATTAACGAAAATATATATGTTACTGAAATAACGTAATATAACTGGCGACTACATTATAATCAAAGTGTCGAGTGTTGTTCAGCAATGTAGTCTCGATTTTTTAAATTTTTTCATACTTTAATTTCTTAATATTGAAAATACTCGTATATGTGGTATAATATATACTATGATGTTTCTATATTTGTACGAAACAGGTGACGTGTTAAGACCTAGATGACAGCTGTTCGCATTCCACAGAGCCATATGCTTCGATGAACTTAAAATCGTTTCCACGAGCTCGCTCTATGAAATATACCTTTTTGTATGCGATAAAAAGATGGCTATTACGTGTTCTCATTTTGTTGTCCATGCGAAGTACATGAAAATTTATTATTTAAACGTTATCAAGTAGATAGACAAAGTAAAAATCTGTTGTACAATCCTAGATATTCCATAAATTTTGTGACCGTAATAATTCGATTTTGATGTTAAATTTCTTATGCAACAGCTAAAGTGATTAGCTTCAAATGGCTTTTGTGTATGACTGTGTGCTCTTGGCTACAGTAACGAAATGTGTATAAAACAAACAATCACACTAAAAATAGAGCCAAAAATGGCATAGTTAATAATTACAAAAATGTTAAAACTTTTACAAAAGGGGAAGAACAATAAAAATTATTAATAATTACATTTCAATATGTTTTACATAATTTGGCAGTTTTGTGTAAAAGTGAGGGTATGTACATGAAGGTGTGTATTATGTCACAAGAAAGGCCAATCGAGAAGTAATCTACATAATCTAGAAGTAAGCTGCAATTAATGTTAATTGAGATGATGTCTCATGTAGTAGCAATAAATCGTATTTTTTTATGTCACGTAATTTAGAATAAATAGATTGTAAGTAACTTTAGTAGCATTATATATACTGTGTAAAAAATCTATAAAAGGAGTAGCTCTATCAAAAATTTGGCAGAGTTCGTTACTTAGAAACGTATAAAATGTTCATAGAAATATTCGACACAAACTCAAGGCAACAGTAGCTATATAAATTCACCATTCAATAGGTATTCGGAAAACATAAACACAAAACGCCCACAGCCTTATCGTCATCACAAAACAATATCTGGCGTGACAAACTCGAACCGAGATAGCACATAACATCAGTATTCGCAGGATTTTCCGACAGGCAACACCTTATCAAAAAATATATAACCTTCACGGTTTTTAAGTTAATTGTCAGTTTATTTCGCGCCAAGACCTCCAATAATATATATTTGTGCATCAATTTTGGTCAGTGATATGTGATAATTGACAGAATGGCAAAAGTCATGCAGTTGCTGAATGTAAATTTGTTGGACACATCTCGATGTTGCTCTGCTGTTGACAGATTGAAACAGTTATGCATCTGTCGGAAACATCAAGGTGACAATGAGGTAATTATTCTAACACGACCTTGCATAGTACATTTGAAAGGCTTTCCAATTGTGGATGCCAAATCAGATTCCAAATTTGGATGGAAGTCTTGGAAGACCAAACCTAATGAGACCCTAATTTAGATTGCAACATTTTCAACATTTAAGATGCGATGTTTTCTTATGTGTTGGAGACATGATGCAGAAGAAAATAACTTCGTTCAATCGAACCTTATTAAATTGGTTAATATCAGCTGTTACCATTATATAGTTGTGAATTTTTAGTTAAAATTACGGATGTCATAAGCAAACATTAATCAGTGTCCTATTAAGTGGAAATCAAAATTGATTTGAAGATTGGCTAATATGTTAACATGGATATTTTATTTCGAGTAAGACAACACAGTAAAAATCAAGTTACCCGAACACAGTCAGAGCTCTTAGCTGACTAGAGCCGGCCTGATTGGGACAATCCAACCTAGTTAAATGCACACTCACTCTAGGTTCTATATGTGCCAATATTGGCCAAGTTGTATATACTATTTATATGTTCAGTGTATTGATAATAGTAAATTCCGATAGAAATCTATTTTCTTGTCCATTCTTCATATGTAACTACATTTTGGAAGGTGCAACTAATTATTTTAAATATTTTTAACTTGTAATTTTGAGTTTCAAAAGTGCCTTTTACACTAATTGAAATACAGGGTGTGACTTTAATTTTTGGTAATCCCAATAAATCTGATAGAAATTGATAAAAATTTGTAAGATATATAAGTACATACAAGTCTTTCTAAATTTAGTTATATGATCTGTCATTTATAAACCAGATAATAAATACTCCGTACGTGTTTCTAGTTAATGAAATTTGCATTACAATAACACTGGTGACGCCAGAAATATTTAATAAGTACACATACAAGTAACATTTAAATGTTTACACAGTTCTATTCCGTAACAAAACCACATTACCTTATGTAGTGGTTCGTACAAGACGTCTAATCTGGAGGTCTGGGTTCGATTTTCAGTGACATTGCGGATCACTTAGTTGCCTTAGTGAAAAACTCTAACTAGGTGGTTTTTATTTTAGCTATAGTGCAAAGACGGTGTTTTAAAACCTCTTCTCTCGTAAGAAAAGCTTCTCGGTTAGCGCTAGGCGTTGATTATTATTTATTTTCCATAACCAAATTTTTAACATATAATCAGCAAAATTCATCATTTATCTAAGTTTCAAAATCCCGATACTGTCACATTGTTGATATGACGTTTTATCTATTTCTTATAAGGTATTTTATCAGACGATTTGATGACTTCTCTTGTGATAAGATAGAGCCAATATGTTGCTTGTTTATTTAAATCAAACAATAGCATATATTGTTTTTTACTATCCAATAAAATACATAATGAAAGGTTTCACCTTTCTAATCTACATTACATATATTTACTTTCGTTTTTTTAATTGATACAAACCATAGATGAATTCGCAGTAAACAATGTTGTTCAGAAACCAAGGTACGGAGTCAGGTTATAAAATTTATGCGAAGATGAATGTAAAGATGACAAAAGTATTAATTTAAAATATTAAGTAAATTTGTATTTTTTAGATTAACACAGCTAATTTATGTATTACCACAGATTAAAGGGACTGCTTCGTTAAGTATGGTTTAAGTATGTAACAAGTCAGATTTCCACGAATTTGAAGTAGTGTTTGGAATACTTAATCAGTTCCTATGAAACTTGCGGTTAAGGACGATTGGGAAATACGATTCCAATTCGTTAGATTATTTGCGTGAATTATAAACTGTTCATAAGATTTTATTTGAAATGTAGTCCGGTAAGGAATATAACCTAATAAGGTCCATAATCTTATATATCTTATATCTTTAAACGAGCAATTCTTGTATATATATATATATATATAATTGGAATCCCGGAATCGGCTCCAACGATTTTCATGAAATTTAGTATAAGGGGGGTTTCGGGGGCCATAAATCGATCTAGCTAGGAATCATTTCTAGAAAATGTAATTCTATTCGTGTTTTATTAACTTAGACATAGAATTGCTCGTTTTAAGATGTCAGTCAAATAAAAACTTAAATATGAATATAATTATCTTTATTCGATAATTATATTCATATTTCATCATTTTATTACTGTGTAATTCGTACTGAAATATAATTTTCAAAAAACACAATTTATAAAAGTAAATAAATACCGAGCAAAGCTCGGGCATCTGGGTACTTATAAAATTATGAACGCATTAAACTAATTTATTGTTTTTACTGATGTAATAAAGAGGCATTGTGAGGGCTTGTACATCGGTAACTTAATAAGACATCGCCAATTATATAAAAAAATGGCACCATTTTAATACTCCTTGATATACCGGTTTTTTTAATTATTGCGATACATATCGTTTGAGGTCTACAACTCAATACAAATTCTTTATAAAGATTTAAAAACTTAATGAAAACTTTACAGCAAACTCAGGAAGGAACATACATGTTTTTACCTTATGCCTAAGTAACATTTAAGATATTAGTATACATAGTATTTATATAGTAATTTCTTAAATATTTCCTAAATCCAGCCGTGCAAGTAGTAATATATAATACGTAAGTAAAGTTTTATAATTTATTACTTTTAATACAAGTAAAATGTTGATTTCATAAAAAATCTTTTATGTTTAAAAAAATTAAAACGACCTCTTCATCGGGGCTTCAGAAATCAGAGTTAACTCGCCGTCCACTATGACAAAACCTCTGCAAATAAACAAGTAGATAACTCCGCTGTAAATAAAGCCTGCGCGCCAGCACCATTTCCCTTACCCTAATTAAAAGTTCAGCTTAATTAAACACCGTTTTAAACCATTGTGAGCGGAAAGACTTTTTCCTTTTGTCTTTTGTACTGGTTCCTAATGTAGTAGAATATGTATGAGTATTGGTTATGTGAGCCAGTGTCCCGTTCTGGTTAGGAGATTTTTATTACAAAAGTATTTTCTAACGTAATCGATTAAGAATCTTTTATTATAACATTGTACCTCTAAATAATTCAAAGTAATTCTTTAAACTCCGGCAACGCAATTGCGAGCCAACGGGCAACGTAAGTTCATGGGCGGCTTCACTTAATATCAGATGAGCCTCTTTCCCCCCGTTATAAAAAAAATATTAAAACTACAAACTATATTAAATGTTCTGTGAAAGTGTAAAAAAATAGCTAAATTAATAAAAAAATTGGAGCTAAAAATATTGTATTTTATTTAGTAAATTAATTACAAGATTATTATTATAATATTATAGCTTACTTAATGAAAGCTTTTTTTCAAATTATACTTTGTTACAGAAAATCAAATAATAGAGGATTTTATTTTGACTCTATATTAACCGCTTGCGTACAGCCATAGAATATAAACGTAATAATGAATTGTTAATTGCTATGTAACGAATGAATGCAAAGTAACCGTTGATGATAGTGCCTACGTCTAGCTAAACTCTCGGGGCGTAACTCCCACGATATAGATAATCGCCACGCTTATGAAACCAATAAACCCTGAAAAGAGAGAGATACATAATTCTGAAGCTCTTAAATGTTCTAGCGCCACTTTTTTGTTTCCTATATATACTTTTATCTCTTTCTCTCAATAAAATCTGGTTTAAAATCTCAGAATTTTAAATAATAGCGTCTATAAAAAGATCATAAAAACGCATAACCTGGTTATATCGCTGTGACGTAATAAGCTTAGCATGAACTTTATCGTCGCCTCAATCGTAACGGTAACGTTGGAATTTTTACTCGAGAAAAGCGTAAATCGACCAAATTTTTGACATTTTTATATTAGTTAAAACTACGTAAGGTACCAAAGTTTACGATTTGAGTTTTATTTTGGTGATATTCATTATTTAAGTATAAGATTTACTATACTGACAACATATGGACTTCTTTATTGGTCTGAAATAAATGATTTTATTTATTTATTATTTTCCACTTAGGTGTATTCTATTTTGGGTGGGGTAAAATAATGCAAATTTGTGAATATTTTAATAACTTAAGTATATTATATTATTATGTCGTAGCGCACACTAGTAGCTTAATACAATGATGTGCGCGTATTTGCGGATTTGGAGAAGTTTCCAACATGTCTTTAAAAGAGTGCACTAATTACACTTTTCAGAAGCGTATTCCAGTCAGCGACTCGGTTTGGAGACAGTTCTTTAGGGATTATATACATTATATCGAGTGGTCTCCAATTTGAAAGAACTACTCCTCTAATGTGTTCTCGCTTAAACAATTGCATAGGAAAAAGTTCTTCTTGACTCTCAAATCGGTTTACGTCAATCAGTATTAACCAGCCAACGTTTCCAATAAAATTCAATCATTAAATTAAATAAACCAATTAAAACCACTAATTAAACCTATCTGGCAGCCATTAATCGGAATTGTATAGTGCAATGTGAAAGTGTGTCATGTTTGGGATGTTTACGTATACCGTTATAGAGATCTATAGATCGTGATCCATAGATCATGGTATCGTCGTCGCCGCGTGCGCAGACACGGTCGCATGACGTTGACCCAAAAAGGATTAAGGCTTACTCGGTAAGTTCTCACGAGTTTTTGTCAATTACATAAGCTCTTGTGTAATTTCATAATTAGCACTCTTTGTTATGTATTTAGTATTAGTTTCTTCATGTCTCTACTGCATATGCAGTAATATATTTACAAGAAACTCTGTTCGTTGGATTGACTTAACCTTGGGAAAAATAATCGCCTGGTAAGATCAGGGGCTGCTAGGTCCCCTAGGTTTTTCTTAGGTTCGATTCCCGTTCAGAGCGCAAGTTTATTTCTATAAATTCCTTTGGATATCAACATTCCTTTTAGGAAAAGCTAATCTATTTTTGAGTTAATAGATCAGATAATTTCGATGAAAATTCGCCAAAGTAAATACAATATTATTGTTTTTTTTTATTTATTTTTTTCCCACTTAATTTTCCTAACAGTTACTACTAATATGATAGAACTACACAATAATACGGATCATTCTACAATTAAAATACACTAAAATAAATATACCTAGATCTTATAACTGATAACATAACCAGCATGTCTTTCTTGTGCACTCTGTAAATTGATAGTATATGCTAATATACTTTCAGTTGGGAGCGAGAGATGGTCCTTTTTATACACTTTAAATACACAAGTATATATCTATGTAGCTTCTTACGCCACTGTTAAAATGTAGATTATAATCTGTCCGGTAGCCTTGTATTTGATAGTTTTTAATTTATACACTTAAGACTTTATTATATGGATCTAACATTTTCGACAATTTACAATATCACGTGCAACTATGATGTGAAGTTTGCAGCTGGTTATTAGAATGTAACCTTGCAGATAAACTTATACTTTTATATGTATAAATATTTGCAGGTACGTTAACAAAAAGTATTTTTTCGTCTTCTTTTTTCGCTGTTATTAAGAGAGAAATATTCAAGTTAAAACAGCGCAATAAATGTTTTTATAGAATATGTGAAGGTTTCTACTTCATGTAGTTTATGTTACAGTTTATATAATTCAATGTATAACAAATTAACTTATGCTTATGTGTAATCCTTTATGTAACAATTAACATTTGGTGTAAGTATATATGCAAATGCGTACGCTATGAATACAACTTAAACAAGTTGCCTTAAATAAAATTGTTAACAAAAACTAACTTGGCTTATTGAATTGGCTTGGGTTCTTACGCCGGCTTTTTCTCTCGGCAAACACCTTCTGTCTTCTTTGCCGATGAGTAGGGATGCCAACAGGCTCGAATTTAATGACGTGGAATAAGTGATACTATTATGATCCTATGTTCCAAAATAAACGTTTTTTATTTTTTTTTTTAATCTAAGCGACACTTGAATAGTAGTCTACCTTTTGGACATTATCATAAACGAGAATGTTATGTTGTATGTAGGAAAACTTAAGGGCTCATTTTGGCTTCAAATGTGCGATAATTAGGTACTAAAGCTTAGTTTCACTTCTAATTATTAACTTATATATGTAACTTGATGTTACGTAACATAACTCCTATTTCGTTTATATTTATAATTCCTAATTAAACTAATTAACTCCAGTAATTTGTTCGTACTGATAACAAAACTAATTTTGTTATTCCGTAGAACCAATATTAGTACTGAATTTTATGCAAAAAGGTCTGTCTCCAAGTAATTACGAATTAATGCATGAGGGTTAAAAATGGCGTTAAAACCGTAAATCTACAAATCTTTGACATAAAAACCCTCTATCAGACTCAAAGCAAAGGTCACTGAACTCATTTGCATTTTATTCAAATACGGCTAGATTTTATGAAATATCAACAATATATTTTTGGACTGACTTTATTTTAATATTAACATGCATTTCAGTTTATATAATTAAATTAACATAATCCCGTTAGTATTTGAGACAGTTTTTTGGCACAGAATATAGTTGGATTTCTCATATGCCATTTCGTATAACTGTATAAAATAATTTTCAATGCAGTAAACAATAAAATAAACATTATTTTGTATATTATTTTTGAATGTCATAAAACAAATATTATCTATAAAATGTTTATTATTTTGTGATGCGGCGGATGGGATACTGGTCCAGTCCCAAGTCGCAATCACTTCTTCAAACAGCCAGTACTGAGTTTTGCGCATCATTACGAGCATATGATCGATTATGACGCAAAACATCCGGGATATGCGAATAAACATTCGTGTACTTCTAATTGAAAAATACTTGTACTTGTAAAATTTCTAATATTAATTTCTAATTTCTAATTTTAATATACTTCTAATATTTTTTTTCTTAAGCTTATGTTAGACGATACAGAAAAGAGTGGCGGAAAGTTTCTTGCCAGTTCTTCTTACCCGCTCTACGCGCTTGACCTGCGAACTGGTTGTAAATGTAAATTTACAGTTAATTTAATTTGTTTTTCTTGACATTCATAAGTGTACATGTTTACCTATAAGAATCAAGATATTTTTGATTTGATTTGACAGTTATCTCCAATTACCTATATCAAATTAATTGTGAAATCGCATAGAAACTCTTTTGTTCCATATTAGATTAGGAAAAGTCCCAAAGTGTTATCGCAGCTTAGCAAACTGTTGTTATTCAAAAAGACTTCATAAATTTGAAACAACTCCCAAATCTCGTAAAGTAAGCTTAGCCGAGTGCAAAGGGTCATTCAGTTTTATGCCATTGACGTCAAACTTAATTATATTCGGAAAATGTTTTGTTTTTCTTTATTCAACTTAAACAACTGCTTTCTATTTATAACTTACGCAAGTATATACAATACTATGAGGATTCAGATTTTAACGAACGGCGTTCAACCGTATACAACGAATGAATTTAAAAACTATTGATGGCGGATTCGTCTCTTGATGATCTTACGTATTTGATGGATTTATTGGTAAGAGATTTTCTCCCATTTCGATTTCTATCTGTGGTATCTTTTTAACACATTTTTTTCTTTTGTATCGTGTATTTCCGATATTGATCCTTTCGAATTTTTATTTACAAGGTTTTTATAAGTTTCGTATTGATTTTCAAAATACATTATGCCAGTAACCCTAAAATCTTTCTGCACCACTTCATTGTTCTGGTGTATAATGATCATCAAAAATTTATGCCGTAGAAGTTGGACAGTATCCTAGAAATATGCCTTCTTTTGCATTTTCTGAAAATTTACCTTCTTTTTCGAATACAAATGTTTTTCGGGCAAATACATTCAGTTTCCTAGATGGTGGTTTGCTAATACATCATGGACGGTTCAAAAAAAAAAGTATATGGTTTTATATTTTTACTAAATATTTTTTAATTAATAACTGAGACAGGGTTTAAAATAAAATATTTTAACCAATCAAAACGGGTGTTTCACCATGCTTGCAAATTTGCGATATTTTGATTATTATTTTTTATTTCATTATCTATTCCTGATTTTTGAATAATTATGATAGGATTTGGCTTTTTACTTGTATTGATGACGGTAACTTCTATATGGGGAGCGAAAGATAATTTAGATTATTTCGATATTAATATCTAGAATATTAATTTTATAGATTATACAGATAGTAATATTAATTGAGTCAAGAATGCATTCATCTTTAAATGCACAGTTTGATTAAAAGTGTTATAATTATTTAGGTCGTTATCCTAAATACTGTTGCGGGAATTAAGATATGTTAAAAAAACCTTTGTTTGAAGCTGGGTACAACTGGCTTTTATTATTAAAATCATGAGCTTATAACTAAGATAATATTAGGGGTAGTGGGGTTGCTAGGCTGGATTAACAAAAAACTTCTACTTATTGAAGAGTTCTTAAATCTAAGAGCCACTTATGTTATTATACTTTATCGGAAACGAGAATGTTAAATTACTATTTATGAATGTGGTGAAAAATAAAGGGTTTATATTTTCTTCAAGTTTGCCATGCTTGTTTTTTTCATAACAAACACACATATATATATTTACTAATGGTAGGTAAAATTTGGAGTCGAGACTAAGTATGCCTCGCTTATGTAAAATCCAAATCTTACCTTACCTTACATTACAGTTACTTTATCGGGTAATTTTTTTTTGTATCTGTGAATGTTATTCGTAATTACTATACTAACGAACAACAAAGTAAAATTTTAAATAAAGAATCAGATAAATAAGGGCGTGGTTTCCATAACAAATACAACCTTTTTCACTAGAAACATTGAACAAATAAGTCGACGTCTGACGTAGGTCTTCCCTTGCGCACAATGCATTTAAAATTAGTATTTTAAAAAGGCTTTTGTTTTAAATCCCTTTTGTGCGAGCGTAAAAAGGTATTTTTAGATTAAATATGTATATTGATTAATTCAGACCGTCACCCGGTAATGCAGCCTATGTTTTGGTTTTACAAACATAATTTTGTTTGTAATTGTATTTTATTAAAACTACCTTTCAGATTTCATTCATTATAATCTAATCAATATACAGATTGTACTTTACAACGAATATATATGAATAACATTTTTAAATTCGCAACATCATTTACGTGGAATGTCAGATATTAGTAAATTTAAAAATACTGCACAGGTATTGACAAAAATTCTTGATTTCGTGTAGGAAATATTTTTATTATCCGTCCAAGCTAAAGCAGGAGCACATTTAATAAATAATTGTAAATGTAGTAAAACCATAATATGTGCGATGCATTAATTATTAGACAGTTGAATGTTCTAATTAATAAAAATAATTTGGTCCATGGGGACTTAATTTGGTGAGCCTCCTTCCCGTTGCTGTATGAATCTGAATTTAGTTCGAAGGTAAAGTTCCTTTAACAATCACGGAATTTCCTTGTATAAGTTTTTTTTACTCTAACTATTGTTTCTAATAACTTTGATAAGAACGTAGCATTGGCCTCAAGGTAATTTTGACCGTGACTTCGCACGTAATAAGATAAACGATAACAGATAGAAACCCTACGTGTTGTAAGCTCATATTATCTACTTATCACTAATTAGTATTGGCTTAGATTATTTACAGATTTCAAATTTCCAACAATCTTACCAGACTGCACATATGTTTTCCCTTAATATCACAATGAAAACTGTCATTGAAATGCATATCCCTAAAGTTTGATTTCATTTCCCTAATATTATTTCAGGAGCAACTCCGTCAACGTAAAGAAGCAGAAGAGAGGATCGCAGCGCAAAATGAGTTTCTGCGTACATCACTACGAGGCTCGCACAAGTTGCAGGCGCTGGAGTCCAACCCGCCAAACACTACCTCTTTCGTCAACGAGGCATATGAGGAAGATGATGAACCGTCACATCTTTACCAGCTTGTTGGTAAGTACCTTCTTAGAATGTAGGTAGAAAGCTGAGTAGAAATAACTTCCGAAGGTAGATGTGCTTTGTGTGTAAACTCTTGTCTCTGTGAAGGAAGATTGGGAAGTATAGTTAGTTAAAAGACATACTCCTAATGGAAGTAAAAGTCACGCACAGTTTGTATGTCTTGACCTATTGCAGATATTATTTGACCTTGCTTAAGAGGAGCACTATCCTATAAAACTCACCTCCCGTCCTCCCAACAAATCTGTACCTCACGATTATCTTCGCATTGTATCCAGGTCCAAACAACAAATGCTGTTCCTTTTCTGACTCAAAATCTCATCGATTCTACTTTTCCCATTATTTCGATCACTTCAGGTTTTATTATTACGTGTATAAATGAAGTCTAGATACCGAATTTAATAGTGTTTTAAATTTCTTACACAGAACATATTATGGTTTTTGAAGGAAATGAGTCAGAAGTTCATTTTAGATAAAAATTTAATTAAGAGCAAAAATAGGTTAAAGTAGCCGTTATGATACAATCTTGCATACTAATTAAAGTTAGGTTTGAACCAAGTCGAGCGTGTAATATGCCCCTTGCAGTTTTGTTGCTGTTTAAAGACTTTTTGTTCTTGAAGAGAGGTCTTAAAGTTTCTTAAAATAGTCAAAACTTAATCAATTATATACAATAATTTCTAGTCAAGTGTAGTTTTGTAATTACATACATATTGGAAAACTATTGAGTATTGAGCTGTCAAGTTTTTTTTAATGTAGAAAATTCTATTGTCGACAGTTATACAACATGAACGATAAAAGTAACAAATGACGCTAGCATTACAATCGTTTTTTTTTAAATAAAAGTAAAGAAAGTCAGAACAGTGTTGGTTCAGTGTGCGATTTTAACAAATTGGTGAATAAAGTCCATCGATTTACTGTGTGCATTCGCTATCGCTCAAACGGTGAAGGAAAACATTGTGCGGAAAACGGCTCTCCTGAGACCCAAAAAGTTAACGGCGTGCGTATTAGATTGGCAAATGATGATGAAGTAGAATAAATAGATGATGAAAGATTGGGGCCCAGGCTCCAAAAAGCTTGTAGTGATGCTGATTTAAATAATACAAATAGCAAATTTCTTAGAGGATTTTTAAACCTAAAACATTTTATTACGTGATCTACATAACCTAAAATCTCATATTTTCCATTTTCAGATTACCAAGAAGTTTGTGCTGCACTATCGAGGGTTCAAAAGGCGTTAGGGTCGATTGGTGAATCAGGTCTCGCAGCGAGAGTGGCTGGAGCAGCCAGTGCCTTAACCAGTCCAGGGTTACGAACTGCGCTTGCGACGCGATCAGCTGTGCTCTCGGCTGTTAGACATAAAAGGCCTGCGCTCACGCCGCCTCAGACGCAGAGAGCTACAGATCGATTAAAAGATGTAAGTTACCTAAGACATACCTTGAATTATGAAAAGAGTCCTTATTGCCTTGATTTAAAGCAGTTTTCCAATGGCCCACACGGGGGCAATTTGATTGTTAAGTTTTTCCAAAATTTATTACAAATTATTTGTAATTTGATTATCAGTTTTTCATTATTTAGACAATCTAAGTTCTTCCTAAAACTTATCCTTTAAGTTTGTTCAAGTGAACGATTTTTTAATATTCTAATATTAAAAAATACTTATGTTACATAGGGGAGAAAAAAGAATTTAAAAAAGCTAAGGTGGGGCATAAACAAAAATGGTTGAGAAACGCTGAGTTAATGTGTTTTAGGATAGTAGAGAAAATTAAGTACATAGTAATGTTTAGCAACCGTACCTATCAAGTATCGATTCCATCAGCAACGAGCCTACCTAAAAAACAATTGTTCGGGAGACAATTAAAAAAGTAACATAAAATTGACGCGAGGTATTCAGAGGGGTCCCGAAACCATACCCACAAAAAAACACCTCAACCACCCACCCTTAAATTGAAACCTCGGGGTTTGCAAAGGCATTCTACCCAATAGGCTTATTGTCGTCTGATATCCGACATAGAGCTGAAGAAGGTTCTGGGCCACCGAAGACTGAAACCTCAGCCTTGAAGCATCGGCCAGTCTACGGTCAACCCCAGACCTCACAGGTCAATCGTGCAATGTGTTTACAGAAGATCATTGTTAACATAGGCAATCAAATAGCATGACGCTCTCTTGTCCAGGAATCCCGTTTAGGCTAATTGGAGATTCATTATATCTAAAACAAGGTGTTAAGTTATTTAATCGTAAAACAGTATTTGCAAACACATGTAATATTTTTTTGTAGTCAGTAAACCTATTGTCTCATTGTATTATAATTATGAACAATGAATTATAATATCGAAAACAATTTATTTATTCTATTACGTCATATATGAATGACATGCCTTTTTGAAGACTATAATATTCCTTCAAAAACTGCAGTTTTACCCCGGGATTTTGGCTTCAATTGGTTTTTGAACATACCTCCAAGTTTAAGTCGTTTTCGGAGTTACAGGCCTTAATCAGGTTTAAGAAGATTTTTATTTGAACCTAAAAAATTGTTTTTTTTTTCAGTGTATAGATGTACTAGGATCGCATACAGCGTCAGGTGGTGAGACGTCAGGCGTAGCAGCGGAACTGCTGTCAATTCTGGGAGGGCTTGAGTTAGAAAACCTCTTGCAAGCGCACGACCAGGCTGCCGCCTTACTTGACCCCTCTTGCTTTGCGCGGGGAAAACGAAATAAGGTCAGTATTTTGGTCTTTGGATATTTCGGAAATACCCTTCAAAGTTCAATGGTAACCTTTTTGCTGTTTTGGTTATGCACTTACCCTTTATATTTCTTTTGTGTGTTTTCTGTTACATCGGTAACCTGGAAGGGATCTCTTGTTAGCGATGAGGCCCGTACGTTTAAACCCTTATATTTCATGTTGTTAGTTTTTACTTTAATATAACGAAGTTAAATATACAGTCAAAACCATTTATGACCACATCGTTTAGAACAACACACCGGTTATGTTGACCAAAATCAAACGTTCCGGCTGAATTCTATTGTATTAGGTTCTTAATAACAACGTCATCAGCAGTTATGACTATCGGTTTTTACGACCGAATATGAGTAGTTCGATTCGTTTGTCGATGTCGTTATAACAGATTTTGACCAAATAAGTAAAAAATAAGACGAAAGTTTTTTATTATACTAAAGCTTGTATTGTAAAAAAATACAACCTTTTTTTTAAGCTGTTCTTCTTTACCGTGTGCTCACTGGTTTTTAAATATATTACCAACAGATGTAGATTTTTAGATTAATATTAAATTCTCGTGTCACAACTTTCGTTTCTCGACCCAATCTTATGAATTTTTTATGCAAATTCAGAGTTCAGAGATTCTAGGTATCGGTTACTATCTTTCAAACCTCCGACACCTCTACGGTCAAACCCTATTTTTCGTTTGTTAATTAAAAACTTATGAGTTGAACTCTGAGGTTTATATTGAGACAAATCACAGAAAACTTAAAAAAAAAGGTCTCTGGGGGTAGCATAGTAAAATGTTCCATGTTGGTATGTACTGAAAAGGCTAGGCATTAAATATAAACGAAGTTCGCGGGGGCCGCTAGTTTTACCGACTGATCTCTTTATATTTTAAAATATTAGTTTCTTCATCCGCAGACTGCTAACCACGTAATTGAGAACGACAAGTTCCAACCGACCAATTCGCCGGACGACACCAGCGATACTATTAAGATTATTAAAATTGAAAAGACTAATGAACCACTTGGTGAGTTAATTTTGTTTGTTTTTATTGGAATATATAAAACTATTTTTTTATTTGCAAATAAAATAAATTAATAAATCGGTGGCAATTTCTGTGGTGGAAATTTCTGAATCTGTTCCATGATCATTTGTCAATCTAATAAGCAAGGAGGTGATCAACATTTTGGGTCTAAGACATGTCGATTTCCTCACGATGTTTTCCTTCACCGTTCGAGCGAATCTTAAATGCGCACTTAGAAAGAAAATATATTAGTTCGTAGTCAGTTATAATGATTGAAATACACTCCAATAAAATGGGACATCATTAAAAAAAATTAAAATCCTAAAAACTATAAAAAAACATTGGTATAATGAATGCTTCATTAGCTAATTTATGTCTGCAGGTGCTACAGTACGCAATGAGGGTGAGGCAGTGATAATCGGGAGGATAGTGCGGGGTGGGGCAGCTGAGAAGTCGGGGCTGCTGCACGAGGGAGATGAGGTAGATGCTATTCCATATCTAAGTTTAGCTACTGTTCATAATCTTGGATTACCCTATGAACATTGTATTGTTAGAGCAGAGTGGTCAAGGTGTTTAGGTGAGAGTAAAGAACTGCTATATGTAAAACGAAATGTGTTTCCAGCTGCTGGAAGTGAACGGCGTGAGCATGCGAGGCAAGTCAGTGCACGAGGTGTGCCAGCTGCTGGGCGGACTGGCGGGCACTCTGTCCGTGGTGCTGGCGCCTCGCGCCCGCCCTAGACCGCCGCCCGCCCATCGGGTGCTGCACGTCAGGGCGCACTTCGACTACGACCCAGAAGACGACGTCTACATCCCTTGTCGGGAGCTGGGTGAGTTATTTTTATTTCCATAATATTTTGTTTACATAATATATTTATTTTATTATTATCTACGTATGTCAGCCAATAAGGGTCGTATTCTCTCATTTAAAATAGGATTTTAACAAAAATATTAGGTGGTAAAAAAAGGTAATAATTTAAAAGAAAGCATAATAGAGAAAATATAAATTTATAATTTATTTACTTTGACAAACAGATACGCGTATTTCTGATTGAAGTTTTGGTATTAAGAATGATCCATTGTTCGCTATGAGCCCATATTCTAAAAAGCGAATATGATGCCTTAAAAAAGTATAAATTAATGAATTAAACGATAAGACTAACTACGGAATAACGTTTTTATAGTATTGTTTAAACTAGCCACGGAATAAAGTCACCTTACCTTACCCAACCAATCTTCTGACGTAGCGAGTATTGTTATATCGTATTTTTTTAATATTTAATATTACTTCTAGAAAAATGAGATCGGAATTCACGAATTAGCCTCGATTTATCAAATACTTATTTTGACGTAAACCAATATTTCAGGCATAAGTTTCCAAAAAGGCGACGTGTTGCACGTGATCAGCCGCGAGGACCCCAACTGGTGGCAGGCGTTCCGAGAAGGGGAGGAAGACCAGACCCTTGCCGGGCTCATTCCTAGTCAGGCTTTTCAGCATCAGTGAGTATAAACATTGGTTTTTAGGCTATTTTTTATTTAAAAGCTTTCTAATACTAACGTTGTTCTAGATAATCGGTACATGCATTTGATTATGATTACATATACAGTAAGTAAATAAACATAATATAAATGGGTAACATATAACTCTTTTTGCCCCATCAATTCTTTTATGTTTAGTTTTTACCACAACCATATTATTTTTTCTATCTTTTTGCGCAGGCGTGAATCAATGAAATTGACCCTGGCGGGTGAAGTAGCGGCGAGGGATAAGCCTCGCAAAGGAGGGACTTTGCTCTGTGCCAAAAAGCCGCCCAGGAAGAAGAAAGGCAAGAAAGCGACCAGCGAATCCGGATATCCCGTTTATTCCACTTCTGGTGGTGATGGTAATGATCTATAATTTTCGTATCAAGAAGTCAGAATTTTTTTTTTACTTTAAATAAATACAATTATGTTTTATTAAAATTATTTTTTAAACATTTCCGAATTTCGCAGCTTGTCTTATCTTGTTGTGATGAAGATTACAATTTTTCAATTTAAACAACAGTGGGAGTTTTATCAAAACCGGCTTAGTCGTTTTGGAGATCAATATATATATCCTTTTCAGTTGACAGGTCGTCGACAACTTTTGTAAAATAATTCGTTACTTCTCTTTCGCAGAATACGAGCAAGAAGAGATCCTAACCTACGAAGAAGTGGGCCTGTACTACCCTCGAGCGTCTCACAAGCGGCCCATCGTCCTCATCGGGCCTCCGAACATCGGGAGACACGAGTTGAGGCAACGACTCATGGAAGACACCGCTAGGTTCGCAGCGGCCGTGCCACGTGAGTAGATCTTTTTGCAATCATAAAAATATGTTTTACGCTAAAGGCATTTAAGGAATTTTGTCTCATGTAGCACGCTTTTCCGATACGAACTATTTTAAGTATGTTTCATTTCACCTGCACTTTCTACCATTACAAGTTTTCACAATAATATATTATATTATTATATAATAACAATATAACAAGCAGCTATTACATATATATTCATATAGGATATAGGTATACTTTTTTTGCATTTTTAATTGTATAAAGATCAGTGTATACCGTAATTATCAGTATATAATATATATACTTTAATTTACTTTCTCGTATAACTTGCACTTATCAAGAAAAGTCAAACTAAATTTAGTTTGACTTTTTTTGATAAGTGCGCTGATGTAGACGTCATCAGCTCCATGACGTCAAAGACTAACTATTCATAAAAGTATAAAAAACTTGAATTTTCTGTTATAAAGATTCTTTACCCTTTGCGTAAAGGCATCCCATTATTTCTTTTGTCCCACCATTTCGTAGAACGCGTTTTGGTCAGTTCACCGATATCCAGATTAAGCATTCTGATAAACGAGCCAGGTCTGGATATCCATAGTCAAACCTCACACATTAAAATCGATTTTTCAGATACGTCGAGACCTCGCAAAGATCACGAGGTGCCCGGACAGGACTATCATTTCATATCCAGGACGCAGTTTGAGTCGGATATACTCAATAGAAAATTTGTGGAACACGGGGAGTACGAAAAGGCGTATTATGGTGAGTGAAAACTTTAGTCTAGATATTCTTTTCTGCTAATTTTATTTTATTTTATTTTTACATTTAGGTACAAAAACAGAAAACAGATTGATTACATACATACAGTTATTATACACTAAACAACATTTGAAAATCTGATATCCAATTATATCTGTACACAGCATTTTACACTAAATATCAACCAAACAACATACACATATTAAATTGAATGACAAAAAAGAAGAAAAGAACACATATATATATATATATATATATATACATTAATTAATTCAAATTAGTATTTAAGGTTGCAAGTATTCACCATGAACTATCTTTTTAACAGAACTCTGTAATTTTTTCAAAGCTCATAAACTTTATCAATCTGTTTGATCAGTCATATAACTCTGGTTTAGATTATAAAATAATTATGTAATAATTTTCAGTTGAATTTTTATATATTTCAAAATATTAATTGTTGTGTTAAGTTGTGAAAAGGTTAGCAAATATAATAAATTAATTAATATTCAGGTACATCGCTAGAAGCCATTCGGGAAGTGGTGAATTCTGGAAAAATCTGTGTTTTGAATCTTCACCCTCAATCTTTGAAGATATTACGAGGCTCGGACCTCAAGCCTTACACGGTGTTTGTGGCGCCGCCCAGCTTGGAGAAATTGAGGCAGAAGAAAATCAGAAATGGCGAGGCTTATAAGGTACAAGATTATTAGATTAAGATAAGAGTGTGATTGACGGTTTAAGTGTTTTTTTTATCCCAAGTTTCTAATATTTTTTTTATTACAATATATATAACAAATATAAAATTGCCGCCGTTATTCTAGCAACTACTTTACCTAAGCCACTGATTCACTGGGTTTTTTTTTCCGCTTAAAAAAATTGCAAGTATTTTTTTTTGCTTACCTAAATCATCATATACTTAAGAAGAGCTTGTAAAATATCTTAGATAAATGTCAACAAATAAATAAATAAAATGTCTTGTTAAAGTCTCCTTTTCTGTAACATTTTAATTTTTGTTTCAGGAGGAGGAATTGAAGGAAATAATAGCCACAGCCCGCGACATGGAGCTTCGTTGGGGCCACCTCTTCGACATGATCATCATCAACAATGACACTCAACGCGCCTACCAACAGCTCGTCAACGAAATCAACAGCCTCGAAAGGGAGCCGCAGTGGGTTCCCGCCCATTGGCTCAAGCACACCTAGCGAACGATCATCGCTCATCGATTTAATCGAGTCGAATCGACTAGTAATCGAATTCCGCTCCGGTCGATCACGCCTGATCGAATTTTGAATCGTTCCAGTCAGATATTTCACGACAATCGGTCATGGGTAACCGAGAGTCGATGGCGTGTCCCCGATGCGAGCGTAAATGTCGTAGTCGAATACGTTTTTAAGGCAATCCTCTTCATCGGAATGATTACGCGAATGGTTCTACATTTGCTGACGCGGACGGAATACAGTTTGGAATGTAGGCTCTAGTGCTATTAGTTTGAATAAAAATTTTGTTAAAATTAGACATTTATACATACAGATGGATTTTATGGCCCGGATTTGACAAAACTAATCGAAAACGTAGATACTTGACATTTGACAGTGAGGTCAAGAGGCGACGTCGCTTACCTGTCGTCGGCCATGGAATTCTTTACTATAAGTATATAAAAATTATGTTACTTGTATGGAATTGTGATACCGTTTATTGTATCGAAAATATAATTATTCCTGAATTTTTATTCTTTCTAGTGGTGACGTGTTCTTGTCCTTAGGGACGTTTCGTTGTTTATTAGTTCAACATGTTTTTTCAAATCGTCGTATATTCCTTAAATATGGCAATGTTGAATGGCAATAACTTTCGTGGGTATTTTCTCTGACAAACTCTCAGAACTGCCTTAAAATTAATAGTATCTTATAGTTGTTTGTGGAATAGAGTTTTCAAAGATCACGTATTTCTATAAATTATTTTGAAGTTAATAATCCATTGTTACGCTTCTCATTTTAAAATTATTATAGTCGGTATCAGTATAACTACATTTTGCGCGTTCGTGCTGAATATTTAATCGTAAATAAAATTAATTCGATAATTTTCTATATTCATATTTACGTTTTTGGTAAAAATCAATGTAAATCATAAAATTAAACGATTGAAATTAATATATTTTCACGTTACAATTTTAATATTTATCTAATGTATGACAAAACTCTAAAATAACAATAATTAAACTAAAAATAATGAATAATTCGATTCTTCCAAAATTTGCAGTAGGTTTTAAAACATAGTAACTTTTTGGAAATTTTCTCCTGTAGTAGTACCTTGGGGGGTTTGATGGTAGATTTTAAATATTTACAAATATTGGACAATGTTTAAAATCGGCTGTAATAGTGAGTAGAAAGCAATATTTGAACCTTACAACGACATATCTGTTTTTATAGTATACCTATACCTTTAAAGCCATAGTTATAACGGTAATCATTAAGCGATTACGGTACCCTATTGCATTTTAATCTACATTGAAATTTGGTATTTTTTTTAATATGACAACACATACCCAAATGTCAACCTTCACAATTATTGCTAAAATGCCAAATTTGTACAATCATTTTTCGAATTATGTATGTTACAAAATTGAATGCCATAATTCCGTTGACGGATTATATATCCATGTTCAAATAAACAAATTATTTGGAAATTATAATTTGTAAACGTACATTCCAAATAACTTTGTGCCAAATACGAGACATGTGTCTCATTAAAAACAATTTATTTTTAATAATCACAATTATAAGGTTTATATTGAGCTGTGGCACTTGTTGCAGTTAGTGTCATGACCATGATAGAAATACTGAAATTTCGAACGAGCGCCCAGCCTTTTGTGTATATTTTGTAATTTATTATATCCTTCGAACCGATATGAATATCGAGTCATTTAGATTAAAGCGGTTTCATTACTTAGTTATATTTCTGGTAGCCTGTGGAGGTGCTATATTCTAGGATCTATTTGTTATCTATATAATTTTCTGAATCGTGCATCGGGTGTATGCATTTTAATTTGTGTGTAATCTGTCTCCCACGTTTACATTTATGCACGTATTCAAATGTGGTATTATCGAACTTCACAGTATTGATAACGTTAATATTATTTATAAATATTCCTGTATATAAAGTTTATTGTTTACTGATTGATTATGAAATTATTATAAATACCATGTTAATAGAGAACAATTTAATGTAAATAATAGAGTATACCTATTAAATTTAATATCAGATAAAAATTTGTTTTTTTAATTTCGTCCCGTAATGTTTGGATTTTTTATCCAAAATAGGGTTCCGGTATCTTAATAAGGAGATACTATATATGATAATAGTCACTAGGCATATGCATAACATTTATAAATCAAATCAAATTTCATTTATTCAATTTAAATGCGTCTTAGGGCATGCTTATGAATGTCAAAAACGTTTACAAAATTCGCGCAAGAGCAAAACTACACCATCCGTTCGCAAAACTACCAGGAGGCCTTGTTCTGAGAAGAACGGGCAAGAAACTCAGCAAGTTTTACCCTGCCTCTACATAACAATAATTCTATGGAAAAAATATATATATGAAGTTGGATTCACGCAGCAGGTATCGAAAAATTTGCCTACATTATTTAACTTAGCTAAATCCTCACTAACGGGGCAATAACGCACCTTCGGCCTAGTCACAGCGGCTAGCGAGATAGAAACATTATTATAAAGATGATGATCGCCATGGAGCACGCGCGGCCAATGAAATCGTTCTGCGCCCTATGTGGTGCTGCGGCCACTGAACACCAGCGTGCGCGCCCTAGCCGTGGCCGCCGTGACGTGATTTTTAACAGTTCTTCATTTTTTTCGGAATCCTATGACCATAAGCCTCCCTTTAAAGATATAAAATTTTTAATTAAAACGTTACTGCCTGTTAAAAATGATATCACACAATCAGTAAAATCGTCTAGTGCATAAATTACTTTAAGTGCCAAAAATTAATAAAGAACTGTAACAGTAAGTATCTACTGAATAAGAAACGTATTTAAATCAATTGGATTTCGTCAATACGTCTTACCAAGGTGAAAATGTTGCTGTCATTTTAAGTGGCTAACTTCGAATGTGGTTTGGAACGTTAGAAACTGGCGGTTCTAACAAAAACAATTTTAACATGTTAATTGTTTAAAATTGGTGTTATAGACGATTTATAATCTTACCCCATTTTTTATCTTGCCCCCACTTACCTTACCTAGTTCGTGTTAAGTCTGAGCATGTTAAGACTTAAGACTATTACAGTTTGATACGGGCCAGTGATGCCAACTTGGGGTTTCCCCCCCCCCCCAATTTAAGCGGAAACTAAATGTCCAGGGGTTTTTTAAGGGGTTCATTTATCAAGAAATTGACGAAAACGCAAAAAAGTTGTCGGCCAAGAAAAGTTAAGAATAAAAAAATAAGAATCATTTTATATCTTTATTATCATTAATATTATTTGGTTGATTAACATTTATAAATATGTAAAAAGTATTCATATACATAAAACAGCTATTTACTACTTTAACGTATTTTTAATTCATATTTGAAATTTCCTCTCAAACTAAGTGTACAACTAAAACTTTAGGGTTTTTTGATCGACATTTAGGGGTATTTGGGGTTGGTCCTATAGGACCGTTTTGTAGGAGTTGGCATCACTGATACGGGAGTCATCAATCAGTTTGAGCTTGACTCTTTTCTGAATTTGACCTTAGGAGTAAGGCCTTCTCTAGTCCTAGACCTACAATAATATGGTGAAGTTAAAATTAAGCTCGCTCAAACTTAGGGTCATTGTTCTAATGCCAATATTAACGCTGAGCAGTCGGATTGAGTATTATTGCAAAATTCGTTAAATTGCGCAATATTGTCTGTAAGGCGCATAAAACTGTAACCGAAACTAAATATATTCGTTCCATCTTGACATTTCAACTACGCTAATTGTCAAATTTTAATCAACAGGGATTGTTGATATGACAGATTGAGTTGTTATTGTTTATGTGGAATAATAATTTAAATCTTTAATCTACTACCGTTTACATAAAGAAGATCCAGTTCCATAATTTTATACGTTTAGCGGTGAATAATGCCTTCCATGAAAGTGGAGGGTGACAGTGATGGAGATGTCGATTTGTCCGGGGGCGAGACGGAAAGGTCTGGTGGCTCTTCTAGAGGGCCTGATCGTGACTCCAGCGCTGAAGAAGCTGACGAACCAGATTCAGATGACTCGTCTGAGATGGATGAGAGTGAATGCGAAAGGCGGAGGAATGAATGTCTTGATAACTTAGGTTTGTAAAGAGGTTATGTTTATAAATCTGTATTCTAAACATTTTTTAGTCCTAAATCTGTGTAAGCAGACAATATATGTTAATTGTAACCTATAAGAAATTGTTACTATTCTTACACATAATGTTTGTTCCTTGTGAAAACAATACTTCTTATTACAGTTGTTTTAATTTTAGGTCACTTTCACCTCAATTTCAAAATCTACAGTAAAATTAAAAATAGTATATTATAGTAATTTAATAAGTAACTTAAACAATTGCTATTACATTTCTGCATTTCACTATATACATGAAATGCATTTCATTTAAATTAATTTATAAAGAATATTTTGTGAGACTATAGTCTATACTCTCTCTCTCTCGCTCAAATAGTTATATAATGTTGTGAGTATCATTTGAAAGTTGCTTTAATTCATAATGGGAACTGATGATAATTTTTATCAATATATCTAAAAAAACAAAACAATTGAAATGCTGAATGTAATAATATCAATTCCAGCAAATCTGGAGCATCAGTTCACATTACTCCGTGACCAGTTATACAATGAGAGAGTCAAAGATGTGGAGTACCAGTTAGCTGAAGTGAGAGGTGGTAGATCACCAGAGTACCTTGGTCCTTTAAGGAGGTTGCAGGAGAATATGAGAATACGGTACTTTATGTTATTGTTATAGTTATGTCAGGAGTTTAACACTCCTGACTTCTTATATTTTCTAAGGAATCTCTCAGAGTTAGGCTGAATTACAATATATATATATTTTAAACATATAATAAATTTGGATGTCTCAGACTGAAGAAAGACTTCCATTTTTTATCTGAGCTCATCTCAATAATTGTCATGATTTTCAAAAAATTAAGTTTTACTCTAAGCATATACCTGACTAACAATGAGACTGGTGTAGGTGTCAATATTGGCTTTTTATACCTGGAATCCATCATAGTTTGCTTGCCTTCAGTATCACTCCTGAAACAATTAAGTTATATAGTATCACCTTCAACTTGTTTGTACTTCAATAAATCAAGATCTTGTAAGAAAAATTGTTGTGCCAATCAACTCAATTACTCTTATTAATTACTCTGTCTTAATGGATGAAAATTACTAAGTATCGAAATTTTTAAATAAACCAAACTTAATTCAAATAATTTTACACAACATTTTTGGATTGTCATTTTGCTAGTTACAGCATACATAGTGCAGCTTTATGTAGGTGTAACTAAGAATCAACTTCAAATTCAGTATTTAATATGCCAGAAAAAGTATGTTCAATTGGACATTATGTAACCCAATATTTAATTATGAAAAGTGAAAATAGGCATATAAAGCATTTCATCATATTATGTATGTGCAATTATACATTTTTCTTTTAGGATTGAAGTAGCAGGCATCTTAAAGCAGATGCGAATAGATAATATAAAACATAAGTTTGAGGCTGAAGAGCAAGCTGCTCACCAAAATTTTAAGGTAAGTTTATTGTAAATATGTATCCACTGAGACATTTGATACACACATACATACATTACTATATACTTACATATGGTAACAGAAAATTTCAGAAGCAATATTTTCTGCTATTTTATATAGAAATTATAATTAAACCTTTCTGAAAAAAAGGTTTCAAGATCAACACTTTTGTTGGTGATTAATAAATATCTTCTCTAGTCATTTAAAATTACTTTAAGACCTTTTAAATTAGAGCTAAGTAAAAGTTCACTGGCAAGTGAAAGTCGTAGAACCCAAGAGCTTATTTCCCTTAATAGATACTACTAGACTGACTGACCATGATTGCCGAAAACCACTTGACACTGCGATTTATATAAAAATAATATATTAACGCAATTACTGTCGTTAAATGAGTCTGTGTGATTGATTGAAAGTGTATTATAATATTTTAAAGTCAATGCGAGGCAATTTCAATTTAAATTAATTTCTATTATCGACTAAACTCTCTGATTCTATAAATTCACCCACGAAGAGGGTTTAGTAAAGAGTTTGAATCATGTAGACAAAATGGTATAAAAGTCAAGCATGTCCGAAATTTTGGAAAAAATTGTGATTGGTCCTGCATTTCCCGATAAAACGAAAATTAAGTAAATTAAAAATGTTTTTGTTTACAGAGTGAAAAATGGTTGGTTTATGAATCGTTAAAAGAAGAGATACTAGAAAAAATAAGAAAAATTGAAGAAGAGAGGCATACAGTGGATCTCTGGTCGTGTGGCGCCGAGTGGGGACGGAAAAGAAGAAAGAGACAAGTATTGTTATCTTTTCTAACAATAAAATCAAATATAATGAGAAATAGACATTACATGGTTATGGTCTGTATATTCGTGACCACTTGTTGGCGTTTGAAAATTGATCAACTGCATTTTTATATATTTAAAAGTAGTATCATAGATGGTATTTTAAATTTAAAAAAAATAAGGTAAGGAACACTGTTAAAAAATATGAGATCAAACTGAGAATGTGCAGGTCAAGTCACATAGGCAAATCCAAGTGAAATACCCACTATTTATTCTAAATTGTCCATGATATTATTGATCCAAGGAATTAAATTAGAGAAGTTTTCATTTCATTTTGAATATTTTGCAATTAATGAATTAATAATTTGACTCTGAGGGTAGGAAGTAATAACTTCCTGCTCTTAATCCTACCGTCAGAAAAGATTATACGGGAAATCTTTTTATTAGAATATCAAACATAATAGAATTATTTTCCAGGTCACAGTTTCCCCGCCTTACGTTGTCTACATGTTACCTGATGCTGACATCATGGAAGATTGGAGACTAGTCAGGAAATTGATAGAAAGGACTGATTAGGTAGTTTTATAGTAATAAATGCTATTTCTGTATTGTGTTTCTTCATTTGTCAAAAAACCTTAAATGGCAAAAAGACGTATTCCTACGACTTTCGTTTATTGGTAATTCATTAAAACGAGTACCTAATGAAAGTATATACGTCTAAAATACATAGAATAAAAAGTTCCTGCTCGAATATCAATCTAAAAAATGTACCCACCATTGAATAAAAATCTTTTACTAAAATGCTGTTTTTTGAAAACATTTTTGTTTTTTTATTTATTAATCTTTTACCTAAATTTGTTTTAATTTTCCTATTCATCCAATTTTATTTACAATTACTAAGTGGGTTAAGAAAATTTTAAAAAGGACATTGTTGAAAATCATATTACATATACATATAGTAATAATATAGAATATTTAAATTGGTTACAACATAATTTAAAATTAATCAATTTTAAAAGTTGCTCAATAAAACAGATAGATAACGTAAACTAGAAATATCCGTCTCACATTGACATCTCTAAAATTTCAACTTGTACCAAATGTCAAATTTCAATAAATTAAATAGTCACTCCCAAATTGACAGCTGGATTTGTTATTGTTTATGGGAATAACAATTAAAATCTGCTACTGATAACAAATAGAAGATCTAGATTCATTAATTTTTATAATTTTATACGTGTTAAATTATGCGATCCCTGTAAGGGGAGGTTGGAGGGTGACACAGTTAGATATGTTTGTTTGTCAGGGAGCGAAACGAAAAGGTCTGTTTGGCTGTTCTAGAGGATGAGATAGTGGCTCCGGTGCTGAGAACCCTTACGAACCAGTCTTAGGTGACTCCTCTGAGATGGGAGTGAATGTGAAAGGCGGAGGAATGAATGCCTTGACAATTTATGCTTGTAAATAGGTTATGTCTATAAACTTCCAGGTATTCAAAACTTTTTAGGTCCCAAATCTCTGTGTAAAAGGGGCAATAAATGTTGATTGTTACCGATAACAAACAGTTACAATGACTTACTTATTGTCTACCTCATATCTTATTGAAAACAATATTTGTTAATGATTCCAGTGGTATCAAATTTTATTCACTTTCATATGAAGTCAGGCTAATAGCTGGAGTGACCTAAATTTATTTTGATAAACTAGGTTTTACAATGTTTTGAACATATATTAATGTACCACAAACATGTAAAATCACTCATTCACTTGACTGTGTTGAAAGCCTCATTTGATTGCTTATGTTGCTCCCACAAATTGTCTTAAGTTATTTTGCTGTGTTGTCCCCCAGTTTTAAGCTATTAAAACAATATTTTTTTATTTTGTAAATATGTGACCAGATTTTTTATCTTTTTAGTCACCTATTTTAAATTAAACACAAATGTTTTATTCAGCTGTTATTAACATTGTGTGTGAATGTCTTTACTCTTTAAATAATTTTATAGAACATAAAATAATTATGTCTTATCTGCAATATTTTTAAATTGCTAGCAGACACTGAATTACATCTAATGATAATTAAAACTCATTTCACTTAAGACTTTAAGGATGCCAACCTTCAAATACTTAACATGAGTAGGTAATTATAATTGTTAAAGGAAAATATTTTAAATTCCAGTTGATCTTGAATGTTACCTCACTTTACTCCAAGATCATATGTGAAAAAAAAAAGTCTAGGATGTGGAGTACCAGTTACCTGAAGAAGGAGGTGATTAATCCCAAGTATATTCTGGTCTTTAAGGAGGTTGAAGGTGAATATGGTACTTTATGCTATTTCTGAAAAAATAATAATAATTTAAAAATTTAAATCTTAGTCTATAATCTATGCTTGATACGGATGACAAGGGCATGCAGAGTTGACTGTTAGTGCTATATATGTGTAAAATATTAGACTTTATCAAATGAAAGTCATGCAATTTCAAGCTACTGCTGAATTTTGTCATTATCTTAATATAAATTTAGTTTCATTAACAATTAAGGTGTAGAAAGGGAATTTATTTTAGATTTTAAAATATTAACCAACATTTGAATTATTTTCTCCTCCCCTCTATCTTGTAACAGAATAATACTAAATTCATTATTATATGAAAATTCATCAAGTTCGCTTTGGTTGAGCATCACAACAAATATATATAGATTCTTTTGGAATAAATGTTGTCCGAATATAAAATTAAGAATTTACGTAAAATCAATAATAGTATAGACACTGTTTTAAATGTTATTATTTTTATGCAAATCTAGTTATCACTACGAATATTTCGTAGCACATCTCGTAGCGCTTGTAGCAAGGCTACGAAAGATCTAACTTCCGGTTTTTAGTTTTTCTGTATACAAATTATTTCGTCTGCCTTTTTAAAGATAACATTCTAATTACTCTATTTATTTCGAGATTTTCTTCCCGCAAGACTCCTGTCTAAAACTATTTTAATTTTAAAGTTAAATCATGAAATGCTATGGTGTATCGGGTATGTACCGTTAATGACATTTACTGAGTTCTATAGATATATGAATTTCCATAAACAACAAACAAGGCATTGGAGAGTCATATTACCGCCAATATTTCACAGATCAGTGATCAATTAAGAATTGTTGTTATAACCAACTTTTTTAACTAAGACACTATCTTCTCACCATAAATAAACAAAAAATGATTAAAAAGCACCCTCTATATCCATATTGAATGGCATATTCTACTTTTATTTATATTTAATATTCCAAAGCGTAGGACAGAATTCTTTGGACCTGGATCAAATAAGATGATTATTTTTAATAATGAAAATAATAAAATATGTGCACATATAAATTTCTTTTCTAGGTTCGAAGTATCGGGCATCTTGAAGAAGATGCTAATAGACAGAATAAAACATAAGTTTCATGCTCAAGAACAACCCTCACACCGAAATTTTAAGGTATTTTTTATACATATTTTCGAAACAATCAACATTTTTTATAGTTGCGAAGCAATATAAAATTTTAGTTTTATTATTTAAAAAAATATTTATTTATACATAATAGTTTCAAGATCAAAATTATCGTATTGGTACTTAATAAATACCTTCTATATTATAGTAATGAAAATTAGCAAAATACCTTTTGAAGTAGTGTTAAGTGAAAAGAGGCAACGATAATAACACTTTAACAGGTTCAAAAATTCAAATCAAAATATCTTTATTCGTATAGGTAAACAAGTACACTTATGAACGTCAAAAAATTAAATTAATTGTAAATACTACCAGTTCGCATGTCAAGGGCGTAGAGCGGACAAGAAGAACTGGCAAGAAACTTTCCGCCAATCTTTTCAATCGCCAAGTTTTTAGTACAAATTCTTTAAACTGGAGCAAATCAATCCCAAGGTTGATTCGTGAATCAGCAATTACATTTTTATACATGTTATTATTCAATAAAAAATTTATTATATGTTTTTTATATTGTATTATATTATATAATACAATATAAAAATGTATTATATATATATATATATACATATATACGTACGTATATATATACGTACATGTATTACGTTTATTTTAAACGTTTTTAAAATTCTGTCAGATTTTGATATCAGTAACTTATACAATCAATTTCATTTACAGAAAATCCTCGCGGAAAGAGTCCCCTCGAACAGATAAGAAGCTATAACCCTAAACTCTTACTGCAAAAGCACAATAACAGAATGCGAAAAGGTATCTAGATGATATAATAAAACAATTTATTACCCATTAATCATAAGCAATGTTCATTTAATATAAATAATAATTTCTTTACAGCTCAGGATTAACTTGCTGAAAAGAGAGTCATGTTAGCAAATAAGAGCCCCACTTCATTGTATGTATATCCCAATTGAACATTGACTGTTGACATCTTTTTCTATCTTGATGACAACAAGTTAAATTAATAAATATTGTTATTAAAAATTTTAAATGGCTATTATTTATATGTTACTAGTGACCCGCCCCAGCTTCGCACGGCTGCAATGCTGATGAAAAGCTGGTTTTTATTATGTATTGTTATTTCCGTCTCTGGAAAGCTCCGATAATATACGCGACATATACCATCACGGACTTTTCTGTAGACCTTTTCAATGTGTACAATACTTAGTACATTATTTTGATAAAACTCGTAGGGTTCAGCCTGCGTTTGCAATGTAAGCGGAAAAAATGTAATTATTTACGACATCACATTAAAAACCTCAAAAATAACAGTACTTCTCCACTATTTAATGGATGTTATTATACATATAAACCTTCCTCTTGAATCACTCTATCTATTAAAAAAACCGCATCAAAATCCGTTGCGTAGTTTCAAAGATTTAAGCATACAGAGGGACATAGGGACAGAGAAAGCCACTTTGTTTTATACTATGTATTGATAACATGAGAATAATAAAATTCATGACCTTTTTAGGGAAAATTTTATTTATAATAAATATAAGTAATATAGCCTTGATTGTCTATGTGCGCGTCAAATGCTTATTCATGGATATTTCAAATTTTTACATATAGTATATTGAATCAAGAAGGCTAAGGTTTGCAATTCAGTGTGGTATAATTTTAATACACGATTATCGTTAGAGGTCCTAAAACGCCACGAAATTATTTTGACAATTACACCAGATAGAAACCTCAAATAAATATGTCGTTCTTTCGTTCTTACTATTCAAATATGTTTCTGTTTATATGTAAGTTGTATTTAATTTATATTTCGTTTATAAAATAAAATAAAACTACTAACTAGTGTCATTCATATATTTTGTAAGATTACATTTGGACACAAGGACCTACTTCGCCAGACGCAATATGCAAGCAGTCTATATTTAGAATAAATTAAATAGGCTGCAATTTAAAAATACATCTAAAGGACTGGCTTATAAACACTGTGCAGTGTTAGAGCTGCTTCTGAGACCTAGTATGTAATTACACACTTTATTCATTCACTCACTGACTCACTCATATACTCACTCACACATTTGCACCCACACAAATAAAATAAGGTTAAATAATTTAATTATTTTAAGGAATTAAGAATTAAGTTTGTTTATGTAAGAGCTGGGAACCCTGACACAGGTATTTTTTACTTAAAAGGGTTTCCAAATCTTACACCTAGGAATGAAATTTGATATTTTTGATAGTGAGTCCCTCATGATTCTGGCTAAATGCTGTTGTTTGAGTGTGGTTCTTGAAGTTCAGAAATCTGCTAGGGTTTGGCGCAAGCGCAGGCGCAGTCAGTCTTCATACATTCCCAAAGAAACGAAATCGCATTGGTATGCGCATAGAATCATCACATAGAGACCATTGTCGACAAGGGAAATTACTGAGTCTGTCTGATTAACGATATTCAAACCAATGTGTGATCTACCTCATACACAATACCTCCGGAACCGCCATGTACGTTAATCACTAAGGCAAGGGTGAAAACAAATAATGTGTTGTATTGGCAACAAATATAACTTTATTTTCAAACAGTGTAGCCAATGGAAAAAATATTTTCGATGTTGATTTAAAAATTATTTTTGATGATTAGATTTTTTGTAGATTAGAGATATCGTCTCTTACAGCCAGTTTCTCAGGCTATATAAAAATATAAGCCGGTAACAGTCGGAGTTACTTTTTCAGGCTCAATGTTTTATCAAATCTAGTTTTCAACAGCTGCATGTGCATAAGTTTAAGACGTAATTTTGAATTGAGATACGAAGTAGATAAAATTTTATAATTTTCTGTTAAGTGATCTTACGAAGCACAAAATAACGTACCATTATACTGATACAAAATGGTATGAATCATATTTATTACCAGCAGATTTATAAGTGACTTAAATTAAATTTCCTAACATTAACTTTAAACCTAAAAAACCTCCCTCCACTCGTAAGCATTGAGAACATTTGTAATTCTTATCCTATTATGGGGATTTATATGATTATTTTTATATATGGTTTCTTTTATAATTATCAATTTGAATGTACCACTTTCTTTGCAAACAATTGTTTATTTATTTTAAAAATTGTAAAAAAAATCCTTCGCATTTATTAAACATAAGGCTTCGGTTTTCTGTCAAAGCCTTTATAACGAAACACAATAACATTCGAGTCACGTTGATAACAGCCATTTAAAGACCGGTTGCCTTTACAAAAGAATTTCTGTTTTTATCCTTGGTGACGCAAAGCCATATTAACAGCACTTGTATAAACTTCAATTGAACGGGAGATTTTTTAAAATTATGCTCAGCTAGGTATTTCACTACAAAAATATACATTAAGTACATTTTTTATTGCTTGCTATTTTAAGTTGAAGTTATTTGATCGATTTTTATATTAATCCATACAATTGTTTATTTACGTTTCTTAGTGTTAGTTGTGATAAAGTCCAGTACTTTTGTATTTTATATGGCAATTAACAGGGTAAAAGCCACCAATATATAATATGATTTCTATCTTCTATCGTTCTATCCATCTCCTTCAGTGCATTACATTATCTCGTCCAGTACATTTTATTGTTTCAAGTGTTTATCCTTTACACCGCATTTCAGATATTTGAATTTGCCCATTTCCATTTAAACCTTAGAACGTACAAATCTTCTACACTGTTAATTTTCTAAAGTAAATCTTTACGAGATTCGTGAAAAATCAAACAATCTAGGACAATCAAAATATAACTTACTTAACTAATGAATACTAATACTACTATTGCTAATGAATGAATTAACGGTTAGACTGTCAGAACATAAAGGGCATAGAACGAGAAATCTAACAAGAAGAAGATAGCAATATTCTCCGTCACTCTCTTAATCCGCCATGGCTTTTTGTTACAAAATGTTTGTACTAGCGACCATTAAATTAAATTGAAATCTTAATCAGAAATATAGTTTAATTACTATTATATATTAAACATTAAAGCAGTTTTGTAAACTCCCCATTCAAACAATCGCTCATCTAGAAGCACCCATCGATCTTGACAACCCCAACTGCTACACTGACGATTTGGGTAGTCGTTTCTTGTAACAACAAAGGAGTTGAATTCTTTGCCCATTTTCTCTAGACAGTATGATATGCCTATTCAAATAGCTAGGTAGATTAATATGCATCATCTGGCCTGCCCTGCAATAGGCCACATCTCACTTAAAATTACAAGGGGGAATTGTGACCAAATATGTAAAATGTAAAATAGCAAACCCCGTCTCTGTAAAACAGTAATTTAGTTTTGTATCACTACACTATAAATATGTATTCCTTTTATAAACAAATCTTTTGGACCTATATTTTATGTAACAGTTTAGATTGGATTTATTATGTAACAGACTGCGACCCCCTTTTAAAACAAACGCGACCCACCCAAAGAAACGATTAACATTACAATGTATTAAACATTGTTAATATACGAATTAACAATGTTTTCACGTAGTTCTCACTGATGACGCCACATTGTAGTCGGGATCGCAATGGCTATCATTAATCATTTAGCGCTATTTTTACAACTCCTTTATCATACAACTCTTAAGCTCAAGTAACTTTGACGAACGATGAAATATTAATGTCAATTTCGTATATTTTTATATAATATACCTTTCCCTATACCGTTGAATGACAGCAATTAATAAAGAGTCGTTCACTGCGCAAATGATCACCGGATGTGACGTCACTTCATGAATGCGCAAGTCGATGTCCTGGCTCCTACCGGATGTGTCATTGTTCTTTATGTTACTAATTGTGATAACATTTATTAGTAGAGTATAATATATAAATTACGACTTTAAAGTCCAATTTTAGCTGATTTATTTTTAAATACTCCTTAGTACAAATACAAATTCTCCTAGTTACAAGTGCTACAAAATTAAACAAACAAAACAAACAAACAAAACAAAATTTATTTATTCATGTAGGTAACAATGTACACTTATGAACGTCAAAAAATTTAAAAATTGTGAATTTACATTTACTGCCAGTTCTCAAATCAAGGGCGTAGAACGGAAGAGAAGAACTGGCAATAAACTCTCCGCCACTCTTTTTAAGTAAGTTTTTTTTTACACAATGCTTGTAAGGAGCTGCGACCATTACACCATGTTCCATATGACATATTGAGTAATAAAGAATAAAAAAACAAATTAAAAGCAAAGATTTGTCCTCTATCAGCAGGAGGCATGGTGAAATAGGAGCACGCACTTACACACTCGTGAGAACAACACGCAAATACGTAGTATAAACAACTAATATCACCGCATACACGAATTCAAGTACGACCAGTCACCATTAGAATCTTACCGCTTACTGAAGTAATCATAATCAGTATATATCAATAAGTTTTCAGTAAAGATTTGGCGTCAAGGTATAACAAAATAATTTTTACATAACATTTGTAAGTGTGATTTTTAGCAGTAAAAATAGAAGCCTCTAGTGAGGCTACTATTTTTGTGCTCGTAATACAACACTTATATGGTTTGTTATATATTATAGTAGACTATATCATATTTAACACATTTTCTACAGTAAATTACAATTTATTTATTTTTAGAAAAATATATCAACTTTGTCGTAGCTCACACACTGTTTGACTGTATGTACATTTTTTATAAAGAATAATGTCAAATCTATTGTTGCAATATTTGTAATATGTGTAACAACGTCATAATTTAGTTATCTGCTGTATTGTTTTTTTATAACACCGTCTTTTTTATTTTAGTATAGTCCTTTTATTGTACATATATGTATGTTTCTTTTAAGGTAACCAAGTGTAAATAAATAAATACGTGTTTTTTTTAGAACAGGGGGGCAAACGGGCAGGAGGCTCATCTGATGTTTAGTGATACCATGGACACTAAATGTTAGAGAGCTCGCGAGTACGTTGCCGGCCTTTTTAGAATTGGTACGCTCTTTTCTTATTGTTCTAGGTACATGTCATTCACATATAATTATCAATTCAATGTGTACAAAATTTTGTAAAAAGTATTTTAAAATAGAATGGGGTTTCTTGCCCGTTCTTCTCCAAATGAAACTACCTTTTGGAAGGGGCAGAGTAATGTTTTAACATGTTTAAATTGAAATCTTGACTTTCATGAGTGCCTTTGTTATTGGCCTAATTTAAATAAATGATTTGGTTTTGACTTTAAAAATCTCTTATTTATTAATTGAATCAAATTCATTAATACAATACAAAAATATTATAATTCCGAAATACCGAAAAAAACGTGAGTACCCATTTTATTATTTAGATAAAATAACTAATATTATGTGTTAAAGTCCTTATTAAGTTATGTTACTTAAGTTCTGTTACAGATGAAAATGTTTTTTTTATGTAATAATAATATTAAAGTCTTAACAATAAATAAAAGAAAAATATTCTAAATTGGCACCTTTGGCTTTTATACCAGCCTGCCTTTAATTTGTTTAACACGACTCTATGGATTCACGCTCAGTTTCCAAGGGAAATTTTGCCACTACTTGCTCCATATATTTTTAAGAGACAATTTCGTCGTGAAAAAAACTGAACATAATTTGAGGTCTAAAGGGTTGAGGTCTGGTTTAAGATGAGGGTCAGTCTTTAGATCTTATAAAGTGTGGAACGTCGGCTTCAAGTCAGGCTTGGGTAGTTCGCGCCTTAGTAAGGTCACGGTATATTTTTAAAAAGTCTATTGCTGAGATGTTTCATAACATGATCCAAGATTGTATACACTTTGGTTAAAACCTTCACACCTTTTTCACAAAAATGTAGTTTTGTTTCTCCTTGATAAGACACGCCCCATCAAACCATCAATGACGCAGGATGATGACGTTGTACCTTTCCGACCACTTGAGCAGCTTTTTGTGTTACCTATATGAATTAATGATTTTAGTTTTGTTCGTGAAAATTTTCCTTAACAGCCCATTTAATATTGTAATTTAATATTGAATACGAATAAAATAAAATACGTTTATTTTGGAACATAAGATCATCATGGTATCACCTTTTCCACGTCATTAAATTCGAACCTGTAGGCATCCCTACTCATGGGCAAAGAAGACAGAGGGTGTAGGCCGAGAGAAAAAGCCGGCGTAAAAAACTCTCGGTACTCTTTGTAAAAAAGCAAATCATCAAACAATACTACAATATTTAAAACAAATATAGCAAATTAATTAGAAGTAGCCTGTCCAGCACTAGTCCCAGGCCCTTTTATCAACTAGATAATCACTAACTTTATAGTAAGCCTTTTTACACAGCTTTTCTTTAATACATTTCTTAAACTTAATAAAAGGCAGAAATAAAAGAGCCTCTGGGATTTTATTAAAAAAGAGTATCCTTTTTCCCAAAAAAGAATTACTAACTTTAGTCAGTCCAGTACGCGGAAATTGCAGCCTGCGTTTGTTCCGAGTATTGACATTGTGCGTATATTCTATTCTAGCATACTTATCACTATTTATATATGAAATGAATAAATATGTGAAAAGGCGCAAAATTGGAAGAAGTTTTTAAATTAATATACTTGTTGCAAATTCGAACTAATTAAAAAGTTGAACAAAGGGAAAGTTTTTATGTAAGAGTATTAATGGCTAGACTAGATATATAAAAATGAAATGCTGTTCGTTTGCCTCGCTAAAACTCAAGAATTTTTTGTCTTTTTAGAAATAAAAAAGTCACACGGTTGTCCTATTAAAAAGCATTTAAAAAATTGTGTTTCATGTAGTAATAGACCGATATCTTTAGTCTGTTTTTAATAAAGTTTTGATACAAATATTTGTAGATGTTACAAATTTTTCAGGGTCATATATACTAAAAAACTGAAGATTTAAATGGTATATACATGTTGTTTTAAGTTTTCACCAAACCAAAAGTAACGTAGCATGTAAGATGGATGACATTTTTGCGTCAAATAAAGATTATTTTTCATAATAGCGTCTAACCTGTTTTCAGTCCGAATCTAAACTAATCAAGTATTATATTTCAATGATTATTCCTTATTTGTATCGAGCTACACAATAGCGCTATGACCCTGTGATCGTTCTAAATGCATACAATGGCGAAACGGCGCCGTGACGTTTTCACCAGCTTCTAGCCAGTTCAAACTAAATAATTTCCGTTTGAATAAGTTTTATCCTGTATTTACGAAACGCCAATAAGAATATTTTTTGTGATTTTCATAATAATGAAATATCTTTTTTGGTATATTGATAGTACAAATGTATTATTTTTGGAGTGAAACTTCGTTATGACGGTAAAATTTTTTAGTCGAAGAAAAAATACACGCTATTGGTTTATAAAGGGTATTTCAACAAGAAGTTTGTTTTTCAATTGTGGCAACACCGAGAACGTGATAGTTTTGACATTTAGTTTTTGGCGGTATTCGTAGTAGGTGCTTTGGCAATTATTACAATGAATTCAATTTCGCTCGAAAATCGCATTAAAATAATTCAAATCCACTATAAAAATGGTGGTTCTGTTAAAGTTACATTTCGTAAAATTCGTGATATTTTCGGCCAGCATAATCGTCCTTCTGAGACCGCTGTTAAGAATTTGGTCGCGAAATTTGAGTCGACAGGCTCGGTACAAAATGTACCAACACCAACACGTGTTCGACCGGGTCGTTCAACAGAAAACATCGCCGCCGTGAGCCACAGTGTTGAAGAAGATCAAAATTTATCAATTTCACGACGTTCTCAACAATTGGGGTTATCCAAAAGCACAACATGGCGAATTTTGCGAAAGGATTTGGCTTTGAAGCCTTACAAGATTCAACTGGTGCAGGAATTAAAGCTGATCGACCATTCAAATCACCGCAGATTCGCTCAGTTCATTCAGGAACAACCTGCTGGTTTTTCTGAAAAAATCATTTTTTCAGACGAAGCTCATTTTCATTTGTCAGGGTACGTCAACAAGCAAAATTGTCGCATTTGGGCTTCTGAAAATCCTAAAGCAATTATTGAGAAGGCTTTGCATACTCAACGTGTTACTGTGTGGTGCGCTATGTGGTCTGGAGGCGTGATTGGGCCGTTTTTTTTCGAAGATGAGGCTGGAAATGCGGTAACAGTCAATGGATCACGGTATCGCGAGATGTTAACCACTAAATTTTGGCCTATTATTGATGACATGGATATCACTGAAATGTGGTTTCAACAGGACGGTGCCACATGTCACACAGCCAATGAAACGATCAATTTATTGCAAACCAAATTTCCCGAGCGCATAATTTCGCGAAATTCAGCTGTTAAGTGGCCAGCCAGATCGTGTGATTTAACACCACTGGATTATTTTTTGTGGGGCTATGTTAAAGACAGAGTCTATACGGAGCCAATCGAATCGATTGCAGCCTTAAAACTCAAAATCCGTGATGTCATTAACGAAATAGACCCTCCATTTTGCCAAAAAGTGATTAAAAATTTTGATGAAAGAATCAACATCTGTCAGCGTGGTCGTGGTGGACATTTGCCAGATATCATTTTTCATTTTCATTCATAATTGCCAAACTTTTCTCTTTGTAATACAATAAAAATTTTATTCATTTTCCTCTAAATTCTTTGTTTTATTTTGTTTTAAAAACAAAGTTCTTGTTGAAAAACCCTTTATATTCGTTTAGTAGTTAAATATTAGAACTTTAGATGGAAATTCTGTTGCCTAAGTCTGTAACGGCAGTAAACGCAGATTTTGTATTTATTTGTATTATCAACATGGATTGATCATATACCGGTACATGATCATCTATTGAGGCTTTTACCTAAGTAATAATTAATTTACAAAGAAGTTTCACTCCTGACTTTCTACGCACACACTTTTTGATAGAACAAACAACCGGGGGTAAACAGAGAGGAGTCTCACTTGATGTTGATTTATTGATACCGCAGCCCATGGACACTCGCCACAAGAGCTCGCTTGTGCGTTTCCAGCCAAATAAATATTAATTTGTAATAAACTAGTGGGGATATCCTACAGTGTATTGAACGTTCCTGCTTCGGTTCAACATCGTGAACTGTGGCATGCCTTAGATCCAAAGTCAACAGCGAATACAAAAAACAAATAACCACGAATATAAACAGTTCAATCTTAGACCTCAAACGTTGTAGCACGTGTTTTTATGTAATTATCTATAGTTTGTTGGGTATATAGATATAAACATGAGGTTTGTGTTTAAAAATAAAAGAATGAGTGTTTTTTACCACTCGGGATCTCAAATCAAAAATCATTTATTCATGTTGGTAACATAATGTACACTTATAAACGTCAAAGTAAAGAAATTTAATGTATTTTACTGCTTCTAATTTTACATTTACTGCCAGTTCTCAAATCAAGGGCATAGAACGGAAAAGAAGAACTGGCAATAAACTCTCCGCCACTCAAAGAAAAACACTTTTTTACGGATTATAGTTATGTATTATTGTATTTTAACTTATAATTTAAAAGTGTTTTTCTTTAAATGTGTAAAAAGTTATGTTAATAAAAGACAATACTATCTCCGCCACTCTTTAATCGCCTCGTTTTTTTACACAACGTCTTTAAGGAGCTGCAACCAACCTTGATCTCTAACCTCATGTATACGAAACCTCAATTTATATAAAACAACAAGTTATTCTAGATCCTCTAAGGAAGCAATGAAGAGTTAGTACTTGAAACCGTAGAAATTTTTATTGCTTGCAACAGATTATGTTCCAATAGTTATCTCAAGGCAAACGTGGATACTGCCTAATACGTCGTAGTTCAAATATAATAGCAAACCTCTAGAAAGCAAATTTCAGTTTAAGTGTCGTTTAAGAGTATGGGTCCTAGTTCTCGTTAGTAATTCAATTATATTCAATTACAAAAATTCTTTATTCAATGTTCAACAACAATTAAAAGTGCCACATGTCCAGTGTACATTATTTCCTGGAATGAAGCAAACTTATAACTAAACACGTTTTTTTTAAAAAGCCGTCTTGCTCTTTTTAAAAACTTATAAAAACAGATAAAAACTAAGGTTATAATTTTTCGAATTTTAACATTAATAATGAGGTGAGGAGAAGGATGCAATCTTTACATGAGATTTACATTATTGACATGTCTAGATTTAATCATTTGTCATCATCATTAACTATATTTTGTTATAAAATAAAGATACTTACTTTCAGCTTTCAAAACAAAATATAAAATCGCAAGAAAACACTTTTTTACCGGGTTGAAGCTATGTATAAACTTATAATTATATTATTGTGTTTTCTTTAAATGTGTAAAAGCTATGTTAATAAAAGACAATACTAAATTAAACATAATTTTATATATTAATGGTAAGACGCCTATCTCAAGATGGCGTCGCACCATTCTTATGCAAATGCTTTTTAGGTGTTAATTATCATATTTATGTTAAATTACATAGATGTACGTGTATATAAACACCATTAAAAACATTTACTCCAACAGCAAAGCTAGAGTACAACTGGAAACCTTAGGTGACACATTCCAATTAAAAAGAGGAGTCAGTCAGGGCGACCCGATGTCCCCAAAGTTGTTCTCGGCGGTGCTGGAAAATATATTTCGTAAACTTATCTGGGACCGACATGGATTAAATATAGACGGTCAAAAATTAAACCATCTTAGATTTGCTGACGATATTGTTTTGTTTGAAGAAAAACCAGAGATCCTAGAGAAAATGATACAAGATCTAAATAAAGAGAGCGAAAAAGTAGGCCTATCTATGAATATAAATAAAACGAAGCTATTAACGAATTCAAACAAATATGAAATAAAAATTAAGAACCAACCTGTTGAATATGTAGATGTATATATATATTTAGGACAAATCATTTCACATACAGACACAACTACAAAAGAAATCAAAAGACGAATAGCTAACGGATGGAAAAGATATTGGTCACTGAAAGAGATCATGAAATCCATAGACCTCAATATTGGTATCAAAAGGAAGGTCTTCAATACCTGCGTTCTTCCATGTATTTCATATGGTTGTGAAACCTGGGCTCTTACGAAACATCATAGAAACATGCTGGAACACTGCCAAAGAGCTATGGAACGAAGTATGATAGGTATAAAAAAACAAGATAAGATAAGAAACACCGTCATAAGAAGTAAGACAAAAGTCATAGATGTACTTACTAGAATAGATAGTTTGAAGTGGAGATGGACTGGGCACATGCTGCGCGGTACACAAGAGAAGTGGAGTAACATAATATCAAACTGGTACCCTAGAGATGGGAGAAGGAACAGAGGGAGACAAAGCAGGAGATGGGAGGACGAATTAAAACGGCAGGCCCAAAATGGAGAAGGGTTGCTAAAGACAGATTACAATGGAAATTGTTAGAGGAGGCCTATGCCAAGAGGCACACTGAACTAAGAGACATTTTATATATAAACAGACACCACTATACAAAGAAAGCAGTTCAGGATATGAGGCTTATTATTATTATACATTGATGTACATCGATATTATATACATATGATATGATAGTATGCGATATTCCTGAAGAAGATGATGAAGAAAAAGTTCGTGTACTTATCCACTTGTATGACTCAAAACTTGGCAATTAAAAAGAGTGGCAGAACGTTTCTTGCCAGTTCTTCTTGCCTGCTCTACTCCTTTGGCTTGCGGACTGATAGTAAATGTAAATTTAGAATAAGTTTATCATCCTTGCTATTGACGTTCATAACTGTTGGTTACCCATATGAATAAAGTGATTTTAAGATTAAGTTTCAGTTGCTTAGGCTGTATGTTTACTTTGAATGGATCAAGTCTGATGATGATATAGAGGGACTAGTGTATACTGGGACTAGAGTAAATGTAGCGTTTCATTCCTTTACTTGTAGCCAAGATATCTCAAAAGAGGCTCCACTGGCCGTACACTAAGGCGTGCTTATCCCAACATTAAAATACGGGAGTAAATGTTGGGTGGGCAGAGGAGAGAGAGTAGAATAATGCCGTGAAAATGAGAGGGTTGAGATATATGTGTGGTGTATCATTACCTGATAGGATAAATTAATATCTAGCAGCAGCATTGTGCGTAAAAAGCAGGAGAAGTGGTATGTCATCTTCGGTAAAAAGGTGTGATGATATAAATTTAAAAAAATCGAAAGATGATTATGTTCAAGTTCGCTATTTGATACTGTAATATTTTTTTTAATCTCACATAGTCTCGATCAACCAAATCGGCCTTAGCCTAACCAAACCGAACATCGAACAAGCTGTGTGAAACAGTAACGTACAAACATCCGGTCTTTATTCATGTGTTAGCTGGTAGGTAACTAAAACATGGTTCATTAAAATTTGCAAATTGGGAAAGTTGCAAAATTTGGCTTTGCTGCATAACTCAGTTCGTTAGTAAAATTGTGAATTATAACATTTTCAATTTGTACGAAGGAAAACATCGTGAAACTGACATGCCTTTTGACACCAAAACAACTAGTGTTTGTTAGGCACAGAAAGTCGTTCACTCGTCTGTAGTCTGAAGCCAAAAAGTTAACGTAAAGGTGATTCTTAAGATTACTCATAGTTTAATTAAACAAAAAACAATAACTAACAAAAATATATGATTAATAGGAAGCCCTTTAGACAAGGTTCCGAAAATACTGGCAGCGTTCCCTCTTTGAATAGCTAGACTAATCTCTTGTTCAAGGTTTGCCAGCTCTTTAGTTTCCTGTGGTGTCATCTAATCCCCATGGACCAAGGGTCTCGACACCGATGGGATGCGGCCAGCGTTTCGGATAGGTTGCATAGCAGCACCTGGCACATCTTGTATAGAACCAAACTCATGCCACCCTTTTTCTTGCCATCGTCTCTTGCAATTCCGGTCGGCTCAAGTAGACTTGGCAAATGATATCGTTAGGTGCGGCATGTCTCGATGATGTTCTAGCTTGTTGACATCACTGCCACAAAGACGAGCACAACCTCAAGCCGTATAGTAGTTGCAATTCTGATTGTGACAGGCTCAAGAAATGTTCCTTTATTGTTGTACACATCGTATCCCAAACATTCATTCGTACTAACTGATGTAAAACTGATCTAAAATTATCGTTATTCATGTCTTAGCACGTAGCCCGTTATACGGATGACAGATGGTTTCCGATTTGACTGATCCAAAAAGAAAAAGAAACAGACCAATAGAGCGATGGGATCGTAAGGTTAGCTGGAAAAATTTGAAGAGGCTTTATTCCCAAATATGGGGAATAAAGCCTCTTGGAGTTATGAAAAAATATTTATTTTTATTCAATGTATCAATGCCAACTATATGTGGTGGAGTAAAGGCTTTTTATTTTTATAAATATTAATTGTGTACTTTATGTAGATTTTCATCTCTCGGGGCGAAGGGTTTTTGATTTTCACACGAAAATAAAATGAAAATCATACGAATCTGTACTATTATTTTGATTAGCTTTCTTGAGGGGGGGGGGGATAAACTTGCCGCTTTACTTACTGATAGTAAAGGTAAATATATAAGTAATTTAATTTTTTTTCAACTTTCACAAGTGTTCTTGTTTACCTATATGAATAAAGATATTTTGAGTTTGAGTTTATTTAATATTTAATCGCTGAAAAGCGATAAGGCCACCCGTTGCTCTCAGTATTTAATTATTTTAATTGTATTTCCTGCAATGAATATGAATAAAAATAAGTAATTATAAATGAATTACTGCTCCAGTATAAAATACGTAGGTATTTTATAATAATTTAGTAAGCTGAGTTTAAGTAGTCGTTTACGAACAACTCTTGTAGGCATTACCATGTATATACAGAGAACAGGTTTACGCACATTATTAGGAGAATTGCAAACTGATCTTTAGAGTAAATTTCTATAATCTTTGGTTTACGCAAATGCCTATTTAAATAAATATTTTTAACAGATATATTTAATTCATATTATATGAGTAGTTATCTCGAGTGCTATAGAACAGAGATATTTGATAGATTATCCATTGAAGATGGAAATAATAGTTATTTTCGCAGCTCCAATTTCCGTTTAATAATTTTCTATATTAGAAATTATGAACATAATAACATACTGAAGAAGGTATTAATTAATTACATCTTAATCCTAAGTTATTAGTAATTAAATCGAAACCGGACAATTTGAGAAAAATGTTTGAGTCGCTGGATTTTTCATAAAGAAGAAACCCGCGGTTATAATATTTGCTTGAATTTTAACGGTGTTGTTAAACTCGGAACGAGAAATGTGAATGAAATACTTAATCAGAGCGTGTGACCTCCTCCGGTCAACGACCCGCGCGGGTCATGTGTATTTTCAGTTCGTACCACGTAAATAAAAGCTTTGGAAATAAAAACAAGCCGCGACTTAGTCTACAACTTCCTCACAGCAGACAAGTAAAAACATTACTTCTTCTACAGACTAGAGACAAACTTTGCTGTAATACTACCCGAAGTAACTAAATAAAAATGAACTGGCATAGATGTCGCAACCAACTAGTTTAATTAAAAATCTTGCCGTTTAACAAGCGGCCTGAAAGTTCAGGCAGTTGATGAAACTGTTAGGCAAATGACTTGGATCGATGATATTTCATTACATGCTTAGCCTGTTACTGTTAATTTAAGTGTAATTCACTTTCTGCCACTCTTAAAGTAGAAATGAAACTCTTTAAACTGTTAATATAGCGTCAGCAAACCACAACTTTGATGGTGTTTTCCAAAGTTTCATTAAAAACAACAAGTACAATAGAATAGTGTAGTGACAATGATAATGTGAATTTAACTCAGTAAATTTAATTTTAAACGAAATGTTCATATGTTTCACCTCTTTAATTTCTGCCAAATAATGACTATCGTACGGATGGTCTATGCATTTGCCAGTAAGTTTAGCAAATGTTACAAACGTTACGGCTGAATATCATTCAGGTGCCGGTGCCGTTTAGTTAAAAGGCTAGGCTGTTAATTGAACAGCTAATCAAGCAAATTAGCTGCGACATAGACATTGAGTGTTTATCGTAAAAATTGCGTGTTTTTTTTAAATCACGATTGAACAATCATACTTCATTTTGTAATTAAATGAGTGTCAAAGCGGCGACCCACACCTTCGAACCTTAACTTTGTGATTAGATTTAATATGAATTAGGTTTGTATGTCATTTAGAAGGGACCTAAGCAAAAATAAAATACGTCTAATTATTTAATTGCCTTTAATTTTGAGTTCGATTTGTGTATTTTCATCTTATAATTGTAAAATTGTGTTATTTACATGGTAAACTGTTTAATGGTGTTATATAAGGAAATATATATGTTTTTAGAATGTCTTCTTATGATTTATTACCTATAAACCTGAACTTAACAATGAAATATACAGTATTTACAATTTTCTTAACCTACATACATGGTTATAAGAAAAGTAAAACAAATTTAAAGTTTGGTCCTTGTGGCAGTACCATTAACACTTGCAGCATTTCCTTACTGTATTGCGATACTTATTCGTTGAGCAAGGAAAGCACCAGCTCGGGGTTCACCGGTACTATCTACCAAGCGCCAACCTTAATCTTTAATTAGTTCCTGTGCACCTGAACCCCACGGCCCCAGAGTCTATACCATACGGAACAAAACTGAAGTTGGAAGAAAGTTTCCTATATCTTGCATTTTGCACTGGTACGAATTTCATTTTGACACGTTGCAAAAGCCATATTTTAAAAAGTCGTAAAACAAACCAGTGTGGAACTGGACCGGGTATTTATGGTTGGCAGTTTTATAATATCATCAGATCATACAGACTACCGTTCTACTGAAATATATGGAGTTTCTCGTACCTTTTTAAACTGAAGAGTTGGTTTAATTTATTTTGGCAGAAATTATATCCTTAAATGAGTCCTTATAACCTCATATCAGGTCTACCTACTGTTAGACTTCTGTTTAAAAGGCACATTATTTACACAAATGTATTACTAGGAAAATAAATTCAAGAGTCTAAAATTGAATTTGATATATGAAAGACAGATCATGCTAAGTCTATAAAATGCAGTTTCAGGACTTATTTATTTAACAGTTTATTAATAATTCACAGACAGAAAAAAAATATAGCCAAAACACCATACGAAGAACATAAGCAGACCAAATTACAAAAACAATTGACTTGGAATTGATTAGTTGAGGTTTGTGTGTGGGGGTGTGTAATTGTGTGTGTGTGCGGTTTTATATGATCTTTAAAATCAATTTGCATATATCATTCTAACTATTTCTCGTTAGGAGATAATAAGGAAAAGCTGCGACCCGCTTACTATATAGATTTAAAATAAAATATTCTATTTTGAGTATAGTCTGTACTAAGATATATGAAACGGCTCCGGGGTCCATGTTCGTAAGATATGGTAGACTTGATAACTCTTTGATTTTGACAATCAAAATCACACTTACCCGTCTTTAAGTGTTTTTTTATTTAAACCAACATTAAGGTTATTTCATTGTTATATATAGAAGCTATTAAGTACTGTGTCGTTTTATGTAAGTAGAAAACGTTTTTTTTTAATGAATTTTAAAGTCGGTTTTGATATTATAAACATATGAAGTGGTTTTTGTTTTGTTTTGTGCCGACATTCTAATGAATAGGGATGGATTATGAAAATTCAGCCGAATAGATCAGGTATCTTTCAGAATAATATACAATACGAATTTCTTCACATACTTCCGAAATATTATGTTACTAATATATCTCTAGCGTAGGAGTTGAGAAAAAGATGATGTGATGTTACATAGTGTAGTCATTATTAAAACAGTTATATTACCTTAAACAGCCTTAAAATTTGAGGTTATTAGAGAAAGAGTATACCACTTACTATTTCTTATTATATTATTTTAATGGTTCAATTTATATTCCATTATTATAGGAAAAATATTGGTAACATCATATTTATAAATTTTTCGTGACACTGTGTTTGTAATTAAGCTCCTCCCAAATGACTCCACCAATTTTCGCGAAATTTTGTATGCATATCGGTTAGGTCAGCGAATCGGACAACATCTATTTTTCCATCCCCCTATATGTTAACTGTTTACCCCTAAATATGATTTATAATGAAGCAATGCTTTTTATGCTGTATCATAAAAAAATACATACTACACCAATTTTTTACTCGTTACTTAAATTTTTTTGACTTGAACTCGAGAGAAATTTACAGAACAACCTAAAAAGTTTTCATTCCGGAAAACCGAACAGTCTCTGGGGTACCATACCAAAAAGTTCCATTTTGGTATGTACTTAAAAGGTAGACTAAGTGAAATCACATTAAGGAGGAAAGTTCGCGAGGGTGGCTAGTTATGGTTTATGTATGTTTATTAATTAAGGGTATAAGATATCTAGAATGTAATGATATCGAGGTTTTTAATTTGTTACGGGAAAGTTCCCAAGATCTAAAGTAAAATTCATTTATTTTTTTCTCGTTTGTACACAGTAGTTAGATTTAAGCAACGTAAACTTGGATAAAATTTGAAACCCACATGTTAATACTTATCACCTTATAACAGCTAAACTATTAGCGACAATAGATGAAGTACATTTCTATAGCATAATAAAAATTAGCTTTTACAAATGAGTTACAATTATATTAATCAAACAATAAATTAATTTCTTGCCATGAATTTATCAGTACACTTGGGAAATAAAATAAAAATTCGTTTTAGAAGGGTGCACAATGTGCGTGTGTTTAATTGATATTTTATAGGTCAAAATATTTTAAATGTGAATGCTTTTATATTATTATTTATTTAAATATACTTGGGAAACTTATAAATTTAAGAAAAAAATATTTATTAATTGGAAGCAGAATATAAAATGTCTGTGCGGTAAGCATTAAGCGCAAGGATCTTATATATTTATTTATTAACACTTCGTTACATTGCAATCTAATAATTGAACATAATTAAATTAAATGGATGGCTACTGGCGGCCTTTTCGCTTTCGAGCGATCTCTTCCAGACAACCACTATAGTTACATATGGTAGGCAAGAAGTACAAAAATACATATTACATATATAATAATACTAAAAAAAACTTAACAGGAACAAAAAAATAAACTAAACTGATACATAAAAATAAAAAAGAAAAAAGTGCACATGAATCATGATAATTTTATTCAAGATCAGTCTCACGTCAGTTAATAGTTAGTACGCAAGTTGGATAGGTAATGTTTGTACAGCATTAATTTAAAGGAAGATAGAGAAGGAGCTAAGCGAATAGTGACGGGAAGTGAATTCCATAGCCTAACTGCAGAAACCTTAAAGGAATCGTCAAGAAAGGAGGAGTTATGAGATGGGATTTCAAGGATATAGTTTTCGGAAGAGCGTAAGCTAAAGTTATGAGATCCCAAAAATTTGAAATCATTTTTGAGGTAGGAGGGAGTTTTAGGGTTGAACAGGATGGAGCATCACGTCGCTGTCGAATGGGTAACCAGTCTAGCCGCTTTACGGAACGCAGAGATATGGTCGTACTACTTTGCTAAATTAATATAGAAAAATCTTTAAAAAAAATTGAAATTTGAATTTCAGTTTGTCATTATATTTAAAAAATTAATTTATTGCTTCTTTAGCAATTTGCTAGTGACTTCTTCGAAAATCCATATCATTTACATTTCTTAAGTGATACAATTAGATTTTTTCATATTTAAATTATACATACGAATTTTAGGTAGGCTAGAGTAGAGCATGGCACAAAAGAGGTTGGGAAACACCACTGTATAGGAATTAATAACCAAGAACTCCGAAACTATTTCACTAATATTATAAATTTAATAAATCTATAAAAAAATAAAGATATAGTAGGCTGGTCTTTTCGATTTGTCTGTTGGTTTGTAGTTGGCGTAAATGAGACAATGACGGGAATCGAAGCTTATACTTTCAGGTCGTTATTACTTTATCAATCAATAATCCAATGTATTACAATAGTATAACGTTTCAAATTTAAGGGTACAAAATTTAAGGTTTTATAAGAGGTAATCGAACAGGCTCTGGTCACTTAGAATTTTAACTACGACATATGAATCTTAAAAAAAAACACTTTGACTATTAATTAATTTCATTCGTTCCGAATTTAGTAGTAGATAAAAAACTAAATTTTTGAGGTTTACACTCAAATCAATGCCTTTAGAGTCTAGACAGTTGTATATGTGTCAGAATAACATATTAATTAGTTTTATTTTTGCTGTTGGAATCAGTTAATTAAGATACGAATCACAATATGTCAAGAGTCTAACCAACGGATTCGAAGTAAAAGTGGTTGCTTGGAAGTAATCGCTCGAAAACGGTAAGGCCGCCAGTTGCCCTCCTTTTCACTTAGTTATGTTCAATTTTTACATTGTAATGTAACGAAGTGTTAATAAATAAATAAAATCCAAAAACAATCGAATTCTGCATAAGCTGTCATTCTCTAACCAAATTATTGTAATTTGAAATGGCATAATGAAACAGATGGCATAAAATTCTAAGTCAGAGAACGCGGAGAAGCAACTCGTGAAACAATTTCCTAGCTTTAAGAAATCTAAACCAGCTTGCATACGTAACAAATTGCACACCGACAAACGCTTCCGTTCCACTCCTGCGCAACACGTAAACACTATGTAAAAGCAATGCCTGACATTTACAAGGAAGTTGGTTTTTAATTACATTTAAATATTAGTACTTAAAACATACATTGTAAATTAAAATAAACAAACTCAATTTTTGTGTTTTATACATTGATTTTAATGTACATTAATGTTATTATTAATTCTATATTTAAATTACAACTTTATGTACAAAACAATATTATAATACAAGTCTATATGCAATGAGTCTAGTAATTTCAATATGTTCTAAAAGGCAGCTAAGAGTTACACACAGAAGTGTCAGAGTTATCAAAATTAAGCGTAGAAAGGAAATTTTTAACAACATTGGCAAATGGAATAATGTATCTTCTGTGTTGGATGCTGTATATATATAGAAAGCATTAAAAAGGCCTGAAGCCTTGAGAAACAAATCAAGTTTCTCAGTGTTATATTTCTTGATGTGCGCCTCGTCATGAAATTATTTAACAGATTTAATGTTCTATGGGATTAAAAACTTACGTCACTACTCAAAATAACATCGTGTAATTGGTTAGTGAATAAGAATTAAGGAAAAATTAAAAACAAGGCCTAAAATAAAATAATACGCGATAAAATTTTACGATACAAGACGATTTTACAATTTACGATATTCGTCTTACATATGTTTTTAGTAATAACCGTATATAAAATGTTTTAAAGACAATGTCCCAGATTTTTTCTAACTAATAGAATAATGAAGATCGTGCTATATAAATCGCATTTTAAATTGTGTATTATTAATTACACATATCTTTTCCGTTTAATGATACATTTTAAAATTTTTGTTCATTTCCGTAGTTAAGATTTAAATCAGTTAAAAAAGATAACTATCACACGATCATTATTCTCGAATAGCCGTCAAAATGTGTGAACCTAAACATGTAGCCGATGTAAAAATAACTCGCTCTGATGACAGCTTCAGCTTACCAAGTTACACACTAGATGGCGCCACGAGTTACAACACTCCACCTGCACATTTTATGCAAATGAATCTACTTGGTTTTTGATTTAAATATCAATTTACATACACGTGCATTTTATATTTGAATGTAATTATAATTAAAATCGAGTGTTAGTGAAATTTTCAATGTAAAGTTTTTCAAATGAGGTTATCTTATCAGCGAGATTCTGTTTATTCAACGCGTGGAACGTGTATATATTGTTTTTGTTATGTAATAATATGATATGTCATTGAATGCGACATAGCTTGAAAAGTACACGAGTCTATCAGACACAGTACCTACATTTGCACATGTTATTTATATGCAATAAAGTATAACTAATTAATTACTCATTTGAATAACATCAGGTTACTACATTCTTTCACCTTTGTTTAAACTAAGACAATAATTTACGTAGGTGTTTGTGGAAATGTCATTACTGATATTTCTATTTAAAGAAAACTGTATACTGTTCACGGTTAAAACGATGTTAGCGCTGGGCTAAACGTGTAGTTCGATCATTTCGTATCAAGCACGTTAAAAACCTGCGCCCATAAAGACGAGACGGTTCAAAAATAAATAGCGATGAGGCTCCTAAATAATCTATCAACAAAAACGACAAAATGGCCGCCGCGTAGCGTTTCTGAAAGCGTCTACGAGGTGCTATCCTTGTCTCGCGTCTGTGCTACGAGCGAGACGCACGATGTACCCCGTGGGGCCTCGTGTCAAGGTGACGTACCCTCGCACGCACACAAACGTGCAATGCGCGAGCGCATTTGTCCCAATTTGCGAATTTTTTCGCGCTAAATTGTTCTGTAGGAGTTATTTAAACATCTCCACGTATTTAATTCGTGTGAAGTATTTTTTTACACGCTTTTGCGTAAGTAATCTAGGGTCTGGACTATTTGAAATATATAAAAAGTAGAAAACTAAAATTTCCTCGTACAAATGTCTTGTACTATAGCATCCTAAGCCAGCCAAGAGTACAAGAGTATGCTATTAGATAAGGATTATCTAATAACACACTCTAGTTGAGGTAATCGAAATAATCAGTTAACTTTCTATAAAAAATGACGACGATTTAAAGTGGTGAGGGGAATGTCCCCCGTTCATAAATGGGATTTATTATAAGGTTAAACTGATTAAACTGTTTGTTCTGATTTTACACTTCATATATTATATATACTAATTGTAAAACGCCCACTTTTATCAAATATATTATTTTTATGGAGGACATCGTTTTTGTACATTCGTTGATATTGTTAACGTCAATTAAATTTTATATTTTCCTTCCCGTTTCAATGTGTATGTGGAAAATCACAATTTTTACTTTTTATGTCACCTTGGTTTGTGATTAATCGTTTTAATATCAAGTACTTAACACTTAAAATAAGGAAGGTTAGATATTAAACAACAATAAGTAAGTATTTAATGCGTATAATATTATTTGCTTTTTACAGAAATAATCATTTATTTTGGCAATTAATATTTCGTACGATGAAAGAAAATGCAAGATAAATATTAATTACCCAGATTATATTAGACCTCATAACAGCTGATAACTGATCTTTTTTTGTCTGCAAACAACATTGTCATATGATGAAGAAATCGAGGCCTTGAAGCCATGAAGGGCTGCAGCTAGTAATCAATTACCGGTATTTTAATCATAAATCTTGACGTTGGTGTCATTTCATAACACCGCTTGGTGACGTTAGATCTGGAATACATGAGGTGGCATCTTAAATCCAACAAATTGGCCGTTATTGGCGACTTTCGATCCAGAAGACTGACCACTTGTTTCCTAATTGAGGAGACTTTTAAGCATTGCTTTATTTTCTGTAACAAATTTTTCATCGAAATTTAATTTGATGTCGAGTGATTATTGTAATGTTAATAAAATAGTTTTTGTACCTTAAACAGGAGAACTATTTAATTTTGCTCAATACAAAGTTACTGAAATATAATTCTACCAAAATTCCGGTCGAATCCCTGATTAAATATTCAATCTGCCAGAAAAAACGTCGTGAGGAAAACTACGTGACTCAGCTAAAGCCGTATCTGGTAAGAAGACTGGACACTTGCTTATAAAATAGAGCACGAGGATTGCAGAGCTAGGGAAGATATATATTTTTTAAATCTTGTCGAACCACACAAAAACGATGAAACACAAAACGGTCCTTCTCATTTATCAAGACAAAAAATACTATTCCCAGTTTTAAAAACAAGCACTATAAAAGTTGGCTGAAGCTTTTGTGTTTCGAATAATATGGCTTTTTTGCAAGAAGTTTTGCCTTTACCTTTATTTTTGGAGCTTTCTGAAAATTAACGTGTCCGATGCCAATTCGATAGTGTTTTACAATTCGGCAATCATATTTTAGCCTATACAAAAAATGAATTAATAAGTACCCTGTTTTCTCGTTATTCCTTTTTTTGTCGCTATTTCATCTACATGAATAACAGCTAGAAAACTATGAATAACTACGGAAATATCTTAAATACCCTTGACTATTATTTCAGACTTTTACTTTGGACGATTATTGTGCAAGGACATATTTGTTCCTTCATGGATTTTTATACCTAGATAACCTACTATAAATTACGTCAATGCGGAAATCAAAGGTAGTTAAATTATTGTGATGATGTGTGATGCCATTACATAAAGATATTGTCGTTTGGAATGTACGTATTTACAATTTAAAGCAATTTAAAACATGCAGTAAACGGTATTTAGTATGTACTGTTTTGTTAATTACATATAGATTTAGCGACATCTTCGCCTTACAAAACATTAGCTACTTTAAAGAGATCAAATTTACAAAATCTAGTTAGATTTATAACATTTATATAAGGAAAATGATTTTTTACTCCGACCGTGCGTACAACGAATTTATTATTTAGGAGACATCAAATAGATTTTATAATTTAAATTAAAAGCTACATAATCATACCAAGCACCTAGGTGGCTACCTATTCGACTCAGACGTGACGCTCATATTCTTCAACTTCTATATTCAATTCTTATCAATCCCAAAACCCCTTCTTATCTCAAAAATCATTTCAAATTCTTAGGTCCTTCTAACTATACGCTACGCTCTTCCAATAGATGTCTATTGGAAATTCCATCCCACAGGTCATCCTTCATAGGCAATTCATTTAGGATTTCCGCCATTAGGCTGTGGAATAAGCTGCCCGAGTCTATACGATTGGCTTCCTCCCTATCGTCTTTCAAAACTCTTCTATATAAACATTTCCTAACCTTATCATATCCTGATCAATCGTGACCTGTGTAATTCTTGTATCTCCTCTTCTTTTGTATATGTAATACACTATTTGCTATTCTTGAATCTTTAAGATTAGCTTTTTAGTTTTAGTTAGTTATTAATATTGTTTTTTTTCTCTAGATTAAGGTTCTATAGATTAATATAAATATTTTTTTTATATAACTTCTGGTTATGCACTCCTTGCACTCATCATTTTTATTTATTGTTTTCTTTTCTTTCTAGAGTTGCCTGGAAGAGATCGCTTGTTAGCGATAAGGCCGCCCGTTGCATCCCTTGTAATTCTTATGTATTGTGTTATTTGTGTGTATTTCTAGCAACGAAGTGTGAATAAATAAATAAATAAATTTCTATTAATCAAGAAATGTCATATCATTTATTTTTTAATTAAAATTTTCATTCGAATACGCAAATAATCACCATTGTTTTCCGATCGAGCCAAACAAATTATTTTTACAATTACATGATATTGATTATTATATTATATTAATATATTTTAGTATAATAACAATCTTTTAAGATGGCCTGGTGAACGACGATCAGGTCTCTCTCGATCTTCAAAAGTCTTCCTGGTTTTCAATTGATCCTTTAGTTACTGAGACGCGTCATATTTCCGACCCAATCCTACTTTAAGCTGACAATTGATCGATATTTTCAACAGCAGATCAGGAACAAATAATAAAAAAGTAAATAAAGAAATCTGTAACATCCGGTACAGATGCGAAGCGAATTTCACATCGCATTTCGCGGTAATGCTTTCTATTGACACACTTTTTGATTGGCTCGTGTTTAGTTTAAGGGTGTATTAAAACATAAATAAAACTAGTTAAAAAATCTACGTTTATTATAGTATGATCATGGAAATTATTTTATGAATGAAGTCTTTTCCCAAATACAGACAAACATTAATGTTCATGAAGGCTTTAATTTAAGGCTAAAGCGCGTGATAAAAAAATTATATTTAAATAATTCAGAATTTAAAGTAAATATGTCCATTGCATATTTATTTTTCTATTCCATGGTTAACTTTTCCTGTTTCTTTTTGACCACCTTTTTGACCTGAGGCTAATCGGGGATTTTCCTTTGATAGTCTGAGTTGTTTAGCAGTGACCATATATTTTTTTTCATCGCATTGCGATAGTTCAATATAAACAGTTAAATTATATATTATTAAAAAAATTATAGTGCGGCTTTTGCTGTTTCATACCCCTTCATCAGACAATTCAAGGCAAAAACAACTATTCCAAATTCCTTGGTCTAATACAAACTATTTACGAAACTCAGTTATGTATCGTAAACCTTCAGTTTACAACACAATTACCAGCAAATTTATATATTTAATGTGACTAAAAATGCTTAAAAAATATTTAAAAAACTCAGGTATCTTTTATTAATAATGGCTTTGTTATTCTTCCTTTATATTAAATATTGATTAAAATGATCAATGAATCTTACAACTTATAATTTAGAATTTGTGGTTTGTTATATTTTTTGTATAAATAGGTAAAAGTGTGATTTATGTTTGAATGTGTATTCCGTTTTTGGCTTTTGTGTATAATATAATTGTTTGAATATTGTATAATGAGTAGCTGTAGGAATACTTTAATAAAATATCATATTATAATAATCTTAGTTTTTTGTAGTGAAGTGTCGTGAGTAGTCTTCGAAAGGGGTTGTTAAACTTTTTTTAAATACTTTTTTAACTTTTAAAAGAACGAAGAAGAAAGCTGCCAAACGTCCAGGCATGCAAGGAAGCCTTTGCTGGCCATTTTAGAATTTTTTCTTTTCTTGCAGGAATGTGAAAATTGTAAATTTACCTGAATTGATATTTTCAGTGCATTCCAGACGTGTTTCATACCATATGCGCTTTTTTTTAATTTTGTCACATTGTATTATTAACACATGTGTCAATACGTCCTGAATCTTAAATTTTTACTGATACAGTGATCCATTAAAATTAAAAAACCGTACCAATTTTTTCACTCCCTTTATAAGTTCTATATGACAAAAATCTTTTTCATAAGTTGTGCAATAACTAAGTACTAGATCTTTTACAAATTTAGTCAAATCTGTAGGTAGCTAACTGATTCAAATCGTAAAATTAAGTATTTAGGCAAGAATACTGGAACAATTTTGATATGCCTTATAAAAGAATGAGTTTGAAACCTATATTTTTTTATTATATCTTTTTATGTATTTATAAGCTATTTGTTATTGGGTTAGTAATTTTAAGAGTAAACATATCGACGTGCGTGACTGTGCCGTTCAGACTACGTGAAAGTATGTACAAAAACTATATCTCTTGAAGATGTATAGAAATAGCGATTTCTTTCTAACATATATTTTGACGCTTCTAATACAGTACATCACAACTTGTACGACTCTTAGATCATGAATATTGTGAAAGGTGAAATGTTTCAGAAAACAGTAGTGTAACAAAAAAATTATTTATTGTTTGTAAATTTTATTTAGAAATCATACGATAGAGCATAGACAATACCATAGACATAAACCAATATAGTCTATGGTATGTTTTGTTTGATACGTAAATAAGTGATTACATAGAAAGTTGAATGTTAGTGTTATATCAGAGTATTTACCAAAATATTAAGTACCTAGTCATCTTAACCATCCACGCCATAATCTATAAAACAGTACTGACAATAAAAAAAATATACCTTAGACAATATTAGATTATTGTCTATGGTATGTCTTCCATGTCCTTCTAAGATACGTAAATAAGTTTTATATTACGAAATGTAATTTTAGGAATTTTTCAGAGTTTTATCTTAAACTTTTAATTATTTATTTATATCTTATAAACTTTTAAGTAATAATTTTAAAATTATCATTTTAAAAAGCTGTTGACAGTAAAAACTTTTTTATTAAACCATAAATACGAAAGATTGACACTATCACGTGACTTAATCAATTCACCAGCAAGAGTTAAGTTAAAGAGTTAAATTATAAAAACAGTTTTATATTATATTAGATTGACCTTGAGGTTTTTGATAAAATAAAGGGTACAGGAATAATTATAGACAACGTAAACTTAAGTAAATATATACACACACATTAGTACACTGAGATACACAAATATTATCTTATATTATACATAGCATTTTTTACATTTCACTTTCGCCGTTTTTCTGTTTTCTTGCTGCTACCTAAATCATATTAAAATATAATATATATAAGTCGCTATATTTTTTGTACCGTTAAGACTGTTTGTATTCAACTTTAAGTTTGGTAAGCTTATTGTTATATCTCAACTAACCATTGCATGTCCTTATTACTAATAAAATCTTGCAAATAATTAATATATAAAACATACTTTAACTGTTATAGCCTATAGTTTCGCTTGTACGTGTTCAAAATTTTCCTTTAATAAGGGTTTACATAGTTTCTCAAGAAAAGAATCCTAACTGAATGGATAAAATATGTCAAATGCGTAAAATTAGGTAAAGGAAGAATTAATAGAAGATACTTTGGCTACGTCCAGTGGCGCTTCAACTCCAATCACCTAGATAAATCACCTATGTTTCATTGATATTAGGTAAGTACGTAAGTTGTTCTGAGAAGTTCTTTTTTCGTATAGCTATAGTAATATAGTGTTATTTGAACACGTAATAGTCGTGTACTACCGTCAAAATCATTACGAGTCAGCCTTAGCAGAAAGTCTCGTTTACATATTATGTATATTTTATATGTATATAGGAGTCCTACTTCGCTAAATCTTTGATAAACCCAAAAACTTACCCTTAAACGCTAGTTTTGTTTCCGCCACTTCATCTTGTTGGATTAGCATAAAGAGTCAATCATCGACCAAGATACCAAAAAATTGTATAATGTTTACCAAAGATAAGCTAAAATCCACCTGAAATCTATGTAATGTACCTGTAGATTAAGTTTTGTAATTTCCACAGAAAGGCAAGTAATACAAAGTTTATAAAACATAATTTACCTACTAGGAATAACATATATCCATTGTTCGGTTTTTTTTTTAATTTTTGTTCTCGGTAATCGAAATCGATGTCTTCTGAGAATGTTTAAATATATTAATCCATTATTTAAATTAATTACGTACGATAAACTGTCTAGTCTCAGTACAATTTACATGACCCTTGATCCTACCAAATGACGAATGTTATTATTCTTACTACGTAACATTATGCTATTTACGTTGGTATATTATTGTAGAGAAATTTCTGTACATTTATTTCTTTGTTCCTCCCTCGAAAGAGAGAAATCTTCAAAATGTATAAACACAAAAGTTACATTCTATAAAAGAATAGGCTGTTTTGATTGTACTTAATCGAGGTTTGAAGCAAATAAACCAAATTATGGCATGTAATAAAAAGAAAACACCGATATTGCGCTTGAAAAATCATCACTTTTCATTTGACATTTTATCTTGTGACGCGGCACAAAGGCACGGCGCGAGTGCGACGTTGCCGCACTTACCAAGAATGCGGCTATGCGTTGCCAGTTCTACGGTTGAGCGATAATGCCGATTGCTGAGTGCATTGGGCGGCTGAGACCGCCATATTGTTTTGCCATGTTCATGCAGCTCATCCTTCAAGTTAAAAACGCTATACACTATAGAACTTTAGCCATTTCGACACTCATTCGTTATTCAAAGATTGTTGAATTAGTTATTAGACCATTGTTTAATGTTTATATTTTACTTTTTTAAATAATTACAGGGTTCTAAAGATAATAATTATTCGATAACGTTTAATAAATATCACTGATTTCAAATTTTTTTATAACATCCATTTATCTGTATTTACATACGTTATTTACTTGAGTACATGCGCAGTGTCTAGAGGGCAAATGAAAGTTACGTGGACGCTTTTATGATCGAAGATTATATTCATTTGAACGGCGATTATTTGTTTAGGAATTTTACAGTTTTGTAATTGCTTTTTAGAGTTTCTGTAATTTATATTAGTTTAATATTCAGTATTTTTATACCTTTATGATGTAAATGCACTCTTTTTGTTACATCATCTGCGGAAACTGATAAATCCATTTACGTAAACCTGGATTTAAGTTTCTAATAATAATAAAAAGTTATAGAAGTGGGTAACCTAACCAGCCATTTCTCAATTGTTTATCAGCTTTTTTAAGTTTCGTTGTAAATTGTAAAGCCAAGTTCTTTAAGTAGTAATAATATTATATTAAACCTTTGCAATAAAACTTCAAGAACATTCACTTATCGAGAAAATTTAGAGTGGGCAATTTATAGGTTATACATCGTGTAATGAAATTATTAATGAAAATTGAACATTTAGAAGAATAATGGAAAAAAAATTGAATCTCGTATGGCGGCTGGTTAAGTGTGGAAACAATTGTTTAACTTAATTTAGTGCCTATAGCTTGAAGAGCAAAGCTTTAAATACTTTGTTATAAATTCGTAGAAGTCATAAGGGCTCATTATAAAATCATTTATAAATAATGAGAAAGACTCGCCGTGTATGAATTCGATATTAAAGCTTCTCAAAAGTCTAGAATGTTTTTTAAAATTTTATATACTTAGGAGCTTTCGTAAAGCTTAGACTACTTCTGAAATTGATTAAATTCCGTATATTTTGACCATTTCACAATAAGTCTGAAAAACAAAATGAACTGTTTTACGTCTGTTTTAATCTAGCAACAATTTGTGTTGTCTTTAATTTTTTTTTATGCAGAAACCATTTCCTACTAGTATTTTTTGTGTTTCTAACGGACAGTCTTACTCAGAGTACATAATTAAGGTTAGCCGTAATATAGGTTAAATTAGTCATTAACCGTGCATTGCAATTTGTAGCCTCGTTCTTTACATACAATAATATAACATAAAATAATATTTAAATCTATCATTAAATATTAATAAACTAAGTATATTTTGTCATTTATATTACGCATATATGTTTTTCTAACAAATTAGTCGGAATTTACGATAATTGTATACATTTAACTCAATCTAATTTTTTTAATTATCACTTAAGTAGAACTTAGTCTAAATGTCAGCCATTAAAACTGTAATATATCCGGATTTCTTCACTATCAGTACCTAAATGAATTGCTAGATGGCGTTAGTTGTCGCGTCGTTACCGACGTGCCTTGATGATTCCGTTATCTTTTATTATGCTTTGCCCGTCCGCGTCGTAGCCTATAAATATATGGTTATAGATAGATTTTATATCTCACATATCTTACTTAGCTTACGAGACTTTAGATTGGTTATTACAGAGTTTCTTTTAGACAGTATGAAATAACATTTTATGTAATTAATTTCTTTTTAAAGCACGGAAGCTTATTTTAGAACAACAGTAGGTAATAGTTTTTAGTTCAGTTACACAGTATTGGGGTATAATTTTTTGATTAACCAAGTATCTTCTATAGATTCTGTCTCACGAAACAATTTCGACGATGAGTTAAAGCGTTTGCATTTATAACTTGTTAGGTTTAATAAATATGTATTATATATTTAATAAGAATCTTTCGTATTTTTTCATAAAAGAAGCCTCGGTTGTTAAAATTAATAAAAAAATAAAATTAGGTGAGAGGTCAATATAATAAATACGAATTTACGATTTTTTAAGTCTGTAAAATTTGGTCTTGTAACCTGAATTAAATAGTATAACATTTTAGATCAAAAATTAATTTATAAATATTATATAAACTATATCTCAATTACCAAGATTTTGCGTTGAGCAAAGGAAAACCTCTTCGCCTTAGTAGAAAACTTTTCTTTTAGTGTATCTCGAAGCAATACAGTGTAAATCAACAGCAAGGTGTCACAATGACCTCACACACAGAAATGACTGTGAAGATGGAGTCAGTAAAGCCTTGAAATCCTGATCTAAAGGCAAACAGTGAAAAACGGTTGAAATATTTTCTGGCTTATCATCCCAGAATCGTTATTTAAGTTGTTACTGAGCAATTGTAAAAAAACAGTATTTTCTCTCTCTATCTCTCTCTTTATACATGTATCAGTGTCGTGGTCAGCAAGGAAACATCTGGAGCGGATTTGTTTCTACCGGTTTCTGCCCAGCGCCTCTCTTATAACAGTGTATAGTTTTGAGGACGATGAGTCCAGTATTTTAATGTGATTGAGATGCAAACTAAGATTCAGCTTCAAAAATACCATTTATGTCCCGAAAGAATATATTACACAAACAGATACCAACTCAAACCCATAAAATAGAAATTATCGAATTGAAAACTTAATCGAACTTGGAAATAATGTGACACGTTCTCCTCCCTTTTATTTCATGTCTGTCCAATTCTTATTGTTTGAATGGAATTCCATTAATTAAGACTTGATTTTTATTATTTTGACCTTATAATTAGTGTGTGTGTAAAATAAAACAGCCAAAATATGTTTTATTTATAATAAATTTCATTGCCAGTTAAAACTTATTCATAACTATTTAATTTATAAATATAATACTGTTAAACCTCAGTACTTATATTATAAAGAGTACAGATTTGTATTTCGCTACGTTTGTGACGAAAAATTACCCACTAGAATACATGTGACAAGATTTATTTCCAAATAAATCCAGCCGTGTGAAGCAGGGATCACTTCTGTATTTATAAGTACACATCAACGTTATAACCATGGACTGTATTCAGAGCTGAAATGCTTTTTCAACGGAAGCATTATGCGTGCTGTGTATGGCTTCATTTTGCCGTAGTAATACAAGCTAAGTGTCCTTCAGTGCGTATTTGTTTACGGTATTGGAATATGATTCTTATATCTTATTTAACATATTATTTCACATAGTAATTAGTAAATATAACCGTAACATTATTTCTTTATTAACATTGTTTGTTGCATTAATAGCACATATACAATCTGATTATTAGAAGCAATGGTTGTTTTAGGCAACCCTAAGCGTAAAGTGTAAAAGTGCATAATGATTAACAAAAAAAATATACAAAAATAATATCTTAAAAAACATTAATCACAATTAATGCTAGGATTTAAAATACAATAGTAATTAATTTACAATTTCAAAATATAATTATATACCAAACCATCATCGTCTATAGACATTTAATTTTATACGTCAAGGCTTCACCTTTCAAGGAGATTTGGGACTGAATTTGATGAATATGAAATTTAAGTCATATGAATAATTTCATTAATACATTAAATTAATTTTATTTTGAAAGAAATACACACAAATTTGATGGACTTTTTGATACAAATTAAATATATAACATTTATGTACTTTAATGCCTTTGACAAAGGACTCATAATAAAGTTTCAAATGAAATGATTTAAGGTCAAAATTTGATTACTACATATACCTACCGTTAATATTACTAACGATTTCTTTGTCGTTTTCACGAATATTTATAAGTTTGGCTTAGTGGCTTCAGCGTGTGACTCTCATCCTTTTGGTCGTAGGTTTCATTCCAGGCTGTGCACCAAAGAATTTTCTGTCTTTGTCCCCATTTAACATTCGCTCGAACGAGGAGACCGGCTTGCCTTAGATCCAAAAAGTCGATGACGTGTGTTAAAACAGGAGACTGATACATTCCTACTAGATTGACAAACTGGGGGTCTAGTCAAGACAGCTTAACAGTAGTGTATGTAGAAAGTCGAAAACTAAATTTGTATGAAAATGACAGCTAGTGTCGACAGTTGGTACAGTCAATTGTTCATACAAATTTAGTTTTCGACTTTCTACATACACTACTGTTAAGCCGTCTTGACTAGACCCCCTGATCATAAAACAGATACCTAAATCTTAATCCCGGACGTTAAAAGGTTGTTGTACCACCAAAACAAACCGTTTCGATTTTTACGAATATTATAAGTTTTTCCATGAAGTCATCTAACATTTTTGAATGTCAATTAACTGTCATGTACATTAAAATCTCAGCTAATTGACTAATTTAAGTAATAAGGATAGGAAAGTTTCCAATAACAGTATTTATACACTTAACAGAATATCATCAAATAAATATACTTTATTTTGATGGTATTCGTTCCATATATAAAATATGTCCTTAAAAAACAATATTAATTAAACTAAATCCTTTAAAGTCACGTAAATAATAAAAATCTTAAATCTCCACCAAAAAGGTGGTTTTTATCTAATAATTTTGAATTTTATTTAATGATGATAATGAAGATTTAATAAAATAATATATTATATTTAACATAATATTTTAGTAAATCTTTGATTAGATTTTTATGCCCTTGTATTTCGTAGCCTTGAATATAAATAATCTAATCAATACTTATAATTCTATTCTCATCTGATAAGTTGGCCATTCAAATTATGTTAGCGTGTTTTATTTAATAATATGTGCCAATTTATTCACAGAAATAGTCTGGACACAAAAGGAAATAAATAATTCGATTAGCAATTTGAACTTTATTAAACTTTAATATAAATATCATTTTTAAACATAGTAGACCCAAGGCAATGAGTAGAAATATTTAATCACATGGCCGTATAAGCATACGATCACTAATGACCCTTATACATTAACGTAAAACAAAGCCTGAAGTAGCTATTTACTAAGAGAGGTAGATAGCTACAGGACGAGAGAGAGGAAGATCTTTTTTGCTGACCACGATACTCAGACCTGGGTTACCGACTGAAGAAACAGAGCTGTTGTGTCCAAATCCCTTCAGTTTTTATTAAAAAAAAAATTAAAAACATTTCTTTAAGCTTAAGTTAACGTGTAGAAACTAAATCGTTAAGATCGTCTCAGAATTGATAAAGTTCCTTCATGTTTTGAATTGCATCGTCTGTAATGAATCCTTATTTAACTAGATTTGTAGCGTCAAAGTGGGAGCCAACGGATTTACTTCGATATACTAATGGATGGATAATAATTTTTTGAAAAATAATCAGCAATTATGATTGTGTAGTATTTATGTGTTGCATATATTACACATGAATTTCTGGTAACCATAAAATAATATATAATTTTTTTGTTTATTAGCTAACCAAAACATCGATAGAATTGCCGTATAATTGTATATATTTAATTGTTCTATTTTTTTTCTTGTGTTGTCCATTTTTCAAGAGGGTTAGAGTTGCGTTTTGTGAGTTTCGGAATTCCGACGATAATGATGCTATCCTAAACGTAATGAAACTAGTCTCCGATATACTCTAGGTACTACAATACGTTATCTAGTTTTGTTAGGATGCGGTATGCATCACTGTACTGCACCCGAATTGATGAGGCTTTTATTGCATAGTATAACTAGTGATGACAGCCTTTCGCCTTAAATGAGATAGTAAGGGTCGCATTTGGCACACTTGCGCCGGACCATGTTACAACTGACGGCGATCTTAGCCGACAAATGATTTTTATTAATAATATACCATAAATCCTTGAACGGGTTCACTACCTTAATGAGTGTTTTGTACAAGTATCCTTACTAACGTTGTACTATGGAGTATGGTGCATGACTAACCCTCGACACCATAATTTATTTACGCAATACACTACGCCATGTTACAAGGACTATGCCTTGTAATAATTTGGCATAAAAATCTTTCACATATCTTATCAGGCATCTAAATCATTGATGGAGAGACTGAGATGACTGTGATGAGAGACCAACTCATCCAGATAGCTTAAATTGCATGCAATACCAATTTCAATATCAAGTAATTAATATACGAATTAAACAAATTGGTTGTAGTCATCCCTCCTTGCCGAACACAGTTCAACGTGTATTCGTTAGACACCTAATCCTACGCTCTTACTTTGGTTCGCATATCAATGGTCACCCTTCTTCACTCCTCTTAAAGTCATATCGAAATGATCGATCAGACAGAGATTTACAACTAAGACAACAGTACTCGTTTAATCAAAATCTGTGCAGTTTTAAAGATAATCACAAATTTTATTTTATTTGGTAATTTCAGATTTAATCATGACGTTGGTGCGTTGGTTGGTGTGGGTCAGGTTCTAGTAAAGGTTTTGAATTCATAAGTTAGATAAATACATTATTACATATGGGAGTCATAATTAGACCTAAGTTAGAAACTGCCTAGACGAAAGATTTAAGTCAATTTAAAAGATCCCTTAAATTAAATGCCTTTTTTTACATTATCTACATAATTTAACGTTTGGACTCCTTAATATTAATATTTGACAGATATCTAAAGAATGAGGCTTCAAAAAGTTTCGCCATATTAAATCTACTGCTGCGAACTTAACATTTGGAATAATCCGCCTTTTGAATACCCTTAAAATAATAATAATAATTAATATCTAGTACTTGCATTAAAATAAGTCCATATTCATAAAAACTAAGTCATTCTAATTGCACCCTTTCCACTGTAGCAGTATTTCCCCCTCCTGGCTAATTGAGTTTAAGATGCGATGAAAAGAGACCCTCTTTATATAATTATATTTAATAAGAACCTTTTCTTCAAAGTTCGTCTGCCAATGGATATTATCTTACTGAATATCGGTATTGGGTGGAGTGCAATAGTCTTCAATGCTGAATGCTGATCCAAACGCGTCATTCTTTAGATATCCTATAGGAACACTTTTAACTACTCGACTTTAAAATATTACAATAAAACAAAACTTTTAACTGTTAGACAATTATACTTAATTGCAATATGCTGACTTTTTTGGAAACAAACTGCTTCACCACATCAAACACAACGCAAACCTAGATACATATAAGCAACCCAAAAAAACGAACGTTCCGAAACGTTAATGTTTAACCAATTTAAAAAAAAATTTCAACATCTCAAAACTTTCACTACAAACATTCAGTAACAAATTTAAACAAACTCACTAACTCAACTAAGCTGAAACGGAAATATGCTGAAGATACTAGCTGCCCACGACACAGTGAATCATAATTTGGGGGCACTTTCTATTTACGTAATAATCCCTCTTATTGTGTACGTGTAAAATAAAGTGTTTTCTTTCTTTCTTTCTTTCAAAGGTTTAGAAAATCATAAACTGTTGGAGGTTTGTATTCAATTAGCCGTCAATCGAGTGCGATTTCAATCAATGGTAACTGTTAATGTAACGGTGTTCAAATAAGATCATCTTAAGTAGAAGCTAAAAAATAGGATTAAATTATAAAAGGTATTTGTGCATTTTATTTTCCCCGCATTTCTAATAAAGATTTCTGTAATGTCAAATGAGTTTTATGCAGTGCAGTGCAGTATTTGTGGAGTTAAATATATTAACATTTTCGTTAGCGCGAGAATTCAGTAATCTAGCGACGATAAACCCTTTTTAACACAGAACAAGCTAATAATTTTTTTGTGTTATTTTTGACTTGTGGTGTTTTACTACATATATACAAACAAATAAACAAACAAAAAATTCATTTATTCATATAGGTAACAATGTACACTTATGAACGTCAAAAAAAGAAAAGAAAAGCCTCACTATACCACAATATACCTCACATATTAAAATTAACAGTCACATTCAAAATTGATTGAGAAATCTTGTCTTGTAGATTCTTCACGTGAATGCGTCAAGCTGAATAAGAGTTCTTATAAACAACTCTATTAATATTTACAAACACTTTGAACGTATTCTATATTGATTTTTCAGTCTTATTATGTCGTTGTCATTTTCATCTAGACCCAAATATCTACAAAAATTTACTATGACAAAAAAAAATTTGAGGCTAACAACATAGGTTGTTTGCCATTGGTGTTTTAACTACAAAATAAATATGTAGGCACTGAAGGAGAATTCAAAATGTTATTTGCTAAATGTTGGATCTATTATAACGTTATAGACGAGGCTGACCTTGAACATTCATTATCTGCATTGAGAACAACTCGCCTTGTTACGTTGTACATCTCATACCAGTTTCGATAATTTACTAATGGATAGTGGGTCACATCGTGGAATAAGACAAGTAGGATTTAATATAGGGAATATTTCCTGGAAAATAAATTGGTCCGAGTTAGGTTGCTTCCTACTGAAAGTGCATTGTAGTAGTGTAGCAAGTGACACGAAAAATCTGGCGACATTGGCAACAACGTGAATAATAGATAATACTTAATAATAATAGCCTTTTATTACAGATACTTTTACACTTAAACAAAATTATATTTCTTTCATCTCATTATTTTTTCTCTGTGCCCTTTTTGGCAAAGGCCTCCTTCAAATCCCGCCATTCTCTCCACCGTGTACCATACTTAGTGTTAATATTTAGACTATGTTACATACATTGCGTGTTGTTTCCACGAGAATGTAAGTGCGTGTTCTTAGTTCACTATGCCTACTGCAGATAGAGGACAAATCTTTGTTTTTATTTTTATTATTAATTAACTAATTAAATATGTCATCTGGAACATGGTGAACTGGTTGCAGCTCCTTACAAACATTTTGTTAAACAAACTTGGTGATTAAAAAGGGTGGCGGAAAGTTTATTGCCACTTCTTCTCGTCTGTTCTAGGCTTTTATTTGAGAACTGGCAGTGAAAGTTAAATTAGAAGCATTTAATATGTTCTTAATTGACGTCCATAAGTGTCCATTGTGTTACCTACACCAAGTTGTTCTGCAACGTTAGGGCACAGATCTCGGCAACTACTCAGACACTGTTGCTGTGATTCCTCCATTATTTTTAACCCAGCTGTTAGATTTGTCAGACCCCCACGAAAACATAACAAAATATTCAAGTATTAAAAGCAGTATATTGTAATTGTAATTGAGTACAAAATAAACATAATGAATGACGCGATTTCAATAACTATGTGGTTATTTCAATTGACACTTCAATAGCTTATATGGTCACACATGAATCACCTACGACGCAAGACACCCAAAACATCACCTCGTAGTTTTTTCTCTCATTAAAACACCCATTTATTTATTCCTCTGATAGAGATTCAATGGTTTTTACATTACAAAGGTAAGGTAAAGAAAAGGATTTTCAGTCTATTTTAGGAAAATATAAATATAATAAATGTAAGCTATAGCAAAATCCGTTAAATACATTAATTCCAGGCTTATTCAGGTCCGTATTTACGTGACCAATTACACAAAACGGGTGCCATCGCATGCCCTCATTGACTCATGACCCTGCGATCGATGGAATTACTTCTGTGCATCAATGCATTTTTCTTTTCTTGTGCATCATTAGCACTTCTTTCTATGCTGTAAATAGAATGAGAAACTCAGCATGTAGCGTACCATGTGTATAATATGAAAATGATGTAAAAAACAAATTCAGAGGTGCTGCAACCTTTTTAGTTCTGGGTCTCAGATCTGTTATATCATTTCTCAATGTAATGGGTAAGTACGTGATCAGCCTCCCTTGCCTGACACACGACTTCCACTTTTTGGTCTATGGCAAGCCCGTTTCATCACAATATTTCCGGTTACCGTTTGAGGGAATGCTAAATTCGCGCATCAATACAAAGTCCATTGATGCTAGCCGGGGATCGAATCTACGATATCAGGGACAAATGTCGCTGAAGCCTTGGCCAACTCTGCACTTATAAATAATCTACGAAACGGTTAATAAGTAAAGGTAATAATGGTAGCCAGCGGGTCATTGGTATTATTCATACTGAATTAACATACGATTATTTATTTTAAAAGTGTATATTAACTGTAAAAGCGTGAATAATATAATAATACATTATATGTTAGTATATAGACAAGAGATGGCATTGTTTGCATGCAACTTTGTACTATAATGACTAATAAGAATTTTATTGATATCCTTATGTTTGCTGTGTACAAATGTTAATTGTTTGGAAATCTATATTAATAATAATAAATAGTTAGTCTAGCATTGTTTTATCGTCAGTAATAAATATACAATGCGAAACACTGTCCTCTGCACCACATAAACATGTTATATATTATATTACTATATATGGTATAAACATCAAACAGCTAATTATAGCATAGCTGTTTTTTTTATTTAAACTTTCATTTAATTTATTACTTGTGCATATTCTTAATACGCATTCAATTATTTTTAATGAACTGATTAAAATAAAAGTATGTTAATGTCCAATATTAAAAGACATTTGACATCGATAAATCAAAACATGGTGTTAGCTCGGCTCGTATCAACATGTGACGTGAAATCAGCGTTTATATTTTAATATACAATCATTCAAGACGTTGTACGTTTAAATAATAACAGCTATTTAACTAAGACATATGCATACCAGATTTTAATAAAAGTTCACTTTAATACAAAATTGGCAAAAATTGCCATACCATATTTAATTTAGTTCATATCAAATTTTAGAATCTTTAAGTCTTGCGAAATAACCCAGTAATTAGTCTAAATAGGAACATTGGCTCGAAGTCGCCAAGAAGTGCTATACCGAAATAGACTAGCTTTGGCAGAGTACCAATATTAGCCTTTACGTTAGTCATCACAAACTATAGAAATGCATTAATAAATTGTACAGTGCAACAAAAGTTCTTCAGTACTTCACTTCTAAGTAATTAATACGATTCTTAGCTTAAAGTTAGTGACCAAAGTGATTTTGAAGAACATTTCAGATTATTTATAAGTTTATATAATTTTATATAGTTTATAAAACTACCAGCTCAGATTAAAAATTAATGTTTAACAGTCAGAATTTCAATAATCCCTAACCTAACCGCGTCTCTAGGCAAGATGGCCCCTTCGACATGGTACATATGTCAATAAATATGTAAACAAACGCCGAAGGTTTTAATGGGCAAAGTTTTACTGGTAATTGGCATAGAGTTAAAACTATTGCCTTAATTTTATTTTATATAGTAAAACTATTTGCCTTCAATAAAAAAATCATATTTCAAATTCATATTTTATGGTCGTGTCCACGTTTTAGGGTCGACACCGCTTCTTATATTTTTGTATGTATATCAATTTTGACATGTGTTTGTACTCATTTTGTGGACCACATAAATAAAAATTCAAAAGAAATTCCAAGCTAGTGTGAATATGAAAAAAGCGAAGACATTATTACCAGGCATGGTACGCCATCTTCGATTAGTCACGTGACTCACGTATACAAATCTATATTTTAATTCTGACCTTTTGATAAACTAATGACTATTTACTAGTTATGCTTTATACAAATTACTCTTATTAACAGTTTATTTTTCATTAAATTATATGTATTCTTATTGTCTTTAGCTTGGACGAAAAAGTAATCCTTGGTTGGTAACGAACAAAAACGGATGATTAATTGAGTGGCCAATTATTGTAATCACTTCAAGAAAAGAGCGTATTAGTGCTTAAAAGGCAGGCAATGCATACGCGTGTCCTCTTTCATTGAGTCTATTGGCGGTATCACTTAACAGATGAGTCTCCTTCCTGTTTGCCCCCTGTTACATGATACTGAGGCGGAGGTTTTTCGACAGCACTTGGTTAAGAAACTCGTTCCGAGGAAGTAGGCGTCAGAGCCTAATGTGGAAGACATTTGTCGGAAGGTTGATGGCATTCTCATAAAATTTTTATGTCAATGGCGAATTCAATAATTTACTGGTATTGGCATTTCAATAGAGATCTGTAATGACGTCATCTTAGGACGTCATTGTTCTTTATGAACATAACCATTGCGTCAGCAATCTCGCATTGCTTGCAACTTAATAGTTTTCTCGAGTGCGACATGTTTGTGAAGCGTTTTGGAATAGTATACCTACTGTGAAACGTTTAATAAAAACATAGAGAAGATTAACTTATAGCAAAAAAAAATCCAACTGCAAATCAAAATCATTCTTAATTTATAACACTTTCTTATGTTTCATTAAACAAGTGAATTTTTTATATATTATATTTAATATAATAATTAAATAATCTATTGGAATAGGAATCGTTATTGAAATCATATCGGTTCTTCCTGTTAGTTAACATTATAATTTAGTTAATTTGAAAATATATTTTTTATTTTACATTTAGTCTAACCTACATTTATGTATGTATATGTATGTGTCCACTCGTTTCACGGCAACTAAACTCATCTGCCAGTTGAAGGAACACTCCAAGATTTAAAAAAATATTTTTGCGCGGTACTAAACCATTTCTGGTGGGGATTTTTTTTGAGATCCTCGTTAGAAGCTTTATCTAAGACACTCGTACATGCACATGTGATAAATAGTGTTAACATATTTTAATTATTGATTTTTCTTGTCCAATCCAATCGCAGACACGCGACAAAGCGACGCAGAAGCCCATGTTACCGGTGCGTTATCACCGCAACAAGCAAGCATTACGCAAATAGTTAAAATTGTAATCAAATACTATGTTTACTGCATTTTTTAATGGACTTCGATCAGAAAAACATCTACTAAAGCGTACAGTAAATACAACGCAATACAATAATTAGCCTCAGACCTTTTATATCTTCACACTAAACAAAGCTTAATTAATTCTATGAAACCGTTATTTTATGGTCGATTGCAGTTTTTATATTTAACGGACGCTTTCGTCAGCATTCCTTCGCAATTTATTACTTCGAAATGAGGGTGGAAATAATATTTATTAAATGCTATTAATTACTACGCATAAAATAAATTACCACGTTAATTTTTTGTCTACACTTATGTTATAAAACCACCTAAACAAGTGGACCGGTAGGTAGGTAGGTGGGCTCAGTTTCCGCAACTAGACTCGAAATTGGTCCGTTTTGCGTAAAGCCCTGGCTACTTAAGCCAGCCCAGCTCCTTCCAGAAGCACAGAAGTCTCCTGGGCACTTCACAGGCTTCTCGGAGCGACCTCACTGTTCCGAGGATTTCCGTACGTTGTTTAGCCACAGCCTCGCATTCCAGGACTACGTGGGTGACTGATTCCTCTGCGCTGAAACAGCCTCTGCACATGGGGCTGTCTGTCGCGCCTAGGACAAATAGATGTTTATTAAGGAGACAATGGCCAGTAATTGTCCCTATCATTGTTCTGAGATCGGTTCTGTTTAAGTTTAGAAGTCGCTTAGTCAGCTGTGGGTTCACTGCTGGCAGAGCCATTTTGGACTGCCTGCAGTCTGAACTATGCGACCATCGTTGATTTTGGATTTCGACGGATTTCCGGATAATCCACGTTCGAACCAGCGAGAAGGGCAAGGGAAGGAGCGGATACGATGAACAAGTGGACCGATTTCTAAGCGATTTTTTTTCACCATTAGAATCCTACATTATCTCTGAATATATAGGCTAATTAAATAAAATGGGATCAGTACGAAAACTTCAAGCAATATATAATAATCCCTATAACGCGGAAACTACAGAAAAGTGATGTTCTACAGTTTTATAGAAGACATCAATATCTTATTCAAAATGTGATACCATATGCCAAATACATATTTAAGAAAACAAATAGCCGGTAGTAAGAAGCGAATCGAATATATCGAGATAGTTCAAATCAAATCAAATCAAAATATCTTTATTCATATAGGTAAACATGTACACTTATGAACGTCAAGAAAAACAAATTAAATTAACTGTAAATTTACATTTACAACCAGTTCGCAAGTCAAGGGCGTAGAGCGGGTAAGAAGAACTGGCAAGAAACTTTCCGCCACTCTTTTCAATCGCCAAGTTTTTAATACAAATTGTTTGAACTGGAGTAAATCAATCCCAAGGATTAGGATCATTAAAATATTCGTCACATTTATAAAAGGCTTTATTAATTACTTTACTTTTGACAAGGGCTTTGAATTTATTTAGTGACAGTTCTCTAATTTCGCTTGGGAGTTTTTTGTAAAAACGAATACAATTTCCATATAAGGAGTGGTTTATCTTCTGGAGCCTGGTTGGTCGCACACTCAAATTAGTTCTATTACGCGTATTATACTGGTGAAAGTCACCATTTGTTTTGAAATCGTTTAAGTTTTTTTGTACATGATACAACAAGGCTTCAAGTATATATTGACCGGATAATGTCATAATATTTAGTTCCTTAAACAAGTACCCCGAACAGCCCGCTTCTGCAACACAAATATGGATTGAACCTCTGCAGCAGCACCCCACAGTAGAAGGAAACAAAATTTTAATAATTTTGTCCATTTTCAAAATAATATTCTTATTTAATTAATAATGTTCATTAGTAGGGACAACAATGAATATACAGTATTTACAATTGTTTTAACCTCTATAGTAATAATAAAAATAATTAATATTAATAAAAAGTTGGTCCCTGTGGCCGTGTTCTTTTAACGCTGACAGAATTTCCTCGCTGTATATGTACTTATTCGTTGAGCGAGGAAAGCACCAGCTCTGGGGTCACCGGTACTATCTACCAGTCACCATATTAAATATTTAATTAGCGCCTGTGCACTTGAACCCGGCCCAAGAGTCTCTACTCCAAAGGGCACAAAATCAAACTTGGAGGAAACATTCTTAAATTTTTGCCGTTTATTATTTCCGCCTCATCTGCGGCTACCCCAGCTTTTTTGCTTCTTCTTCTTCTTAGGGAGTCAAGACACATAGCTAACGTGTCCACACACATAGCATCCCGTACCAAATCTCGTCCCACCTTCCAAGGAATCAGCGACATCCTATACGGCCGCTTGCCATCGTCTCTTGCGATACCCGTTGGCTTCGAAATGGCTGGATAATTGAGTAAGCAAGGGAGTGGCGTGTAATGTCGTTGAAAAATGTCAATGCAAACAATTCTATTAGATTTTACACAGCTGTTTAGAATAATATTCAGATATGTAACGCTATTGCCATGGAATTGTTCTCTTACAGTACCAAGCGTATAGTCAGAATGCAATTCAAAAGACAGACCTACTTTATCCAGTTTATATCCAACACACATATATACAGTATTTACAATATTCTTAACCTACACAGTTATAAACATTAAACATTTATAGATAAAAAATTAAGATAAATTTAAATAACTTCCGGCTTTTAGTTTAAACTCTAAACCACAAATTAAACATAAAACAGAATTATATGAAAACGGTACTATAGTTATTTTATCCTTCATTTTGTCATATTTACTAAGAATATAGATAATATAGTATTTGTAATATATCGTATCATATACAAATGGTAAGATTGCAATTTAAATATGACAGTTTACATTCTAAATGTGTGGTATGTGTGTGCGGTCATTGTATGTGTGGGTGGAGATTTTCACATGAAACGGGAACGCTCTCACGCGCAGTGGAATGTTAATATTACTACGTCATGCGTTCTTTTTAAATAAGCCTTAATTATAATACAGTTGATCGACATCTGTTTCTTGAACAAGTAAGCAAGTATATATGTATCTTATTTCGCTTTAAACATAGGTTATAGTATGTACTAAAAAAATAATTAATATAAAAGTCCATTTACTTACTGCACTGGCTCTGTCATCCAAAAAGTGTCTTAGTGAGCGTTCAATTATTATGTAACGAATTTTATTTTCTTGTAAAACGTTACGATGTTAGACGGTAATTAATTACGCGTTATTCTTAATTATTTATCTATTTCGTAATCCAACAGCTAACATAAATTATTTTAATTACAAACAAATACACTGAAAATATAGCCAAAGATGGAATATATGATACATTTTACTACAAAAAGATTTACAAAAGGGAACAAAGAAACAAAAAGTATTTAATACATTTAAGTAATTGTTCAATTTATTTAACAAAATTTTTAACTAAGCCTAATTTGGTTGTGTTGTGTGATGGTGTAAAAATGTGGGTATGTACGTGATGGTGTAAAAGTGTGGGTATGTACGTGATGGTGTGTATGTGGGGTGTGCTCATTATGTAGGTGATTTTGCGCTATGGATGTTCTTAATGCACTTTTTAACCAGATTCCGCGATAACCTAAACAAGTCAAGGCTTCAATAGTTAATAATATATAATTTTCGACTCCGGTAATTTACACCAAATAATCTTAGCTTTAAGGTATAGAGATGGTCACGAAAAATTGCTTGACGTAGTCAATGAATGCTCCCTTGGCCTCTGCAATGAGAATCTTCCAGTGCTACCTACCCCTAATTACTGGCTTTCAGCAAGTCCTCCTCTCTCTATCTATCCATCTTTACTTAGTCCGACCTAATAGTCTCTGACTCCAAGGCCGGCTTAGGCAAGCTTCCATCACCACCCGATCCTGGCCCATACGCTCAACGTTCTCCAGGCAATATAGTCAATCGACCTCATAAAAGTTTATTAAATTATATAGCATAGTAATTGGCACATTCATAAATCAGAAAAATAAAATGCATGATTTAATGTGACACGTATTTATAGGTAAATATAACAAACACGATGTAATACACGATTCATAATTTAAAGAAACTAAAGCAAAATTGATTTCAAAATGTGAGGAAAGCTACTATGAATATCCAGAGCTATCTTTTTTAGAAATGGGGTGATGTAACTGAAGTATCTAAACATTCTCGAATTATAATTTAGTTAAAGGGGCAACTCATACAATAGTTTAAAAGCAAACTATATATCAATTAACTTTCTACGACGCTGCAATGAAAATATCTCCTACCCCAAAGATATTTTTTTTTAATTTATAATTTGTAAGAAATAGACATTATTGGACCGATTTTGAACCGTATTTGACCGAAGCGTAAATGTTATATATCCCTGAGTGACATATAATAAAGTTATTTTCACTATTGTAAAAGTGCTAATCCGGATTATTTATTACATTATATTATTTATAATTTTTTTAACTTTGTTTATGTGAATCAAAATATTTGAATTGTATATAATAGGCGGTTAACGGCCATGAGATATAACCTTAGTAAAAGGCTTTCTGTAATCAATTTGTTTTGTACCGCTATGTACGTAATACAATCAAAAGTATAACAGCGTATCTAATGGCCAACGTAATGATTTCATCACATATCTAAGGCCTCCATGTTGGACATAGACATAATATTTATTTCTAACAAAACACACACAAAAACTCACAAAATACAATTACCAAAGAGAAAATTAAAAAAGAATGAGAGATAACAATTATTTTTCTTTAAAAAAACAAGGTACGTTTTATGTGTGTATTGCGTGTGTCCTGTGGTTTTAATTGTATACTGTGGTGTTTAAAATATGAAATTGAATTATTCGGATATCTATATTCGTTATAGGTCGAATTTATAAAGTTATAAATTCTACGTTCTGGCTACGTATGCATTCGTTGAATTCTTTTGATGTAAGATTCAGGAAGAAATCACTCATAACACTTTGAAGATAGTTCAATAACTATTTGTCAGTTTGAATTACATAAGCAATTGATTTAAGAAATACATGGTTTATATTGGTATTAGAAAGACCTGGGGTTTTACCTGTCATAGTAAAAAGTCTTTGCAGGTTACTTGTGTATATTCGAAGGGCGATATACTTTTCTCGGAATAACATGCTTATCCTAGTTTTGCTAAAATCCATCAGTTAAACTCCAAAATAAATTATAATTTTGGACATTGACTGAAGTTTTTAACTTAACAGTCAACCGTTATAAGTAAGTTGGACGGGACGCAGCCAATCAAATATCGACCAAGGTTTTTCAACAAAAATGCTCTTAAAATTATGTAAATGTACTAACATGCTTGATGACGTCAATATCGTCCAAATCATAAAGGCAATACTCTGGTCTCAAGGTCTGATTGAACAATCTGGTGGCAAGAGAAATCCCGATTGACCCGGTAGCAGGGTTTCTAAAACTAGTCGGCGAAAAAATAAAAAAAAATATATGAAAGCACACACACTGTAATAATTGAAGTTTCCAATCGTTATATCATAATGTTGAGATTCTTCGAGGTTGAAAATTCTTTAGTAGGTTGCCAAAACCTTCATTTGTTTGAGCTTTACTACAACTTCAAATTAAAGCTTGGAGGTTTGCTTATAACTTTTACACAAAACCCAACTTGATATAAAACTTTCGTCTTCAAAGTTTATGAATTTATTAGGGTTAGACAATAGTTTTGTAAGAAAATACATCCATATAGTTAACGCACATGACGTATAAGACTGTTGGATTTGAGTCTACAAATATACAACATACATTATAGATAAGCGGAAATGTGTCTCCAATTGGCAATTCATGAGACTACATACATCTATTACAAGGGGCATAAGCATGAACTGGATATTAAGTAGAAAAGCCGCATTCAGGAAAATAAACTTCTCATCTACAAACCCTTAATAAAACCAAATGATCCTATGGGCTCTAATGTCGAAATCCTGCAGCGGCTAAAAAACAAAACACTGCGAAATATAAACGGTGCGCTGTAGTTTACACGTCTATAATACCATCATTTTATAAAATCTAATAAAATCCAATTGCTGGATGAAGATACCGTGAGAGATGAAATTTCCCTAGCGAATGGAAGTCTTCTTTGGCAACCTTATAACATAGAAATATTATTATGCCTTATAATAATATGCACAATATTTGTATAAGTTACCTCTGTAGGCAAACCTATGGGGAGGCCATAAAAGACAGCTGCGGGTTGCTAGTGGGTTCGTGACCGGCCTTTAACCTATTAAAAAAACTATATAATAATGATAGCTTATAATATTTATATACATAAATATTAAATAACCAGGATAGAATGTTTGTATTATAAATCATATATGACCAAGATAAACACACATAATAGGTATGTTTGTGGACATACCTAACACTGACTTAAATTTTATTATTAAAAAAGCTAAAGCCTGCATATACAGGAGTCTAGGCTCCGATCCAAAATCATCATCCATGGGGTCCTAGCGGTCCTAGCTATTTTATTATTATTATTATAGATTATTGCAATATATTTTTACTATTGTCATACTTTGCCCTTATTCTCGATTCTTAATTCTCTTAGAAGCTACTGCGTCTAAATGGCAAATCCATTAGCTCACTGATACGCAGGGATTCGAACGCACGACCTCGAATCGTGCACCAAGGCTACTGCTATAGAAACTAAGTTACACTTACTTACTATATTGACTACGTTTACACTTAATATAAATTAAGAATTTTAAGAAACCTGACAGTACATATAAACAGCTGCCAACTGAAATATTTCCAAACCAATTCCACTTAGGGTCCTTCAAGAAAAGAGTGTGCAAATTCTTTGAAGGCAGGAAACGCACTAGCAACCTCTCTGGCATTGAGAATGTCCATGGGCGGCGGCGCGGCGTTAACATGAGACGAGTCTCCGGCCAGTTTACCCATAAAAGTGTTCCTTCAGCTAATCACTTTAAAATTCATCTCTTGAAAAAAAAAACATCTTATTTAGACGCTACGATGCCAATAATGAACGTTTAAATATTACACCCCTCGTTTAGCATTAAGGGTTAATAATATGATAAAAGATCAGAGTAAGCGTTTAAATGAAAGAACAAATTGAATCTGTTAAAAGCATATATCCTCAGTTTTGAACCGAGCGAATAGAGCTTCCTGACTGTAATTGGAGAATGAATAGTAATTTGGGGCCATGCTTGGGGCCCCTTTTATTATTATGTTTTTTTTTGACATTCACAGTTGTTTTGTATTCCTCCAGCTAACATACGGGTCGGGTGCATAATCCGGATATAATGGAGAGACTGGGTCTACGGGTACCAAGTAGAAACCTGAGGCTTACGTCTAAGCTTTTGGATGTACCGCGCGCACATTCCAACTTGGTTAGCAAAGCGCTACTCACGCGAGCAATACAGATCATTAACAAAATTTCCATTGAGGTGGACCTATTTGTTTGTACGCTGGCTGAGTTCACAAGAGTTGCTTCCTATATTGTTAGTTATAAGATTTAGGAATTTAAGTTTAATTTTTTAATGTTTGTATGTAGGTTAGTTGGTGTGGGAAATATATTGGAATTCTATCGCATTAGTTGTAACTGTTAAGATAGGAAAATTTACTGGAAATAAATAAATAAACATAAATTTTATCCAACAAAAAAGAATAATACTAAATATAGATAGAATCTATTTAATAACGAAATGGCTCAAAAAGTACTGGACCGATTAAAAATTTTTCACCATTTAAATGCTACATGACATCAATTTTTTATTTGTAATAAAAAATAAGAAACCCTACTAAATAATGTTCCGCAAAAAGTAAAAAAAATGCCTATATCTTTCATCGCATGCGCTGCGAAAACTATTGACGATAGAACAAAAAAATGTTTCAAAATATTACAGACATCAATATCTACAAATAATGTTTAAAAAATAAATGACTCGGCCGAAGCATGGGAGCCGCTAATACAAAAAGGTTGTAACATTTACGAAATAAAAAAATTAAATATTACCTAATCCCGCTATGCTGTGGGATCGTGTGAAAGTGAGGGTGTGTATGTGGGTGTGCTCATGATGCAGCTATGGATAATAATCATTTATTTAAGCATATTCCGGCAATTAAATCTCATACCACTTTCATTATACATACTTAGAAATCTGATCCTATGCTTACTCCAGTAGTTCTTTTATAAGCTTCAAAAAACCATATTCAAATCGTATAAAATGTTGTCTGATCTCACATTTATTTACATTATATACGTACTACACGCACAAATCAACTTGGCACCTGATTTGTCGATACTGACACTTGGCGAGGTGCCCAGTTAACTTACATATATGTAATTTCGGCTCCCAGTGGAAGTCTTCCCTAGGCGATATGACACACCTACATTAGAATTATAAATAGAGACAATAATGATACAAAAGTAAACAGCACTGCAAGGAATTTATAAACAAATAAATATAAAATTTGGGCGCAAGTCTCATAAACACTTTTAACCACAACCCGGTTGATTTTCTTCCAATTATTTAAATCCAAAAATAAAACAGGAATTGTTAATTGAACTAGTGAATTGCTTTACCGTAACGCACTGGTTTTTTTATGTAATAAAAACAGGCAACGGGCAGAAGGCTCATCTGATGTAAAGTGATACCGCCTATGAACAATCACAAAAGGCTCTCAAGTGCGTTGCCGGCCTTTTACGAATTGGTATCCCCTCTTTAGGAACCTAAAGTTGAATTGGTTCGGAAATACTTTAGTCGGTAGCTGGTTCCATATAGTGGTGGTGCGCGGTAAAAACTACTGTAATAACCGCTCAGTTGTGGACCCACGGACGTCGAGGTGATACGGATGGTATTATTTATTATCTTTTTCATGATGTCATATTTGTAGCTTTTTAATATATAAAAGCCTTTATCGAGTACATTAGATCACATTAATTCCATGTCATTATGTTTAAAATTAATAATATATGTGAAGATTTTTAATTGGCCTAAATTATCCTATACATACATCTATTTCTGTATTGTGCTTTAAATCATCTTCTTCTAAAAAAACATTCATGATTCATGAGAGATAAGTGAAAGAATTTAAAGGATGCCTTCACTTACAGGTCTCTCATCGTCGCAATCATTTCCTCCCCCTATCTCTTTTATTCCATCTTCTCAGGTTCCTGGTGGCTGTCTCTTTTCTGATCTATGATTGGAGCTTAAGAATAATAATTTTAATAAAACATACTACAGATAAACTAATAGTCCAATTAAACAATTATTTTAACTTTCAGTGTTCCATATTACCTTTTAAAATCATTTACAACGGCGCGTTTTAATTAGCGTCATCTTATAGGACAACGAATAAAATAAATCATGGTCACAATTTTTAGGTTTCGGCCTCAGATCATTTTTCAATCTAATAGCAAAGTGGGTCTTAGTCAAGCCGGTTTCTTTCAACGATCGAGCAAATGTTAAATGCGCACATAGAAAGAAAATCCATTGGTGCACCGGGGATCGAACCTACGACCTGAGGTATGAGAGTCACACACTAAAGCGACTAGACAAATACTGTTCCAAAAAGGCAACACATGGCCGTACAGACATAAGTCCGCCCCTGTATGACTACAATATAAGCAAAATATAATAAGTTAGAATAAGGTGAGTGAATCGATCGCTCCGTTTGCGCATGTCCGTGACGTGCGATGCAGATGCCGCGTACATAGGCTTATTTACCTCTTATATACAAGGCGGATTAAGGTTTAAGACATTTTAAGAGTCACATTTCGGTTTTATGAATGATTTTGCAATGTAAATCAGAATTACGGAATTCTGTCGTAGATCATTCCGTAAAACATCAGAGTAGAGAACTAAATGTATGAAGAACGTAAAGCAAATCCACTGTAGACTGACTGTATGAGATATTAATGTCTTCAAATCTATAGAAATTTGATGATACATGCATAATTTCTTTTATATGCTAGATTGTATTCAGCCTTGTTCTTCAGTCGGCCACTCATGTCTGAGAGTCTGTTTCCACCGGTTTCTGTCTTACCACAAACGAAACATGGGCTCGTTGATTGTTAGTGGTTATAATAATAATAATGATAATAGCAATATGAAAAGCCTTTATTCACTTACGGAATACGTACATTTAGTTAACTTTAACCTAAGCTATAACATATATTTTTATATCACACTAGCAGACACGGCCAAGCGTTGCTGTGGCTATTTTCAAAATCTTGTGCTATGGCTTATGTGAAACGTTGGTATTTAACACAGTGCCATCTGTTAGAAATGTATCAAATAATATACAAATATTTGCAATAAAATAAAATTGCGACTATAATTAAAGATCTAAGCTATCCTATCTCTTAAGCTGGATCAAACTACTCACGGTGTGCCAATTTAATTGAAAATTGGTTCGGTAGTTTAGGAGTCCATCGCGGACAAACATCGTGACAGGAGATTTATATATATTAAGACTAGTTATCCGGTCAGATTGTCTCCCTTCTCTCGTCTCTTTCTCGAGCTGATATTCTTCATCCTTCCGGTAGATCGTATTCCCAACACTTTATTGACGGCCTCTTTTTTTAATCAGGGATGAGACTTGCATGCCTGACCACTAAGTGGAAGCACAAATCTTGACTGAGCTGTTCGTATACTAACTGCGGCTAGTAAATAGAAAATGCCACTTTGAATCAAACATAATAACACATAAAGCACATATAGTATGTATTTCACAACAGCCTCCTGCTGTAAAGTATTCGAAATATCGAGTTATTAATAGACGACTCGCCTTTTAATTAGATTCCATCATCCCCTTTCAAACAACCTCCCCCCCCCCCCTTCAACTTTCCTAGACTGAATAATATGGGTTCAATTAAGTAGCGGTTATTCCTGTTCACTGCCACATCTTACCATCAGGTGGGATTGCGTGTCGGCCCAGTTATGTATAAATTCTTTATAATACTATTTACAGATATGTATCGTTTAAATACTTTGTAGGGAATATATATAATGGTGAAGGATTATCTACATCGCAGGCGTATTTAACAATCAAATTATACGTACGGCGAATTCTTGCGTTTTGTAAGCGGCTTGGTTTTACCCATTCGTCAGCGGCGTGATGCGCAAACTTTTATATCCCATCCTCTTCAATACTATAACTCCTTCTTATCTCAAAAATTTGAGAACTCATATAGATAGCTCTGCCCAAAATTTATCCTTGAAATCCGTAATCCAACTCTTACATTCTTCGCCTCTTTTACCTTTCTAGGTAGTGAGGCTATGGTAAAAGCCTGGTAAAAAAGCTAATCGGATATAAGAGGAAATGTACTTCCTATCCGATTAGGCACCTCTTTTACCAGGCATTACCTGTCCAGTGTCCATCGTATAACTAACTAAAATTATCTAATATAATATCTAATGGTGACTTTCACCAGTATAATACGCGTAATAGAACTAATTTGAGTGTGCGACCAACCAGGCTCCAGAAGATAAACCACTCCTTATATGGAAATTGCATTAGTTTTTACAACAAACTCCTAAGCGAAATTAGAGAACTGTCACTAAATAAATTCAAAGCCCTTGTTAAAAGTAAATTAATTAATAAAGCCTTTTTAAATGTGACGAATACTTAAATGACCCTAATCCTTGGGATTGATTTGCTCCAGTTCAAACAATTTGTATTAAAAACTTGGCGATTGAAAAGAGTGGCGGAAAGTTTCTTGCCAGTTCTTCTTACCCGCTCTACGCCCTTGAGTTGCGAACTGGTTGTAAATGTAAATTTACAGTTAATTTAATTTGTTTTTCTTGACGTTCATAAGTGTACATGTTTACCTATATGAATAAAGATATTTTGATTTGATTTGATTTATCATGATTCATATATCGGTCTTATGTCTTCATATGTTGTCATTGTATTGTTCCATTCTATTATCTAAGTGATTGTATATCTTATATAACTTTGCACTTTTTGCGCTTACCTTAATGTAATTTTTCCTTACAGTAGTTGCCTGGCAGAGACCGCTTGAAAGCGATAAGGCTACTTCCTGTTGCCCTCCTTATTATTTAATTATTTTAATTGTACAGATTAAAAAATTATGGGTTAAAAAGTTACAAACGTTATTTGGCTGACTGTCAATGATGTCGTTTCATAAGCTGAAATTAATTTATACAACAAATACATTATGAACTGTACCTTTAATTAATTATCTTAATTGTACGTACAGAAAAAGAAAAACGCGTCTAAACGCGTAAATATTAAAATTTAATTGGCAATAAATCCTTTTTAATTACTGACGTGATTGTATATTTTTAAAATCTAAATTTACCCAGAAACCTTATTTGAATACGTTCTTTAATTTGAGGGGAGAGTTTACCGTATCGGGTGAACATTAAACATTTGACAGTTACGAAACTCTGAAACATTTTCTTTTATTTATTTTATTTTCTATTGTTTATTCTGGTATGGTGGACGGAGACAAATACAACTAATCATGAAAATCAATCCAATTTTTCTCAACTTATAAGTATTCGAACCAACCCGACTTTGTTTTATATATTACTTAGTTTTAGTTTTTTTTATAGAATTTCAATTCGCAATTGGAACCGCCGGAAGAAAGGAACGTACCAATTCCTAATAGGCCGGCAACGCCCCCACGAGCCCTCGAGGTATACAGTTTATGGGCGGCGGTATCTCTTAACAACAAGCCGCCCGTTTGCCCTATTAAAAAAAGTGCCTTTTTTACGACGTGTATTTTTTCGAACTCAACAGTTAGTTGTTTAATTTAACCTAGTGTTCTTACTCAGGGAAGAACTTAGAATTTAATTACTGACAAAAAAGTTTATATACCGACACACAATATGCGTACAATATGTATAGTTAAGTTAATTAGATAAATATAAATTCACTAATTATTAATGATGTATAGTTATCACTGATGTATAGTTAAGTTAGTTAGATAAATATAAATTCACTAATCACATCATTCACATCATTAATAATTAGTGAATTTATATTTATCTAACTAACTTAACTATACATCTTGTACGCATGTGTGTCGGTATATAAACTTTTTTGTTTAATGATGATGTTTAATGATGTATAGTTATCAGTGATAACTATACATCATTTTGATTTAATTCCCACACAGATATTGTAAACTAAGGATTGCGTGGTACTATAACTTAATATTGCAAGAAAGGATTCGCTTTTATAGAAAAAGCCTACAGCAGTTTCCAGTAATGAGCACGTAGTGTTAACCATGCTTCATTGCATTAACATCAACATTAATTTTAATTTTTTATTGTGTGAAAGTAAGTGAACCGTTTAAAATTACACTATCATTTTATCTTATCGAATTTGATAGAGCCAATTTGTGTCAAATTTATTATCTTGACTTTGTGGTTAGTAATTATCAATCAAAAACAGTTTTTATCATGGGGAAAAGTTTCATCAGCATCGCTACTCTGGAATCTCAATTAAAACTTCAATATTGAGTTGTTAGCTGCGTAGTGTTATGGATATTGAACTATATTGAATTTGCATACAAGTCGGAAGAATACTTGTCTAAGAAGTAGCAGAACCAAGTTTTAATTGCGCACATAGAATGAATAGTCAATGGTGCACTGCCGCGATTCGTAATCGTAAAAGACCTTGAGTGTCTGAAGTGTTGTGTGTGCCTATATATGTGAATGTACAAATTTTAATAAACTACTAATTTGTGAATATTTTTAACTAACCACTATGTTGAACCAGAACCAATTTGAACCAAATTCCTAACCATTTTGACTTAAAGTTTGTGAAAAGAGCGTAACAATTCTTCAAAATTTGCAATGGCTTGCTTGCCTACTGGCAGTGTGAGTGACCATGGGCGGAGATATCACTTAACATCAGGTGAGCCTCTTGCCCATTTGCCTCCTTTTGCATAAAAAAGGTAGCCATCTTGAGCCGTCGAATTTTTGGGTATGACATGCCGGTTTTTTAACGACGTTTTCCTTCATCGTTCAAGCGAATGTTAAATACGCATATAGAAATAAAGTGGTGCACCGCCGGGGATCGAACCTACGACCTCATAGATGAGAGTCGCACGCTTAAGTCACTTGGATAACACTTACTATGTTACACATAAAATATCATTCCAATGGTGAAATAATTTTTGTAATGTTTTGGAGCTAATTCGTTACGTGTGCAAATAATAATACAAATCTTTTCTTTATATACATCTTTAAAATCTTTTCTTTTTGTATATTAATATAGCTTTGCCTAGTTGAACTAAACAATAAATTTGAAAAAAGTAATTTATGTGTAGTCATTCGTAGCAATTCGTAGCCCCCAGGGTGCTACGAATAGCATATTTATTACCAACACTTTCACTTTTATATACTTTTATCCATTTAATATTATACGGCTCATATTGTCCTTAGAAATATGACGATGTACCAATTCTTTAGTAGTAATCATGTTGCAATCGTAGAATGCAACCCAAGCTCTTCATACTATTTAATCACTTTCCTAGAAGTTATGGATCACTGCCGTGTAATGCTTTCAAGGCGAAGGTGATTCAATTTTAAAGACAGTGTGCCTGCATAGTGTGGGAGAGTATTTGACCAATAAGTTTGATAACAATTACAAATAATAATTCATATTATTATTACTTTGACGTTATATTAAGGTTCTTATTATATTATGACTGCTTGAAAATTAATATGCTTTTTGCTTGCCTTTATTCATATGGCAGATTCTGCGGATCTTTATAATTAAATAAACTCAACATACTATTTTTTTGCAAAAAAACGTATCATTTATACATGCATGCATTGTGCATTTTATGACGTCATTGTCATGACGTCAGAAGCCCGAAGCCGTCACTGTTAATACATAATTATGTAGGAATAAAGAAAATAATGATAATACCAAATAATTAACACGGCAAAGTCTCCATGAAGTTCACAGTTTTATTGGAAATCCGACACCATCAAAACAAAAATTAAATCTCTCATTATATTGTAGATGTATTCGTTATTCATAAATCATTGCAGTTTCAAACAATTTACACGTATGACTTATACCAGTAAATTAATAATTATAAAAAATAAATGATTACTTTTTATTTACTAAACACGATGAAATTTAAGTAACATAGATTTTAGAGTTAAAATTGTTACACTAATTAACAACACGTACCAATTCTTAAAAGATCGTCAACGCACTTGCGAGCCCTCTGGCATTTAGAGTGTCCATGGGCGGCGGTATCACTTAACATCAGATGAGCCTCCTGCCCGTTTGCCCCATGTTCTATAAAAAAATATGTAAAATAAATGTTTTATTACTACCATTATCGTCTATGAAACTTATTGTTTTGGAAAAGTTTAGACATGATATTATTCCTCACTGAAACGAAATATGTATTAAATTTTGAACAAGTTATGTTGATATTTATTTAATTTTAGCAAATTGTACAAATACTGTAGTACTTAAAAAAATATATAATAATACTTCAAATACAGTAACACGTATATCTCTCATGTAGTTTTATTAAAATGTCTGTCACAACATATATTATCTATGTGTAAGCTATTATCGCTAAAAAAGTATATCGAAAATACAAGGTCGGCTAGTAGGCTTTATATATTTCTTACTAAGTAATGTTGCCTTAGGAATAAAGAAGAAACTTGGCGATTAAAAAAAGTGGCGGAGAGTTTATTGCCAGTTCTTCTCTTCCGTTCTACGCCCTTGATTTGAAAACTGGCAGTAAATGTAAAATTAGAAGTATTTAATATATATTTCTTTTTTTATACGTTCATAAGTATACATTATGTTACCTATAATGAATAAATGATTTTTGATTTTTTTTAAATGCTAGTTTATTCAATAAATGTTTAACATCCACTTGTTAATCAATATATATTGGTATGAAAACGTTAACATCTTGCCTTAAAGCAATTAACTGTATTAGAATAAATTGTTTCCATATTTTGCATATGCGTACCGCATTTAAAAAGGGGAAAGGACGCATATGAGTCGATTTTAAGTCAACTAACTCAATGACGAAATCTATTAATCGACTAAAATGACGAATCTAAGCAATTACTACTGGTCTATTTTAAATCAAATCTATTCATTTTAGTATAATATTGCACAGTTTGAACAGGAATAAACTGGCGCAACTCGTAATTTAAGACTGACTTTGCTTCGGCATAGATACGCCGTATCCTCGATTCTATTTTTAGCATCTGTCGATACGCGGTCTCTTTCGCACTGTAGGGCTCTCCTTTGTGTGCACGCTTCAAGCGTGGAGCTGAGGTGCGGGGGTACGCTATAACGCCATTTGTTACCTCTCTCTGTTGACAGTATATTGGAATCACGAAAGTACACGCTCGCGTTTTGTGCAATTAATATTATTCGTGAAACATTATATAACCATTTCTATCATGTTAACAACTGCTGAGGAACAAAGCATCAAGGTTATTGAGGAAGCCCTGTGCACATGGATATTGCAGACATCTAGAAAAAAAGGCACACGCGCTGGAGCACCACACACAGAAGTTGTTAATATTGTTAACTATTTTAAGAATGAGTTACAAATTGGTGATTACTTTAGTTTAAGGAAAAACTGGTTAGAGGAATTCAAAGAACGCCACAAGGTATATGTAACCAGCAAACCTTACAAAACCTTGACGCGAGAATTTCAGCCCGCTGATGTAGTTCAGCACTTAGGTTTGCACCCATCACAGATTTATATTGCAGACGAAGCGGGTCTTTACTGGCGTTTCAAATACTCCGATCAATTAGAGCCCGATCTTTTAACATTTTTAATTTGTGCTAACATTAGTGGGCATCACAAGCTGCAACCTTTTGTAATAGGTAAAATAAAAAACCCCCCGTCTCTGGAAGGTATCAATCCTCCAATTGTCTATTGCTCCCAGAAAGATGGTTTGATTACTAGGCATTTATTTTCTAAATGGTTCAAAACGTGCTTCGTCCCCGAAGTACAAAAACGCTTGAGGAGTGCTGGATTGGATGGAAGGGCTGTATTAATAATAGATTCAGCGACTTATCATCCTCAACCAGAAACTCTGATAGCCGACCATCCATCCATTCAAGTTGTATATATCCCATTGGAACACAAAGCAGAAAAGGGCAGCCAGAATGTCTTGAACTATATTAAACGGAAGTATAAGGATGATTTTCTTAGCACAGCTTTAGCGCGACCTGGTAATGTCAATAATCTTTACCAATTTAATATAAGAGATATGTCATATCTTCTAGCTGATTGCTGGAGTTCTGTACCCCAAAATATGTTTGGTTCCTGGTGGAATTTACTTATAGCTATGGAAGGATCTTCATCTGTTCATGCGCCCAAGGATGAGGATGTACAGTCTAGTCTGATAAGCCGGTCGTGTGCCCAATTTGAAGTAGATCCGGCAGTAATAAAGGAGTGGTACGAAGGAGTTTGTGAGGATCCACCAATATTGCTGACAGATTATGAAATAGTGAAAAACGCCGTTAATATGACATTAGAAGGCGAGGACAAAGAGGAATCGTCTTGCATGCCAAGCGCCGGCAAAGTCGGGGCTCATGAAGCGTTTACAGCTTTTGATTTGTGTTTACGGTGGGCTCAAGAGAATGGTTATGCAGCTCCAGAAACTTCCGTGCTACGAGAGATGAAAGCTAAAGCCCAGAGTATAAAAGAGCGAATGAACGAACCTCCATTGAAACGTATTAAATTAGAATCTGAGGTTGAGGACTCAGATTCGTCTTCCGACGAGGTGGTCATAATTGAAGACATCAAATCAGAAAGTATCGAAATTTATGAATAAACTTACGTATTCCGACTTGATGTTTTTCATTATCTTTATGTACCTACCATTAAGGTTTTTTTTTTAGATTTTTCGCAATGGGTTTTTTTGTATAAGTATGGCGCTTTTTAAAAGCTTAAAGAAATTTGATACACAGAAGGGTGGAGATATAAGGAAGAAGTGGCTATTTGATACCTTCTTGTTCCCTTCACCTTTACAATTTGTCACATAGACGAAAAAAAATGAAAATATGTATAACAAATTGATCTAAGACATGGATTGCTATTGGTTAGTAATTATACAGAGTAAATGTTGTAAGTTTTTTAACAAGAACCATTAAGGGTTAACTTGAAGTTACGCGGTAAGCTTGCTGATTGATATTCTTGCTTCATGCTTACTTTATAGAAGGGTAGATTTTTGATGAAAAGTAAAAAAATAATTATTTATTCTTAAAACAATTTCTTTAAAGTTAATAAGACTAAAACTCGCTTCAGGATTTAATAACACATTCTTTGTTGCCATTTAACACCTGAATGTTTAATCTCAATTGACCTTGAACAATATTAGGAAAAAAACGTTGAGTCAGCAGACATTTCAGGTCCATTAAAATTGTAAAACCAATAAAATCTCAAATCAATAAAAATTTGTTAATGAAGTAACTTTTTTACAAATTTGCTTTAGAAACTTTTTAAAATATCAATTACATAAAATGAAATCGTAAACAATATTTAGCAAATATGAAAAACTTCCTGTTCTGTAAATTCGCCCATTTCGTAAGTGTCGATTTAAGTTCGGTTGTAAAAGTTGTGTCAACATAAATTGAACTGTATTCCAATCAAATAATGTTTATTTTCCTTCACTATATAAGGTTCGATGCCACGACTCACACGATCATGCGACGAAAGTATAGAATTGGAAGTCTTATGTACTATAGCATAAGATCCGTTTTTAATCAAATATAATTTACAGCGCGTCAATTATTAGCAAGCATCCATTAATGCCTTGATTTTTTGTGTATTTTTATTGTTTTGTATTTGGTTTATTTTTCTACACAACTATCATCAACTCGGGACTATGTAGTTTTTCTCATTATATTTACGTTTATTATCTAGCTCCCTCGCAAGTCGAGCAAAACGTATTCTTATATTATTACAATTAAATTTAAAAATAATGTGAGATTGTGTTTTCCTACAAGTGGCAAATGGCGAAGTCAATCAATTTATGTTAAACATTAAACATGTTAACAGTGATACGGGCACTATTCGAAGTTATGTTAAATAATTACGTAATTATTAATTTATTTATTTATTTAGTATTCCTACAGTTAACATACATTATATATAATTACAAACAAATATACTGAGAATATAGCCAAAGATGGAATACATTTTACAACAAAAAGATTTATAAAAGGGAACAAACAAACAAAGTATTTAATACATTTAACTAATTGTGATTTAATTTAATTAACTAAGCCTAAATAATTAGTTGTGCTGTGTGATGGTGTAAAAGTGTGGGTATGTACATACATACCATAAGATGATGGTGTGTATGTGGGGTGTGCTTATGAAGTAGGTGATTTTGCGCTATGGATTTTGTAATAATTTAATTTAATTCTTAAGTAGGGGGTAAATTAATTGATTCACTTGGTATAACATGAATCTCACATTGGTGGTAGACATGAGTTAAGATAGTCGTTTTTTTATTACAAGTTATGTTTTTGATGATATCACTTTTTGGTAAAGTTTCAATTACCTGCCCATTATATAAGGACCTTAATATAAAGCCCATTGTTGCTGTCATTACTGATACATATATAAGGAGCTTAAATGTTGCCAACATTAAACTACACTGCCACAGGAACAAAACTTTTAAAGTTTCTTCAAATAATTTATTTTATTATAACTATGTAGGTTAAGAAAATAGTAAATATTTCTTTGTTACATTAGTAAAATTGTTGTATTAATAAACAATCATTTAAATATAAAGCAATATGACTAAATTAGCGACCAGTTGAATTTGTGTAGGTTGGAATTTGAATGTTCTATGGAGCAAAACATCATATTTCTAGGAGGTCTAATATACCGTATTCATGAATATACAAACTCAATTTTGTAATACTGCTGCAAAATAATGCAAATCTTATTGTCAGTTGTTCTTTGACCTGTACGTCAAAAATCGATTGAATTTCAAAAATAAGCTAAGCGTCTGTTACCCTGTCTCAACTCTGAGTGGTACTATGTTGATAAGAGATTCGTTAGGTATTCTTATCTTGATTTAACGTTGAGTTGATTTGGCTTTTCTCACGACTACTTTGAAGTACTTTAAATTTTGGGTTATATAAATAATGCAATAATTTACTATGTATAAAGAAGAAGACCGAAGAAGTTTACTATAAACCTCAAAATGCTATTAAATGTTTTGTTCTTATCACATTTTTTAAGTGTGACGGATTAGCTATAGCAGTGTAGGTCTTGTGGCTTCACGTACGACTCTCATCACTGAGGTCGTAGGTTCGATACTCGGCAGTCCACCTGTCTGTCTTTCAATGTGCACATTTATCATTCGATGTAAATAGTGAAAGAAAACATCGTGTGTAAATTGGCTTACCTTAGTAGACGGCGAGTGGCTATTGTATTGACAAATTATCACGAAACAGATGAGGCTCAGATCTAAGAATGTTGTACGCCACTGATTTATATTTTATTTTAATGTAGGCCTTGTGAAAAAAAAGCGTTAAAATGATTACGTTAAGATGTTCATAAGTATATTATGTTACCTACATGAATAAATTATTTTTGATTATTTGATTTTTTTGGTGATGGTTGAGGATTGAGTTAGCGTATTATCTAGAGTATTTCAACGATTCGTTGCCTAGTGTATGTTTACAATCGAAAGGTTGTATACAATGTTCTTCATGTACACAAAATGTAATGTTTTTAAGTCAAAGAAAGTAATTTTTATTTCTTATATTCCGTGGCTCAGTTACACCTCAGATATACGAAAGTTCTTGCCAAGCTACCCAATGAAATGGTATGAAATGTTCGTCTGCGTCCTTCGCGGATATCGCAAATCTTTGCACTAAAATGAGACAGGTTTACGAATGTGAAGCAAAATAAGGTGAGATCTAGGTTTTAATTGTTAATGATGATTAAACATGACACTTTTACGCCATAGCTATCAAACTATTTAATCACCTTTCTAGAATTTATAGTACCTTATAATACTTTCAAGGGGAAGGTGATGATTTTTGTAAAGACAAGGTGTCTTTATATCGTGAGAGAGTATTTAGAACATAAGTTTGGACAATAATTATAATTAACAGTTCTTATTATTGACATCATGATAATATGACATTTGCATGCCTATTTTTATATTGAGGATTTTTTTATAATTGATCTATTTTTATGATTGAATATACCACTTTCTGTGCAAATAAACGATTTTTTTATAAGGATGGTGATGGTTAAATAAATGAACCGATGAAGTCTCCTCGAAACGCCCGCGCCATGCGTTTTTATCTGTATGAACGGGAAAAATTCAAAAAGTACCAAGCGGATGTCTATTATTAGGTGCATAATTCATATAATATAATAATTTTATTAAAATAATAGAGTTTAGCAAGATATTTTGTAAAATTCCTTCGTCTTAAAGGAAGGAATTAAATTTTGATTTTATAATTGAAACTCAATTTTGTATCGCGCAGCCCGATAATACAGCGACCACTATTAAAGTCTTGACTTGTCTATCGCGAAATGTTTCAGGAGTTATTAAACATGTCCATAGCGCTAAACCACCTGCATCATGAGCTGACACCACATTCACATCTTCATCATACATACCCTCATGTACACACCACCACACAGCACAGCCGAATTAGATTCTCTCTTATTCTTTAATGAATAACATTCTACGGTTTCGATATTTGTAAATATGTGAGGAACATGTATACTAACAATACAATAATAGACCTGTATAGTAGTTTGATTCTACGAGTACATTGTCTTTACGTAATTATTTAACTAATGTGAACAAATATTGTACATTCTACTTTAAAAGAGTAAGTGTTTCCTGCCCATTATTTTCCACACGAAACTGCTTATTGGAAGTAGCAAGTAGAATCATTTTAATATTTTATTTAATGTTCAAAAGTGCCATTTTAGGTGGTCTAATTGGAATAAGTGATTTGACTTTTTTTATTATTTACAGCAGTTTTATACGAAGTTACCAGCTGTAATCAGTCCCATGCATATAATTGAAAATATAACTCATATATTCAAAGGGTTTCTGGTTAAAATACTAAACCGAAAATCTCTTAAATAGTTTCTCACGGCCATCCACTTTCTCTGGGCCGTAGATTTTTGTTTTTAATTATTTAATGTGTTTGTTAGTAATAATAATAACCTTTATTCAGATACATTTACATTTAAACATATTTCCATTTTTATCCTATTCTAGTGTATTTGTGTGCCCTTTTTAGGCAAAGTCCTCCTCTAAATCCCGCCATTCCTCTGTGCACTGTACCACCTGCTGTCTCTTTAATGTGGTCTATCCACCTTCTGAGTTGTCTCCCTCTTTTGTCTCTATTATTAAGTAGTTAAGCGAGCATGACAATCCTTGAAATGTAGCCAACTACACAAGAAAATAATAATAATACTAATTATAGTAAAATAATTTAAAATCACGTGGATCACGGTTTGTTTCCAATTTACATTTTAAAAAACCGTATGCGATTGCCTTAGAAAGAATTACTCGTTTTATGCAGCCTTGAGGATGGTGCACAAATTTTGTCTTTATTTTTTATTATGATTCATAGAGCAATCGGGGATGTTAAGTGATTACTGCCTCCAATAGACACCCTAGAAGGCTCGAAAGTGCGTTGCTGGACCATTAAGAATTGGTACGCTCTTTTCTTGAAGGACATTTTATCTCTCTCATAACTAACACAGAAATGTCCATAGCATATAACGTTGCTCGATGCTTAATGGGTTTCTCGACTCTTCACCGGAGAGCGACCTATTTTGTGAGCGTATGGCGGTAGTATACTCTGATTTGAGGGTATACTTGGAGGGTATTAGAGGTTATCATCAACTATCATGAGTTTGGCAATGTATGGTCTGTAAGTGAATAAATAAATAACAAACACTCAACATTAAAGTTCGGATTGCTAGAAACTAGCTGGATTATTAGTAAAAAATATTGTTTCCCCACGATATTGATAACTGCTATTTAACCTGTTTTTTTCTCTTCCTCTAGAAAATAGATTTCATAGATTCAATGTCACATATAGCATTTAAATATATTTAGATATATGGATAATATGGGATGGATACAGAGATACAGAGCTACTTCCTCGCTCAACTAATTAGTATCTCAATACACCGACCAAATTTATTAAGAATATTGTAAATACTGTACTTTGTGTTGGAAGTAAATTATTAAATATTTTTGTATATTTGAATATACGTTATTGTAACAACCGAAAACATTATGAGTATGTCGAATTCAATTTCCAAATACGAAATGTTATGGAAGTTCGTGAATTGGATTTCACATCGACGGGCTTGTTAACCTATTTGTGTGAAATCCTATTTGTACATCGGAGCTGTAGCCTGCGCTAAATCCTTTGCGTGGAAACAGGAATTAACACAATTACCTATCTTTACATTATCATACCCATCAATTAGTATCTTTATTGACTAATAAAACCGCATTAAAAGATTTCTTACACTAAAGTTCACAGAAAAGACTATACAATAATTATGTCTAATAACTACAAACTAATAACATAATAATGTTGACTTAATTTTCTACAATTAATAGCCTAAACTAAGTTCTTTAATATTTTGACAATATGTTCATGTGTCTGTGATACCACACTTGCACTTATATTCACTACACTAGGCGAGATAGTTAACGATAATATTATACAATTAAAGAACAAATCGTTTGACAACTCTTACCGTAATATCGTCGAGATTTAGTGGAGATTAACTATGGAGAACTTGATTAAGTACGGTTGCTGAAAAGCATTTGACACTTCAAGTTAAATAATGTTAATAGATTTGTGGTTTTATAGTACAGAAGACAAGCGGGCAGGTAGCTTAACTGATGTTAAGTTCATATACATAGACACTCACATTACCACAGAGCTCGCAAATGCGCTGCCGGCCTTAAGACAGCCTATAGCGGATACATCAAGTTATGTAGATAATGTAATACATTAACGAATGTATTGCCATTAATGGAGTTTTATTGAAAAGTTTTGTTAATAACTAGTTTTTAAGTATGCAGTTATTATATTACACTTAAAGACGATTTAAATTTATTTTTATAAAACCTTTTTAAATTCTCTACTCCCAAATCTTTCGAATGTAAAAAATAAAACACGAAGACGAAGGGAAGAAACACAATGGCGTAGAAGTCTAATGAATGCCTTGCCCATTCTGAAAGTTCTACTTCGCTGAAAATCGTTTGTTGTTCACACAGTGGAAAATGTTTGGTTTGTGAATAAAAAGAAGAAGTACTAGAGAAGAAAAAGAAAAATAGAAGAGAGGCATACGAAAGATCTCTGATTGTGATGCGCCGAATCGGGACGCGAAGGAAGAGACAGGTATTAATCTCTTCTAACAATAGAATCATGTAATGAAAACTTTACAGTAAAAATACAGTACTGCTATAGGTGTTATGTGTTAAATTATTATATTTCATTTCTAATTATAAAACAACACGATGTTTAGCGTGCTTATAGGCCGTATGTTCATGGCTAGTCGTGGCGTTTGGAAAATTTTCAAACATGATTTTTATTTAATTAAAAATAGATTCTTACATCGTCATTTAAAGTACATAAGTATTTAAGGTACACCAAAAGGTTTTACTTTACATGATATACATACGTTTATAAAAAAATCTAATCTCTAGCAGGTGAAGTCAAAGAGGCACGTCGTACAATAAATTATGGAGTACGTAATCAAACGTGCACGTATGTTTACATGTGAAATACCAAATTGAACTATCAAACATTATTAATTAAATGTATATTTGTACATAAGTTTAAGTAATACTTTTCGTTTTGAAAAGTTATTTTCTTTTTTATGTGTTAAATTATATGCACTTTTAAAGATTTTACTCTCAGACTCACAGTAGGCACTAAACGCTAAATATGCATTAGAAACGTCAATTTCTCGAAAATGGTTGTTGTTTCTTCATTTGTCAAAAATTCCTACGACCTTATTAATACTATTTTTATAGTCTTCCTTTTTATTTGAAAACCATACATATATCTTAGGAGTATACTGGCAAGGAATACAGGCCGAGTTAAGACGCCGATGACGTGCTGAAGTTTACGAAATTCTGATGATGAAAGACGATATCAGTTTCTGTCATAGTCCCACATTCACAAAATCGCCATAAGGTTACAGATTCAACTATTATTCACGCAAATATTAGTAATCTGATTCGTATTGTGTATCATACTATGATTATTAACGCTGATAAACCCAATGACGTTTGTGTCACCTGACAATTAGTCGTTAAAATCGTCGTCAAAAGTCGTTTCAAACAATGGCGCGTTTTTTTACGATCTTTTATATATTTTTTAGAATTTTTTATAATATTTTTATTAGAATGCGAAGCGAATACGAAGGTTTAAAATGTTAGAGAAGATCTGAAACAACATATGTGTTAATTGTATTTTTACAACGACTTCTGGCAGAGTTAAGTTTCTATAGTGATAGCGAGCTGAAGTTGGTCCGCACCTAAAGAATGCGCGGTAAAAAGGCTCGTAGAAGCAGAAGTGCTGTTCCTACAAACTAAAGGGAGGATCATCGCGGGAATGTTTTGTGTATGCTGAGCAGTCGGAAACATTTGTCAGCGCGGCGGTGGTATGATGTCATCGTAGGACTGATTGTAGCCACAGATAGTCGCTTCAAACTCGTTTAATTTTCGTAATTTTACTGTATTTTTACGTTTTTCATTTTGCAAACTATAAAGAAATGCGCTTCACCAAATGCGATATATTATACATAATAAATAATAAGAAAAATAAAAATAGACTGTATTTGACTACTACATAATCAGGATTACATTAAATCCATGCCATTATGTTTAATTTACTCGACCTTCGACGAAGTGAAGGCCTCAAAATTCTCCCACATTACTCTTGTTCTCGCCACCATTTTCCAGTCCTTCCCCGCTATCTCTTTTATTCCAACTTTCCAGTTTTCTGGTGGGTGTCCTCTCGATTTTCATCCCACTGGGCCAATCGGTCATCACACATACGGGTAATGTGACCGGCCCATTTCCACATAAACTTTTGTGTGTTGTTTGTAATGTATTCGTATGTTTTATTCCTTCAATTTTCAACCTAACAATAATACATACTACTGCTGATAAAATATTGTAATTTGTATGAAGCAATTTTCTTTTTATAAATGTTATTTTTAATATAGACATTACATTTATTACTAACAACACACACACAGAAATATACAAAATAACAATAATCAAAGAAAAAAAAATACTAAAATTAGAAAAAGAATGAGAGACACTATTTTTTTTTAAAGAACAAGGTTAGTTTTAATTATCTAATGCATGTTGGTAGGTCGTGGTCCCGTCCACATATAATTGTCTATGAAGCACAGCATTTCAATTTGGATTATGTTTTTCTTTACTTTTGTGCTGTGTCATTTCTAGAATCAATATATATTTTTTCTTATATAAGTAAACACAATGTTTTCATGTATTATTTAAGTTTCATTAATAGCCGCTAGTCCGCCCTATCACTGCGTGTGCACTGTGGTTGTAATTGGCCCTTTTTTTATGAAGGAGGTAAAAATGCACAAATGCCCGCCCGCGAGCGTATACAGACGCTATCGCGGGGACTGTGGGGATGGCTATCTCTTAATCCCTCTGCTAACCAGAGGGGAGAAGCCCGACACGGCGCGGTGCTACCGCCTGCAGTGCTAGACTACACACATTCTGCACCACATTGAGCTCCCCGGGGATCGCACGAGGCCTTTTACCCAGAAGCAGATACCTCAAGCAGCAGAGTGTTCCACAGAGATCTCAGTCGTAAAATGAATAAGAATGTATTGATACTAACACTTTTTTAGCTTTCTACAGTTAAAATCCATTTAAAAACAACATGTTTTTAAAATTAGTTATAGTTTTGAATTCGTTCAGTCACTAACGATGTAGGGCGTGCGTGCCGTCGTTAATGTAAATTATACTTTAAAATCGTGCGAACTTCAATTTTGTCTGGGCTATGCCTGACAGTTTATTTTTTTAGAAAAGGATAAGTATCTTAGCCTTAGTTGCCTGTAACTTAGCAGAAATATCGCAATAACCCTTCACAGGCAATCGTGCCGCGGGAGGGTATGCGAAACGCATTTCCCCACGAAATAAAAATGCGACATTACCGCTAAGTTACATAGCTAATATTGCTTCAACTTTTTGAAGTCATCTAACGTAAGTTAAATAATTACTGTTAATTAATCTCTAATTAACTAATCGGGCACGATCTCCTAGAATTTTCCTTTAGCATCAGTCAATATAATATTATTTTTCAACGTTCCTTAACCTACATAGTAGTAATAATAAGTTAATTTCGTCTCGTCGCTTTCGTCGTAATTTTTTGTTTATTTTTTTTTACAGAGTATACTTTCAACAGTTCCATATACGCTGAAGGGTTGGAAGTATGGTTTAATTTAAGGCCGGTAAAGCACTTGTGAGTGTTCTGACAACATAAATGTCCATGGGCGGTATCACTTAATATCAGGTTCGAATGACATACTGATTCAAATTTTTAAATATGTCTTTAGTGTAAATTCATACTTGGAGGTTCTGTTTATTTTCGTTCGCGTTACTCTTCTGCTTTAAGAATTACACCAAAGGCCGGCAACGCACTCGCGAGCCCTCTGGCATTGAGAGTGTCCATGGGCGGCGGTATCACTTAACATCAGGTGAGCCTCCTGCCCGTTTGCCCCCTGTTCTATAAAAAAAAAACACGTATCTGTTGAAAGCTACATACAAAAATAACCACACTATACACACAAATATAGAATTTTGAATGGGGTAAATACTAATAATTTTTTTATACGTTTTTAATACAATCAAAATATCTAAGGCTGTTTTTACCACATCTTCACACAAATGTCTGTAAGAGTTAGCAGAAACGCAGTGGGACGCAGGAAGAAAGTCGAAGCTCCAGGTAAGGAACATTGCAGTCTTAGATGCAGTACTAGTAGTAGTACAATTTCAGAAATGAAAGTATCTAATAGAATCTCCTATATCTTACCAACAGAAATTGAATTCATATTACGATAGCTTTTCAAATTCTAACATTTTTTTCTTAAAAATTCGCAAAATTTCTGTGTATATGTTGCGATTGTTGCCTTCAAATAGGATACCCTAGACCAGTGAGATTGGGGCGCACGTCCCATATTGGTGCAATTTGATTGTTAAGGGGGCTTTCTAAATCGACTAGATATAACAAAACGCGGAAACTTGAGATTTTAAATTGGAACCTAACGTAAACTTAATCATTTTTACGGCATGAACGTGCGTACTTCAGTTCCAAATTCGCCAGCTGAACAACAGCGACCATCAACATCGAACAGCTGCTTAATCCATAAACATATAATAACTTCTCCCTTACTATTTAACTATAGGTAATGGATGAGAGTGGTAACACCTGGAGGAGAACTTTGCCAATGTTGACATCCAGATAGAAACTGATTCTCCATGTGTATAATAGGACGCTAAATATAGGAGGAATTGTTCTTTCGAAGCAGACAATTGGACTGTTGATTTCTTGTTGTTCAGAAGTACGGTGGTGGCAAAGAGACATTTGAATCCTTTAGAGAAATACATATATGTTATGTTAAATTCACTGTTTGGATTAAAACTATTTTATTTATCCATCCACGTAATTATTAAGTACTTACTTGTAAATCTGTAAATATTTTTATTTGACGTACAAAGAAATATATATAGACGTAATACCGCACTTAGACGCTCATTTGGTCCGGTGTGTAAATTCCTAGCTAATTAAGTCAACCCTTCCACACAGAAGATTCCCAGACACGTCTCAGCTTCACGGAGAGACCTCTCTGCTCCGAGGATTTCTGCTGGGAAGCCACAGATATAAGTCAATCTCCTTACTAAATTTAAAAAATATTTTTACTAAATTTAAAAAAATCTTTTTATTGTTACAAGCGCAGATGTCTTCTTATGTATATCTAAACAGAGTAAAGACCGATGATAATACAGGTACTGTACCTGAATAACATGTACGACCCCTCATAGTAAAATCTACCTGAGCACCCCATCGGTTTCCGACTATTATTCTTCAATATACCCTATAATACGTGTCTCTTAAAAAAATTTCTGAACTTTTTTAAAAAGTTTAATTGCCTAGCTAATATTATGTATATACATTTGTTTGTCACGGAAAGTGTAGATTAGCACCGCTCCTTAATATGGTAGTAGTTTAGTTTTGTTTACGGCTAAACGTATAAAAGTATCTGATTTAAAAGAAACTTAAACTCATAAGGCAGGCATTTGAACACCATGGTATTTGGTGTTCAAATCTAGTGGTTGCCTGGAAGAGATCACTCGAAAGCGATAAACCCGCCAGTTGCTCTCCATTTCATCTAACTATGTTCAATTTTTCTATTGTAATGTAACGAAGTGTTGATAAATAAATATTAGAGAGACATCTTAACTCAACACTGTTTTTATTTTTAAAATAAAAAGAGGCATTTAGTTACTTGTTCCACAAAAAAGTATTAATACATCGAGAAAAGAAAAGGAGCATATTTCGAATAAATTTTCGTTTAGTTTTAATTTATTATTCTCTTTGTATCGATTGTATCCTAGTTATTCTTTCATGATAAGTAAATACACAATTATTAATACATCACAGGAGAACGAAGAGCTGGCAGCTACCTCGCACAAAGAATTAGTCTAGCTATTCAAAGGGGGAACGCTGTATCTTCGGAACCTTGCCTAAAGGGACTACTTTTAATAATATTTTATAATTATTAAATTTTAAGGTTAGTTATTAGGTATATTTTTATGTATTATGTTATTTGTTTTGAATTCATATTTATATGTGTAATTAATTGTAGATAATAAACTAATAAATGTAATTATAACGTCTATAGAGAAATGATATTCAATAAAGTTTATACATAACTTTTAAGAGGTTACACGGATAATAATAACTTACACAATAAAGTCTGATAAACAAAACAGTATCCCTTACTAAATGAATACGTTAAATCTTTGATATCTATACGCATTTCAAATAGGCCAGATGTATAAAACTAATTATTCCACATAGCATTATATGCGATACAAACTTATAACACTGAGCTTGGAGCAAAGCTTTTTTGTTCAACTTCTCCGAATTGTGAAGTATCATAAACTGGTCATCATAAATTATTTTCTCGGAATGACAAGCGCAGGTCAATTATTGTGATCGTTAAAGGCGACTTAGTATTTCTATCAATTTCCTCCATAATCTGACCGTCATACATATGTCAAGATGGTATATCTATTCTGATTGGTTGGTCGATTGGACGAAAACGTTTAGTAGGCCTAGTACTTACGGGGGAAAAAAGAAAAATATAACTCTCGAATGGGATCAGTGCAGTTAAAATATTTTATGAATTTAATTTTACAATTTCTTCGTAATCCCTTTGAATTGTCCATAAGAGTCAATTGTAAAATATCTTGTTACATTACGATATATAAGCGATCAACCTCTATATTTTCAACTATTAGAAAAAGTATAAATACCTCCTTATAACGAATTTTAATAAACCTAACTCAATCCAATAAATTACTTGATATAACAAATATTTACTAGTTCACTTGTGGGATTGATTTGAGATTAAATTAAAATCGATAAATAATACAGATTAATTGCACACTAAATACATAATGTTTATTATAATCGTGTATAACTGATTAGCTTAATTATTTTGTCTGTTAAGTATATCATGGTTATTTCAAACTACGATACTTTTACTATAATAAAAAATGTACCATTATCTTTATATATTTTTACGAAAAGATTAAAGACTATAAGTTAAAATTAAATATATATATAAAAATCAGTGGCGCTACCAACTTGTTTAGGTGTGAGCTTCAGAATTGTGCTTCTGTTTCATAATCATTTGTCATTCTAATAGGCAAGATGATCAGCCTCTTGTATGTCACACGCCAATGATTATTTGACAAGCCGGCTTCCTCACGATGTTTTAGGATTATAGATTCTATAAATTATTAGCCCATATTCTCATAATGGACAATAGTCACTTACATGAGAAATTATAATAATAATAATTATTTTTTTATTTCTCACAAAACCTCATACATGATAAATTACAACTATTTATTAATGTATGTAAATAATTGTCAATCTTCTTTTGAAGGAAAATTTTTGTTTATGTAAGACTGATAGCTGCTAAAGGTGTGTGTTACAGGTCATCAGGCCTCCACCACTTCGGATCGATAAAAAATAATAAATATGTAATAGAGAATATACAATTATGGTTATAGTAGGTTGTAAAGTTAGCAAAAGAAGAAAATATATACATTTATCTATAATAGTATACACATAAGGAATGTATATACTATAATATATTATAAGGAAACCACATGGGGTATGTGAATGCGTGTGTGAGTTTGTGTATGTATGTTATTAACTAACATTTAACATAAAATTTTGTGTCAACTTTATACTCAACTATTTAGTTATGATTAGCATTTTTTCGGTAACCTTATAGTTAAGATCCAATAGCCACAGTGCAACCGTCTTCTTGCACTCATTTTTTTGTTAGGGGATATATGGAGAGACTTTTATGCTAAAGATACAATTTATGACGTCGTAGGTCATATAAGGTCATTCAAGGATGAATTAGCGAAGTAGAACTCGAGTGGACTTTAATTTCAGAAGATAACTGGGATCACTCAAGAGATGGTATTTGTCTTAATTTAATGTTTTCCTAAACCGTTCGAGTGAATGTTAAATGCGCACATAGAAAGACACTAGTGCACAGCCGAGGATCGAACCTACCTGACATTAGGGACTACCCCAAGGGACTGCCACTAGGCCAAGCTAAAAATAAGCTAACATTACATATTAATAAACTTTACATAAAGGAAAAAAACAACATTAAACAGTAAAAACATATTTATAATTTAATACGGACAATTAAAAACGTCTATATCATGTTTGCCCTTTTCGAGAGGTTAGTTCTAGCTGAGGATACGAATGGTAACGGCGTTCCATGTCACCTCCTAATGTTACCATTAGGCACCTCGAGGCCGTATTGTTTTCCTTTCCACGTAATTAGCGAATATTTTTGCGTTAAGTTGAAGAATTGTGTTGATTCGTATTTAAAGCATTGTCATATTGTCAGATTGTTTCGGATTGCAAAAGGATAATCGACTATGTATATGCGTGTTGTTCCCACGAGAATGTAAGTGCGTAGTCCTATTCCACCATGTTTACTGGTGATAGAGGACAAATTGGTTTTTTTTATGAGTTAATTACTTAAAGATGTCATGTGGAACATGGTGTAATGGTTGCAGCTCCTTACAAACATTGTGTAAAGATACTAAGCGCTTTAAATGAGTGGTGGAGGATTTATTGCCTGTTCTTGTCGGTTCTACGCCCTTGATTTGAGAACTGGCAGTAAATGTAAAATAACAAGCATTTCATGTGGATTTCTTTATTAACGTAACCTAAGTGAATTATTTTTAATTTTGGAAACAACTCGGTTTCGAATAAAATAGATCCATTGGGTGAAAGGTCACTAGAATTGCATTTTTATTTCTCACACATACTATTATTATCGACGTTATCAATTGACTGTTGCGTATGACGCAAATGTATTGAAATATTGTGAAATAAATGAATGGCGTTGTAAAAATCTTTACGCTCTGATGCAACATAAGATATAGCGGTCGTATAAGTCTTTGATTTCATTAGGAAAAAGCTTTCATTGACCGGAAGTGACCGGAAGGACGCTGTTCTCTGATGAAATTGTATTGTATAGAACTTTTCTACAATAAACTCGTAAAAGCGAAAAAAAAATGATCTTTTAGAAGAACTGAACTGTAGAAGTTAATAAATTTAATTTATATTTATATGTCGATATATGAGTATTTATAGTCTTTATATGAGTATTAGTTGTAAAAATCTAAGTTAGTTTTTCTAGTGGTCTAGTATAGTATGAATCTTTTATTTTTCTATTTCTCTTTTATTTAATTTTCTAACTGCATTGCTCAGATCTTCTTCAAATGTCTTGTTTTGTATGAAAAGGATCTAATGTTCAAAGTGTTTAATTTAATGATTGTGTGTTTTTCTATTACATATTGTCCTGTTTTTCATTTTTCATATGTATTGGAGGATGGTATAAAACCTTTACGCAGGCATGCATCACCGCTTCTGTACAAATGTATTGGTACTTTCTGTGCTTTGAATACCTACTCGTATAACAAAACCGGTAATCGGTATGTCCTGAAGATAAACTACTGGAACCATAATATGGAAATTGTATACGTTTTTTACAACACACTCCCAAGTGAAATTAGAGAATTATCGCGGAATAAATTCAAAACTCTCGTAAAACGCAAATTAATAAATAATGTATAATAAACTCGACAAGGTTAAACTTAAATGTAAAAAAATGAGTAAAATGAATAATTAAGATCCTTCAAGAATGATATTTCAATTTAAAAAAAAGAATTTTCAAAAGTATATATTCTTATGTGTTAAACCTGTTGCTGAAATATTTCATGCTGACGACGAAAAATTATGGATTTTTGTCAATAATACTTATTTATAGTAACATACTAAGTAAAAAATTAATTTAGTTAATATGAAAAGAGATGTTAAGTCGTCGATGACAACTGTAATTACAGATATCTGCGATCTCCAAAAAAACTAGATTTGGTTTTTTACATCTGTATTCAATAGAAAAAAGATTGTCATTCTTAGTTGTTATTTAATTCGGTATCTTTTAGCGGTATTATCAAAATTTACATAAGCTTTTTTTCAAGACAGTATTAATAGTGCCTCGAAGTACTACTGGCCACTTAGACTTCCGCAGCTTTTGGATGTTTTCGTTGTTATCTTAGCCACTCCTCAAAAGCCAGGCAAATGCTTAAACAATGGATACAAAGTAATAGCCGGAAACCAAAGCTTTTCATGGCGACTTTTGATTTAGTAAACATAAATGTTTGAAAATATGAATGAATGTAAATTATTATTTTATTAAATTTTCGGATCCGAGAGGTCGACATTGGGTGCCGAATACTCGGATCCGAGAGCTAGGAATGGCAATGGTTTAGAAAAGGGATTCTAGAAAAGAGCACTTAATGTGGTAAAAATATATGTAGAGATGGTTGTTTTGTATATGTAAAAATAACACTTACCTCGATATATTATTTTTGAAATTAAATTATGCAGTCGTTTATCTAAATTCTAATAAGCATACTAATGTGCCTTTTTGATACCACACAACATTTATCTAATTATGGCTATAACAACGTATACAAAAATCGACCTTGCTTTTCCTATATATTTTTTATGGCAAACAAGCTTAAGCCCCCGAAATAGCAGACATCACAGTCCATGGTCACCCATTTTTAGTTTGTGCGTTGCCGGCCATTGAGGGAGGAGTATATAACTTTCTTTTAAGAGATCGTATCCCTTAGGGAATACTGGGGTATTGCCTTCTGGGAGTCGATTCTACATTTCGCTAGTTCGCAAAAGAGTTGCTGGTGAAAAGGAATTCGGAAGACTTCCAGCCATCAAAGTGATGTTGTGACTCGTATGGTCTTGAAACGAGAATATACGTTTAACTTTTAAATACATTTGAAAGGCCTTTAAGTTGATTATCCGATATTTAAAGAAGGATCAGTACGCGTTGCACCAGAACAAAACTGCCTTGTCGTCAGTTTTAAACTGTCGTCATAAGATTGTCAAGTAATAATAATATGAGATTCTTATCAATGGTCCAAACGTCAAACTACGTAGCCTACGTAGTGTGATAGAATATCATCGATTAGAAGTGTTGCATTCTAAAGTCAAATAGTGTCATACCATTTTAAGCACCCAAATAACTACACGAATGCAGTCATCTGATTGATATCTCAATGTGTTTAATCGTAAAACGAATCCGACCTTAACCAAATCTGTACGCCACAAATGTCCTACGGCACCCGTACCGAAGTTGATAACTTATCTAAAATATAGGAATATCCATATAGCAAATGTAACTGTTATTCCAAGAAGTTTACGGCGAAGCCCCGCGATGTATCGATTGTTAGAGAATTTTGATGAATCACAATTCCTTAAATGAAGGTAATGTGTATACCTATCGTCTTATAATTACTAAATTGGGGTCGCTTTAACCGTTATTAAGATAACAGATACTAGAAGATGATGAGTGTTTTGGTGAATTTTAAAAGCCTCTGTGTTCCTCTGATTACGTTTTTTATTCGGCGAAGAGCGCCAGTTTTGGATGTTTAAGGTAAAGGGAATAAATGTGTTACAGTATTGTTTTAAATATTTGTGTGTCTAACCAATATTATAATAAGGCACAATATTTTATTAAGTAGCTACTCTCTCAAAGTATTCTGTTGTAATCATTAGAAAATTATAATTAGTTCCATTTACAGTATTTTTTATAATACTACTACTACTCTTTCGGTAGTGAGCTAAAGGGCCTTGAAAAATGTAACAGAAACTAACTAATCACTACTAGGTAATACCATCGAAACTATTTGACTAACGGTCGTTTCAGAGGCCAATAACGCAATTGCAAGCCTTCTGACATTGTGTATGACCATGGGCCGCAGTATAAGGTTACCTTCATGCCCGTTTGCCCGTTCTATAGTAACTTAAGTATTTCCCACAAAATTATCATCAGAATTCCTACGTGATTTCAACTTGCGAATAGCTCTTTTATATAATGCTCGCATAATTGAAAAAATAATTCTTGTATTAATGATTTTTTACAGTTTTTACACTTACGTCTAAAGCCTACGTCACAACACAGTATATTAAAAACGCCGCTCCGAGAAATATTATTAGACATTTATAAACTCAATTCAAATATAGAAAATAACTTTTGGTTATAAAAGTAATAAATAAAATATATCATTTAACAAAGTTTATGAAACTAGCTGTAAAATAACACATTAGGTATTTCTAAGCATTTCGTCATTAATTAATGACCTTCCTACAAACGACGCTAATTACGATTTAATTACACCTAAGCATTTAGTAAAATCCAAACATGTTAACACACGAAATTAAATAAATATTTATTTTAAGTAATTTTCGGAAGTAGACTTTACCTTGGATATACTTTTACTGAATGTTTGTGACGTTTTGATGCTTTTTTTCAATATATTTAAATTGAAATAAGTTCAGCCAATTTAACTAAACGTGTTAAAATTTATTTAAAATGAATTATTAGATTCGGCCAGACTCTCCTTCTTACTTAGCCAAAATAGTCCTGTAAATTAATTAACTGTTGAACAATATGAACAGGAGTTTGAACATATGAAGGTTTTAAAGCTACAATGAAGTGTGGGTCCGAAAGATATCTACGTATTTGTGGTTTTTCTTTGTCTCCCCTTAGGTAGGAAGTTGGCGATGTTTTCACATCCCTGTGGCTTGTAGAGAGCTATCCAATCCAGATATGTTCTCACGAAGGTCGTATTGGACATCTACAGGATAGGGAATAGTTATGTCTGCACAAACATGAGTAGCACCCTCCCTGGTACACTGGACATTGCCAGTATTAACGAAGATTAACCGTGCCCACGTATACTACGTCATTCTTTTAGCTGACCTTTATTTAAGTTTTTGAACATTATACCAGGATCGGTAATTCATATTCAACATATGCAAATTGTATGTAGATTTAGTAGAAGGTTGTACAATAAATAGATTACATATCGACTTATAATCCAGAGATATTTTTAATACTTACATAGTAACAAAAAATTCGTTCTTTATTTGATATCAACAAACACAAATTGTTAAGCACTTGGAACAAATCTCCGAGAACTTTTACAGTAATGTGAGAGAATTTGGTATTTTATTTTTATATACGAAACCTAAATGGGTTTCTACCCATTTAGGGTGCTATTCTTAGCACTATCTGAACAAACGCACCATCTCTGTTCATCATGGCTTAAATGCAATTTGACTGACTGAGACAATAGAACATTAAAAGTGCAAAAAATTTTTTAGCTCTTGGTAACTGTTCTTTTTTTTTTGTTAGTAATGAGTGAGGTTAGGTTTTATTAGACATTTTAAGTCAGGATAGTGGGTTTGAATAATACAGACTGTTAAAAGTTGTATTATTTATAATTCTTTAATTTCTTGCTACAACCTATGCATTTATCTTTTGTTTGATTAGGCGTTAGGCTTAAGGTTCGTTCGATTCCATTTCGTAATTAAGAAATAATTATATGTATCATTTACGTTTTAAACAAAATAAGCCAAATTATCTTCTCTTCTTTATAACTCTTCGTGTGTTACGCCCTTCCAACAAACTTATGCATGTCATGTACTTATAACATGTCCTTGAAAATACAAACCTGAATAAAACAGAGTGAAGTGATTATCAGTTATTTTTACGTCGATACTTACAGTCTAGACTTGCGTGTCTAGTCCAGAGAAGGGAAATTATTGGTTAACTTGGTAACAAAATAAACCTGTAAAATCTATTTATCCACAAAATACTTTGATATTTTTCAACATAACCTACTAATGAAATCTATAACCTACAGACTGCCACATTATGTAACTAATAATAATATGAAAGCGTGTTTTGCCAAGGTCAAATATCTAAACAAGCTATAATTAATAAAGCTATCTCATAAATGATCCCCTGTAACTCAAAACCTACAGAAACACAAAGAAAAAGAGCAAAATAAAGTTTTAAAATCGATAAAAAGATGCCAACGTGGACGATTCGTGTTAAAAGACGAGCGAACCTACATAACGAATACATAGACAGTAAATATGTATGTATACAACATATATTTGACGTCGCAAACATCATTTACATACGATACGTATAGCTGATAATAATAATCAGAACCACGCTCAATTAAATATTCTTGATACACGTGTTATAATAAGAAACAACCCTTTAAATCGATTATAATTATTACAGATGTACAATAACATTCTGAAAGCGTACGACCTTGGACATTACCTAGCTAGTTAATCATTTATCTTATTACGTAATCAATCCGTAAATGTTATTGATTCCTCGCTCACGTTACGAACTTAACTTTAAAACATTCATAAGCCGTAGTATTAATGAAAATAACCTTTAAAATATCCATAATATACTGAAAACCATGTCAAAGCGCTTGGCAAACGCAATAAGATATAGAAAAGTTGTTTCGAACAAAGAAGTGTGGTCGAGTCGAAAATAAAATATATATCATGTAGTGAGGCCCAGAAGCGGATGTTATATAGCTACGTAGATAAAACCTTCCGCCGTCGCCAGCGCCCCTAGTGGTGACTGAACGAAATAAACTTCATGCTGCGTACCCTAAGCAAAACAAGTTTCGGCTGCGTGCCTCGATGCTTTATTTATTCATTGCACATTTGGTTGACGTAGTCGTATTGTCGCTCTTGCTTGTTCGGCGATTAATAAGAATATGTAAGTATGGAATAATTAATAACTAAGTCTGTAATATTAAATAATGGATAGATATGAAGAAACATGTTTTCATTATTACACATTAACTTTTTCTTTGATTGAAAATAATTATTAAGCTATTAACTATGTAATAATTATAAGATGTTTGATTGATGTTTAAATTATATTAAAATTTAAGGAGCAGTGAACTTATTAAATTGATTTTTTAAATATATATTTTATATTACTAAACTATAGCCTTTAAAGTAGAGTAAGGGGGATAAAAAATAAACAAACAATAGACTTAATTACTTTTTTTATTATTCAAAGCACTAGAATCCTTTACTATGCGCCCATTCTCTTAAAGCATTGACATAATCTCCTTTAAATTCAATAAATTTACTTAATTCATGAACTCTAGATTCGATGTAACGATTATATCTCTTTTTCAAGTACTCTTTTAACTCATTATTCAATAGCCAAATATCCCCTTCAATTTTTTTCACCTTAGAAATTTTTCTCATTCCTCTACAAGAGATATCTAAATATATGGGTAATTCTTCATTTTTTGTTCTCTGAAGAAAATATGGCAAATTGCTCGCTTCTTCTTTTCGTGGAATCCAACCCGAAGGATAAGATTCCTTAGGTGTTACTTTTGGGATGCCTTCAAATGGTAGAAGTCTTTCAACGTAAGACCATTCTGGCGGATTTTTTACTACTTCAAACTCATACTGTTCCTGTATTCTCCTTACAAACGGAGAGTTTCCATAGCTTGAGTATAGTCTTTTAGTAAACTGAAAAAAAAGAACGATTAATATTTTTGGATTACATTGTTAACCTAAAAAAGGGTTTTTGAAATAGGTTATGAATATGATATTTGAAAATAAAAGTAGAATTAATGGAACCAACATGCAACAAACATACAATAACATTTTTTACAACCTGAAAATATTATTCTGCAAAAAAACTTGACACAAACTTGTTTTGGCGAGTGTACGCCCATAGTTCTGTCACATGTCGCGGCCAAAACGACATTACAACGAGACGCGGGTGTAAATAATAAAATAATTACCGATATTGAATCCGGGCGTACTTTTGTACCTAAATCTGCAGTGTTGTTCAGGATCAACCCGGTTTTTCCAGCAAAAAAACGTGCTAACGCGCACTGTGAACGCCACACGGTCGCCATTTTGAATAGCGAATAGAGCGATTGCTTGCTACAAGAGCAATAAGAACTATATTATTCGTTTCGAAGGAAACATTATGGCGGACGCCTGCAGACATTTGGGCTTTTCAAAAATCGTTTTCTAAGTTTATTTGCGTGTTTTTATTGAACTTTTTCGCATATTATGGTGCATTAAGTGTTTAATTACCTTTTTATTGTGGTTTTTGGGAGTTTCGTGGAATAAAGTGTGAGTATTTAATGAGTACATAACGGAGGTGCGCCACGGGTAGGGAAATGATTTGGTGCTTTCTGTCTCTTGCCCGAGTCGACGCACACGCAGCGCTCAGCTGTAGGTGGCGTTGCGGTCATATGAACATCAAAACATGACGATTTTCATGACTTTTCCGAACATTATTTTTGCGCAGTGGACTATTCAAACGTAAATATTATTTTGTTTTTCGTGTTTTCAAACATTGGCTTTACCTTTTAATATAGAAATATGAGCAATTTCTTGGTAAAAATATGTCAAAATTGTGCGCGAACTTTAGTGACTAACGTGCTTTGCTTTTGTTTATCACGTAATTAAAGCACGATTTATGGCGGATATACTTTAATTATTATGATATCTTGGATGTTTATGTTAAAATGAAACCATAAATATTTAGTATTATGTGCATTTACCTTAAATTAAACATTAATTTTACTATTATACTACTACAAACAATTTGAAAACATTTCATTTAATACTAAATTAACTTATTATTTCTTTTTTTTCCTAGTAAGAGTCGTATTTAATTAATGAAATTTAATTTCAGATAAAAATTATTGGGATTATGATTAAACACCAGAAGAAAAGAAGGAGCTTGTTCTTCAGATTGTTCTAGTGTGAACATTTTTAAGTAGGAATATAAATAACAGAGATATAATATATTTTAATACAAAGAAACATACATAGATTATACTTTCTTTCATTTGTTGTATAAATCTGCACATACAAGGAGTTAATAGTTATAGGGTTGACTACTAGTTCCCTAATGTCGGAAGAACAGGAAAGAGTTTCATTCTACATTCCAACATGAAAACTAAACAGCCTAAAGAAGAAACTGACAAGAGTATTGATGAGGATACTGTTGAGCCAAAAACTCGAGCTAGAAAGAAGGCCTCTGACTTGGAAGAAGAAAAATCAAAAGCTAGTCAGGATGAAGCTAAAAATCCTCAAGAAACTAAAAAGCCAGTGGCAAAACCTAAAGGTGTAATAAGGAAAAGGCCACTTGGTATCCGAAAAACAAAAAAACTCAGAAGTAAAAAAGTTCCAGTCATAAAGAAAAATGTTATTAAGCAAAAAGCAAAAAGAGGAAGGAAACCATTAAAGAAGCCTGATAATTCTCAAGAGAAGGAAGCAATCCCTTTGATACCTGCTTCTGAAATTAAAAAAGAGCCAGTTGACGATACCACACCCAACTCTAGGTCATCAAGTCCTAAAACAGCAGGTCGACGGTCCAGACTGAGCTCTGACATGCTCATGATGAAATCTGTTCTTGGTGACTCACCTAGTAGCTTGATACTTGGCCCCCGCACGAGCCCATATTCTATGCGGTCTGAAAGAAGTAATAGTCCTTCATTGTTTGAAGGCAAAAACTTGAGGAGTGGGAAACCTAGAAAATTAAAGAACAATCTTTTAAATGAAGTTGTGATTAAAGAACAAAAGAAGCGGACAAGGCTTCCTTCAGATTCCAAACAAGAAATGCCAGATTCTTCAGAAGACTGTAAAAGAGTAAAAAGGGGTCGCTCCTGCTCTCGAGATGGAAGTGAAATCTCAAAATGCTCAGATATCACAGAGTCTGACATAAGCTTAAATGAAACGCTTACTGAACCTGATAAGGAGCTCAACAAGAAAACAGATAAACCTAAGACTGAACTAGACATAGATATTGATACTAATGTACAGATCTCAACTATTGAAAAAGTGCCTTCCCCAAATGTTGACTCCAAACCAGAAATAAAGCCTGACCCAGAACCTAGTTCCTTAGAGAAAGACAAAAGAAGATTGAGCTTAAAAAGAAGTACTTCATTAGATTCTGACAACAATAATAGTAATAGAGTTAAGATTAACAATTTAAATACAGCAGATATTGAACTCAAATTGTTTGAGACTGAAAATGATACGCTTTTAGAGGATCGTAGTAGTATTTTAAATTGTATGTCCAAGACATTTAATTCAAAGGAAGTGTCCAAAAATATAAGGAAAGCAAGAAGAGGAAAGAAGACTGCCACAACACCACGGGCCGGGGCCAATCAAGTTGGGAAAAGTGGTTCTTTAGATACTGAAATATCAGAGCCTATAGATACTGTTGACAGTTTGTCTAAGGAGATCACTGATCTCATTCACAACTTGGACCAGAACATAGACTGTGATCAGGAAAGCACAAATGAGAGTAATTCAATGGTTGATCAGATGCAATCAAAATCTGTTCGCCAATTCTATGGATTATCAAAACCTTTAGGAGATAACAACAGTATAGTTAGTGAAACTCCCGCGAAAGAAAAAGAACCTAACATGCAAATTACCAATGAAGGCACACCCATCAAGGATGATAGTGAAAATATAAGATTGCACTATGAAGATTCAGAAGAAAAATCTTCAGATAGTAAGCCTGAAATAACTTACAAACGTGCAACAGTAGCTAGTATAGACAAGTTAATGGATAGACTGAAGGAGTTTGAAGAGTTCGATAAGCGAAGGAAGAGACAACAATCTGAATCTAAATCAAATGATAAGTCTGTCATGGTTACAAATGACGTCGTTCTAATACCAAAGTCTGGGGCAGACATTAAGCCCTTAAAAGATATGCAACCTGAGAAATCACCTGAAAGGTTTATTGAAAAAGAAAACGTTTTAAGTTGTTTCGAAAATAACTCTGCTATTTCTATAGTTAAACGGGATCAAGTTCGTCGATCAATAGACGTCGATCTTCCGAATTCAGTTACCTTAATAAAACGGAACAGCGTCAGTGCGCGCAAGGAATCTACCAGTTCCAATCACTCAAAGGAATCAGATGCCATTAGTATATTTGAAAAATCCCTGGGCAAAGATGTGACATTGACAGAAATACGGAAATCGGTTGATAAACCGGTACCGTCGCCACAAGTTGACTTACATCAGTTTGCTACTTTACAACCCAACAATCCTACACAGACTATAGGCGGAGTTACACTGGATTCCAGCCAAATATCTATAACACCCCGGAATGTGGAATCGAAATTAAATTGTTCTGATATTCAAATTATGAAGCGGAATTCCAGAGAGTCTATATCGCGAAAGTCGTCTGGTTCGAGCGCTGATATAGATGATAAAATGGCTACATTGGAAAAAATTAAATCACCACAACCAATCAAAAAGTTTGAAGTTTCCATCACGCCAACGCCCGTTGCTGTGAAATCGCCTGAGGTAACACAGCCCATTGAAACTGAGGCATTAGCACCCCCATTGGTGGATGTAGGATCAACTCCTGAAAACATATCCAGTTCCGAAACTGTTCAAGCTGAAAAAATGGAAACTGTTGACATCCCTGCAGCAGTTACTGATGTTACTAAGACCATCGTAAAATCCGAAGAGAAATTTGACCCAAAGGTGGCAGAGGATGCCAAAAAGCCTGAACCTTCCGTGACTGAGAAGCTTGAAGAAGCCAAAACAGTACAACTTAACAAACCCAAAACGGAGCCATCCGTCAAAATGGATGACCAAAAGTTATCCAAGCCGGTTACTAGAACGAAATCGCGTAGTTCAACGGAAATGCCGGGACCAAGCAACCTTCTACACGAGACACCAGAGAGTCAGAAACGAAAGGAGAACGTGCTAAGAACTTTAGGTTTACTAACACATAAAGCAGCAAATGAAGCTAAAGCGAAGAAATTGAAAGAAAAGGAGCTAATTTACGGGGCAAACTACAATATAATGGGGAAGGGAAAAGCGTCGAAGTCAGATTACACGGGCACGTTGAAGACTGTGATAAAATTAAACCGAGGTGATAAGAAGAGGCACAGGAGCTCCCTAAAGATGACCTTTCAGAAAAGCAAACATAGGGGCAAGCCATTAGTGGAGGTCGGAGAGGCTGGCTGCGATGACGAGGCCTACTACACCATAGAGAGGCGAGAGGTAACTATATTTTCAATGTTTTAGTTAAACCATTATACGAATAAAAGGCCGGAAACGCACTCGCGAGCCCTCTGGCATTGAGTGTCCATGGGCAACGGTATCACTCAGCTAAGCTTCCTGCCCGTTTTCCCCCTGTTTTATATAAAAAAACGAATGTATTAATTAGCCTATATTCAAAGGCTTTTGTCTCATGTTTTCATTTTCATTATATGTTTCAACTCACTTGTTTCTTTATATAAGTTACATATATACATAAACTTGCCTACATCATTAAAACTGTTCTTTGTAGAGGAATAGGTTGAAGTATACTATGTATGTTCCTCTTAAAAACTACATTATATCTAGGAACATATTTAGAAACATACTATAAACCATAATATTTAATATTTGTTCTGATTTTATAGATAGGATATCATATTTATAATATAAATAAAAATATTTGCGTAAAGCTTATAAACTGAGCTTTTTGAACTTGAAATTTGTTTATATATAAAGCCTCTCAACTAAATTAATTAAAGTCTGGGTTTGTATAAATATATTTAATCCTGGGTTGGATGCGCATCCAACCCAGGATTAAATATATTTCTGCGCAGAAAAAAGAGTTTCTGGAAGAAAACTTATGTAGATCTTCAGTGTAAACTTAATAAAGCTTGTTGATAAGAATGTTGCCAGTTTACTTAATAGATTTAAGTTATTTTTAGTGATCTTATACATGTTTTATAGAGAAAAATGACGAGAAATATTTTTGTTTGCAGGGTGTCGCAGGCGCAACATTGGACGGTGGGCACAGAAAGTCACATTACAGTAATAGAAGTAACAATCATGGTTTGTGGATATTAACTAATATTAATTTTGTATGAGCCAACCAATTTTTTAAGTTTAAGATTCGTCTTATTTTTGTTCAACTTGATACCGTAAATTTTGATCAATTTCTTTTTATAATTTGTTAACAACGAAACGCTTACAAAATAATATTGTTTGGCTCATAATATGTAAATAGCATGTTAAAAAATAATTAATCTAACTCCGAATGCGTGATTTCAAATTACAATTGAGATATTTATAGATGACGGTATTTAAAGTAAATATTACTATGCAATACTTAGTAATACTTTAAAAATAATTCAAACTTTACAAATGTTGAAATTAATATAATAGACGTAGACTTGACAAAATAATTTGGAAATCAATACAAAAACGTCAAATCATTTATTTCAATTAGGCCTATTAAAAGGCGCTTATGAAACGCAAAATTACAAACATGTTTAAAGAAATGACTCTAGTTGCCCCTTCTAAAAGGTACAATAAAAACCTTTTACGACGACATCGTTTAGAACAACATACCGGTTATATGGACCTGTATGTATTAGGTTCTTAATAACAACGTCATCAGCAGTTATGACTATCGGCTTTTGTGACCAAATATGAGTTGTCTCTTCGATGTCGTTATAACAGATTTTGCCTGTAGTTTTGTATGGAGAAGAATTATCAAGAAACTCCATTAATTTTGCTTTTATTTTGAATACATTGATTTGATAATGCCACTCGTAGCTTCATACGACTTTTAACTCTAATTGAGCGAAACGATGAGATGCGAAATTTATTAATTCTAATGAAATATTTTACGATGAATATGGTTTTTAAATATGTAAACAATTTTGATGTTTCGCCCTTGAACTGAGCCATACCACTATAGGAAGCTGTAATAGATGTGTAGTTAAAGAAGATTCCTAGATAATTTTGTTTTTAATTACATATTATTTTGATTAACATTCGTTATCTAACACCAACTAACCAATACATAACTTTTGGTGATGGTTTTTTATCATTTTGTTTATCATAGTCAAAACTATATAATATTTAATTGGAATTCCCATTTGTTAACACTTTCCTTTAGCAATAAATAAATGCTAAAATTCATTTTTATAACATTAATTAGCTTTTTTTCTAATTAAAGGAACTTTATTAGCGTAGTTAGTTCACGTTATTATTTATTTATTATTGCGTATTCCTACAGGAAACATAATTATAAAAAAATAATAAATATACCAAAGATAATATATAGAATACAGATTTAATTTTTTTCGTTGGTTGAAGTGACCATTTAGCTATAAGCACGTTAAATCTAAACCCCTTGAATGTAAAGAAGAAAGCGTAATTTAGTACAAAATGTATATGGCTATAGTATTGTTGGATGTCATGCCCAGTTCCGGTGTAGCGACTGTTTTTAATCCTTAATAACAAATACCTAAAAATCACATGGTGATATTGCGACCGAAGTTAGCCGCTAAAGACAGATTTATTTCTTTCGCAAACATTTATCTTTTGTTTAAAGTCGGAGTTAAATTTTATGGGTCAGTTTCAAAGTGATATTCTGGGTAGAGCCTAAACTTTTTAATGAAACTGTTAGACGCACATTGACTGTTAAGGAAATACGGAAAGCATATAATTGAATACAAACCATTCAACAATATCTAATAAGAACCCTGATAAAATATCAGAATTCGTTGATTCAAATGCTTAAAAATAAAGAAAATCCCATTTGGGCCACATTTTAAATGTAAATACATTAACATTTTCCGCCGGGTAAATACTATGTGGCCCAAATAAGCCAAATCGTTCCTTTGAGCGGTCGTCTCCTGAATTTTGCTAGACTATTTGGAGAAATTATTTAGAAAAGGAAATAACAAAATGAATAAATAAGTTATACCTAATTCGGTTATGGTGTGTGATGGTCTGAAAATGTGTATGTGAGGTTTGCTCATGACGCAGGTGATTTAGCGATATAGATAGTCTTGATACGTATTAAGCAAATTGCCCAATACCTTTAACAAGAAAAGCTTAAATAGTGGCCATTCTATATAAACATAGAAATATCATATATATATATATATATATATATTCAGGTTTAGATATCCCAGAAGAGAATATATAGAACTTAAATAATATAGCATTCGACAGTCGTGGATTACATGAAAAACGTACATCGGTTTTCTGAGTTTTTACAAGAAATATAGATCATTAAGCGGTTTTGAATTCCTATATATAATTGAGGCTTTATCCTTCTCTTTTGTTGACGAATGATCATGAAACAGATTCAGAAATCTGAGCGCCGGACCTAAAAATATTGTAGCGAATGTATGTAACGAATACTTCATATTTAATACATATGTGTATATATCATCCGATGAACTTGTATCATCTACATATATTTGTGTCAAAACTTAATTCAAAACACACTTCAGATATTAGTGTAATAACTACTAACTTTGTGTTTCGTAAAATACAAATTTATGAAGGCTCAAATATCTTTCAGCTAGCAACACTTCTTAGTCTTTTTTACTATTTATGTTTCCCACCGTCTTTACATTCCAACGACATTTCACAAATATTTCAATATTAAGCCAAATCGGTCCAATTTTAGCGAGGCAATCGTAACACGTAATTGATTGATATATATATATATATATATATATATATATATATATATACATTTTCCAGTATTTTTACAGTTGTGGTCAGCAATATCCTGCCACATATTAGTTTTGAATACAATGATAATTATAAATTAAAAAAATCCTGTGTTAAAGAAGTGTATTCCCTTAGGTTAATATCTATTAACCTCTTTAGACACAGAAGCTGTACCTGAACCGGATCCGAAGGAAACCGTTAATCTGGTTATTCCGGAGAAGGCGTCTTCATTCAGCATCCACCCGGGACGATTGTGTATGGACCAGTGTTTCTATTGTGGTGGAAAATTCGGATTGTTTGACACGCCCTGTCATATCGCGCAGATGAAGAGTAGCGAGAGGCAGAAGAAAGTGCTTGACAGTAAGTTGCAAATGCACCCTATTCACATAATCTAATAAAATACTCTTTTGTCTCTTTCTATTAAATATTGTTGGCGCTAAGATGGAAAGAGATGATTAATATAGTTAAAATAATCAGATCGTTAAAAATCTGACGGCGGAATTTTTTTGTCTATGCTTAAAACAACACATTTTCCACAGACGAAGAGAAGTTGACAATTGACAGTTGTTTATGTGACGCGTGCTATCGTCATGTAGACCGTAGAGCCAACTGCCCATCATACAGGAAGCGGCCCATGGGCAAACCATTAGATGTACCGCAGCCTCCCTCTCCGCCTAATACTGCGTAAGTAAATGATACTTATTTATTGCCCAACTTCAAAAAAGGTGACTATACGTACAGTCAAAACCGTTTACGACATCGTTTCAAATCCGATGTCGTTATAATAGATTTTGACTGTCAAGTCAAACCTGCGTAAGTGAGAACTGGGTAAGCGAAAAAACTCTGATAATGTGAATATCAGGTCTCATCATTTTGCCCTTATAAAACCTCCCCGAGTGATAAATATAAAATCTCTATAAGTTATGACACATTTTTAAATTTCGAGGGATCCTTACTTAGTTCGAACCAAACGTGCGTGTCTTATTGTTTTGTTATTACCTTTAGTTAGATTCACATTTAAAAAGTCAAATGTGCGTACCAACTTCTTTGTCAAGCTTAATATACGTACAGTTGGTTCATCAACTGCAGATGCGAAGAAAGTTCCTGTGCTTGCTCATAATGTCTAACGAAAACTTAATGTGTTATCTTCAAGTGATAAAGTAAAAATTGTGAATGCTTTTGAATCTGGGAAATTGCGCAATCAAATACCGAGTGAGTTTGGTTATCCAATTCTACCTACTATAAACTTATAAAATCAAAAGAATTAATTAAGAAGGACACGAAAGTGAAGCCGGCTTTCCGAGTCCCAACGTTGAAAATGCCTGTAAGAATGAATTAAACAAACCCTCGCTAAGAACATTCCCATAGATGAACCACTGCTGAAAAAAAATCTATAGATTTTGCCATAAGAATGTCAGAACTTTTTAGCTAGTAACGGCTGGTTTTAAAAAACGCCATGGTATAATTTTTCAAAGAAGTGGCCGGAGAAAGGATAGCCTGTGGATCAGGGAGTATGTGTGAGCTCATGTACGGATAATGATAATGAAAATGATGCCAGCCATACATATTTTGGATAGAGTTGGAGGAAATTCCAACAAAAAGAGAAGATTAAAGGCATTGGAAACGCTTCACGAATTTTATGAATATGCTGCGGTTGGTCAAATCATATTGATAGAATTTATAAACTTAAAAACATACAGAAAATTTAAAAACTGAATCGCAAAATAACAGTTTTTTTTATGTAAAGGTGGTTATAAGTTTAAAATTAGATTAAACATTTATTAATAGCTAATTTTTCAATAAATATGTGTGTTTATTTTTTTCAACTTACGTCATATTTGCCGTATTTTTATAGACCTAAGAAGTAAGGCCCTTGAGGACACTCTGTAAACTCATACGGCTTAGTGAGAAACCTCTATATTGTATATATATATAAGAGACCTCTATATATTAGGGAAACAGCGATCGCGGTCCTTTGAGCTCTCACTTTTTCAGAGTTGACAGGGTATATATACGTGTGCTTATATTTGTAAGTGAAGGGAATTTCTCCGCAACTAAAATTTCCAAGTCCATCAAAATCAGTTCAGTGGTTTTTGAGATATCCACCCATTTTTGGACGGAAAATTATAGGCATTTGAAGTTTTTTTGTTTTAATTACTATTCTAATATAAACTTGAGGTACTTATTCCACCTTTGCAGAGGTACTGATAAGCCAGTAAGCCCTCCACTGGAAGAAGAGAGCGAAGAGGAACCCTCAGAAGCTCCGGGAAGACTGGCCACCTGTCACACGAGTGGGTGTGTCTTACCCGCAGAGCATTCCATACGACGCAAGTGGCTTATTAAGATGAGATCCAGTGTTAATAAGCTGGTGAGTACATTATGTATTTATAATAAAATAGTAACTATTATGGGGTATAATAATGATATCATAATATAATGATACATGATACCATAATCCTTATTATATAATTTTTAAATATCTATGAAAGTAAATAATGTTATCGTTTGATTGTAAATGACATCTATTTTAACAGTAACTTATAATTTTGCGATTTAATTTTCGATCTATATTAGTATTATAAGGAAAGTTTGTATTTTCGTTTATTCTTGTACATTTTATCTAACAGAAAAAATGTTGTCATAATTTCTGCCTTTATGAAGCAATTTTCTTTAATCTTTATTATTTGGTGATTGCGTCAACAGTGTTCTTCTTATTCGGTACACTCTCGACAGAGCTGTCGTGATCGCTATGTGGTAATAGAAGGGGCAGATGTGATGCGCTTCACGACGTTCCGCCATCGTTGCCTAAACGTCAACAGTGTTATTTACTGTTTTACACATGTTACCCACACATTGTCTATACTTAAAGCTTTGCGTACTTTTGCTAACACAAGGGGGGGGATACATTGCAGTAAATCTACTTACGTAATACTTGAACGGCTCTCTCTCTCTCTTCTCTTAATATCTATAATGATTCACGAATAATTAGTAACATATAATAAATTTATATCAAATTCTTTCAGCTCAAGCTAGACGGAGACTACCCTGGTCTGCACACCATACCATTATGCGGCGAGCATTACAGAATTCTGGCACCACTGATGTCTTGTATTCTGTGCCGTCGACGGCTGACTAAACACCACAATTTACACTTCATACATCATGTAAGTTACTTGTTTAGTGTCACTTTAAAATTATTATAATCAATATGGAATATCATATATTCGATTATTGTTAAAAAAAGACCACTAAAACGTATGTTTTATTTAAAAAAAAAACACTACGTCAGTATATTACAGTCCGAGTCACTTGAATAGCCTCACCCCTAAATTTTGTAATTTCTGTATAAATATGAAAGAATATTATTTTCATAATAGTATTAATTTGTCTTCACGCGCAGTGCATTACGATACAAAACAAAACACGTACGAACTTGCACTGGAATACCGCGCCCCGCGTCGGTGCGACATTTCGTCCGCGTCACATGATTAGCCTCAGTGCTATTCGAACATTATTCGTGTGCGTTTGTTTTGGTTTTTTGGTAGAAATTCTTTATTTAAGCGTCGAATATTACGTATATATTTTTTTCGAAGTCTTATTCATTTGTTTAGCTATCATGGGTCGTGGTCGAAAATTAACCGAAATCGAAAGAGAACAAGTGAATTTTTATTTGGATCAAAAACTATCTCACCGTGAAATTGCAATAAAAATTAGTCGCAGTCCTAAAGTAGTTAATAATTATGTGAAAAATAAAGAAAACTATAGAAAAAACTATAAAGGTCGTACAAAATTGGCTACTTCGTCAAGTGAACGTCGGCTTATTTTACGTGCAGCATCTAATTCTTCCAAGTCAGCGCGACAAATTGCGAATGAAGTAAACACCAGCGCATCACTGTCTACCGTGCGACGCATTATAAAGTCATCACCATACCTTAAACGGCAGAAAATCAAGAGGAAACCTCATTTGCGCGATCAACATCAAAAAGCCCGATTGTTATTTGCTAAAACACATATGTCTTGGACAAATCAATGGCATAATGTTGTTTTTAGTGATGAAAAAAAATTCAATTTAGATGGTCCAGATGGCTATTCATATTATTTTCACGATCTAAGAAAAGAAGAGCGGGTGTTATCACGTCGTCATTCGGGAGGTGGCTCAGTAATGGTATGGGGGGCGGTTTCTTATAAGGGGCCTATTCCAATTTCAATTCTCCGAGGCAAACAAAATTCAGCATTGTATACTAATCTATTAGAAGAAAAGAAAAAAAATATTTGTAAAATTTTAAAACACCGGAACTGGATTTTCTAACACGATAAAGCCTCTATACATGCGTCACAGGAAACAAAAGCTTGGTTTCAAAAAAGTAAAATTGAAGTTTTAGATTGGCCATCGAACTCTCCGGACTTGAATATTTGGGGCTTTCTTTCTCGCCAGATATTTGCCGGTGGACGCCAGTTTAATAGCAGCGCAGATCTTGAACAAGAAATTCATAAAAATTGGAATAATTTGGATCAAAATTACATTCATTCATTATATAAGTCTATTCCCGAACGTATTTTTGAAGTTATTAAAAGCAATGGAAAGTATACAAAGTATTAAAAACAAATTATAGCCTTATTTATCTGTGTTTTATTTCACTGATGCTATTCAAGTGACGCACCATTTTCACTACTTTAGTGTACAGTTAGTACTATTTATTTATCTTATTTTTACTTTTTATGATTAAGCTATAGTACGACGCTAATGAAGTTTACTTATGAAGTAAAACAGGCAATAATGAATATACAACAGAATTTATATTGATTTTGGGGGTGAGGCTATTCAAGTGACTCGGACTGTAGAAATGTGCAGAAACTTCTAAGGCGCTTGATATGATTTTCGACGATATGACAACAAGACACGTTTGCTAAATTTCCGTCCTACAAATTATATTAGAATTGTTTTAATTGTATGTGATTTTTAACAAAAATACTCTGAACTCCAGGGCTACACAGACTTGAATCCAATGCTAAAAGACGCCGGCATTCCCGTGCAGTTTACCGAAAGACCAGTTCTTTGTAAGGTGTGTCGGTATTACTGCACTTTGTTACAACGACCTGGCCATAATGATAATCACGCCAGAGCTTATAGACGGAAGTGAGTATTTTAACTTTAAATTCTAAAGTTCCAAATTCCGCATACCTAATAAATACTATAAAATTATTGATATTTGTGTTGCAGGCCTAATTTTGTTTTGAATTTTCAGATTGCTTGAGATCTACAATATAGACATACCGCCCGAGTTGGAACAACAGACTGAAGACACCTCCGCGTTAGAAGACTGCAACAATGTTGCCAACAGACAGAAAAAGAGAACCAAAATAAAGATAAAGCAACGCAAATCCACTGAACCAGAAACAAGTGAATCGTCCGAAAGAATGACAGAAAGCTCCCCAGAAAAAGAGAAGTTATTGGAAGAAACAGAACCGCATAAGAATACTCATTTAGAGGAAGATATAGAGAGCCTCATATCCTCCAATAAGATACCAGTTCCCGGGGCGAAGCCACCCGAATCGGCCCAAAGTGACTGCTCCGAATCAGAAATGGCAGTAGATGAGACTCAACTCATAGGCGTGGACAAACAAACAGAATTACGATACCTGCTACAGAAACAAAACAATCCAGCACGGTTCCAAAAATTAAATCTCACTCAGAAAAGCCGGAATATACTTAAAGTGCAGAATCTGGGTATACAAAAAGTTGGACAACAGCACAGAATTGCCGATAAGAATGTAAAGAGGATACAGAAGCTCGGTCAGATTGTCGCGCACAAGGAGAAACCCAAGAAAGAGACTGAAATAGAAGAATTCGAGACGGACAAGTCAGAGGACGTCATCAAAAACATTTCCCTAAATGATGAATGTACGATCGAGACCATACCAAACAAACGACCGGCCGATATCAATACATTGAAGAACAAATGGCAGTTGTCTGAAAGCTTCAGCCAGGTCAAGAAGAACCTCAGCGAGCTTTCGAAAAAGATTGACAAAGATCCGAAAAAACCTTCGGATTCAAAATACTCAAATCCAGTTAAGAGACTAGAAACAAATCCATCCATATCTGTAAGAGAATTATTCCCCGGCGAAGAAGAAATGAACCTTCAGTGCAATGTTGAGTTTAATAACGTGAAGGGAATCACTCCAGCGGGCTGGGAAAAGTGTAATTCTCTTATACAATTCGATGTGGAAACGAAGAAGCTGTGGAACGAACTGCAAAGGCCCTACGGAAACCAATCCAGCTTCCTGCGTCATCTGATTTTGTTGGAGAAGTACTTCAGGAGTGGGGACTTGATCTTATCGCATAACGCATCCCCTCACGCCGCCAACTACAACAATTCCATGCAAAAACGATTGAAGGCGTACGATAATGTCGCTCCAGCTGAAGCACCGAAGACGTCCAGTCTCATCGAATTCCGGAAGAAACCGTCGGTCAACGGAAAGAGTTTGCTGAAATCGAGCCAAACCCCGGAAAAGAAATTCATGCCGCCTCCAGATTTCACAAAACCATCCCCCAAACCGAAGAAAAGCAAACAGTTGCCCCCGGAATTAATAGCGATCAACACACCAAATGCTCAAGGAAGGAAGGCCATACAGAATGTATTGCACAACATTCAACAATTGGTCAAGGGTGTGTCGGCCTCGGATCCAACAGAAGTGGCCGCTGCCCCTTTACCCCCACCGAAGTTTGAGCCTCCAAAAGAAAAGAAGGAGCCCCCTAAAGAGCAGAAAGAAAAGAAAGAAACACCGAAGGAACCGAAAGAAAAGAAAGAGCCTAAGAAACAAAAATCTAATAACAAGGGTTGGAGACCCACACTGATGCCGATAACTCAGGTAATGTCTTTTAAATTTATTACAACTCATAGTAATATAAGAAAATTGAATTATTTTTAAGCATATATATGTATGGCTAAATTAATAAATTCTCTGTATTCCAGGAGAACGTGGCAAAGATCGCTCGAGAGCCGCTCAAAACGGCCGTAGACGGTCACAGCTTGCCAAGCTTGGTGCAAGTTATATCATCAGGGAACCGGTACCACATATCCTTCGAGGACTATAACAAAATGTGTCTCATCCGGAAAGAGAGACAGCAACGGCTTCACGAGAAGAAGTCCACCAAACCCTCGACCGAGGAGACGTCAGTAGTCACAGAAGTTCAGACCTCCGCGATGCTCGGTAACGGAGGCACGATGGTCCAAAATATAACCACCGAGAAGGATGACAAAAGTGACGCCCAATTGACGACAAACGCCGCCACGATACTTAAAAACGTCGGTCTCAAAAACATCACCATCGCCCCGATTCCGCCTAAAACGTCGACTATGACGTCACAAACCCTATCCCTAGTGACGTCACAGCCCCTCTCCGTCGCGACGCCGCAGATTATAACCAATGCCGTGAAGCCGCTAACGGCGGTCGACAATTCGATGTCACTCCCCAAAATACCAAAATCCCTGACGGTGATCCCGCAAGTCGTCCCGCAAATGCTCCCCGTCGTCACGACCGCCCCGTCCCAAACTGACAGTAGACCATAACGAAACCTGTACTTTTTGGTTGTATAACAACCGGACGCGGCAAAACCGTTGTGGATTGTGAAAAAGTGATAGTGAATAGTGAAACTATAGTGAAGTTAGTGGTTTTGTTCGCGTGTGACGATTGAACGCAATAGTGAGAGCCAAGAAGCCTTATTTGTAAATATGATTGACGAGCTGTGAATACGCCGCCGCAAATGGTATGAAGTCTAGTATTTATTTCACATCAACAATTTTTGTAGCCGCCATTGACTATTGTACATTCTAAATCATTGTGTGATTTTTATTCGAAATTATGATATGATACTTATCAAATATTATAAAACATAATATTTGGTCGAAATATAAAAATCGCCTTTAGTTGAATAAGATTTTGACATTCAAAATTGTCTAGTCAGGATCAAAATGCATTTATAATTTATTTTCATAAAAAAATTCATCAGCTTCATATCATTTGCGTAATAGACAATTATGTAGTGGATTGTTTTGAAATTATTATATTCCTATCCGTAGTAAAAGACATTTCAAATTAGGTTAAGTTAGGTCCATTTTAGTTCCTTGAAATGTTTTTCATATTGGCTTAAAAAAACTGATCTTATATAGATTTATTTAATACAAAGGGGCCGTAGCAAAATTAAGCAAAGCTCAAAAAATAAATGTACATAAACGTATTACTTTTTTGTAGAAATCCTTGTAAGTGAAGTTCGTTTTCAAGCTTAGATAATCTGACGGTGATCACCAAATAAGAAAATCAAAAATCCCCCTATAGCGCTTACATAATACTTGAACGGCCCCATATAATATTTGACATATGTAAAAATAACGGTATATTCACAAACTGCAATATGTGCAGTGTATATAGGGTACTATATATAAAAAAATGTATGTGCAAATTTGCTCAATGTCATGTATTTGGCATGTTTCGATGCAATCAGGCCTTCCTTATAACGTAGCAGTGTAATGACTTCAAAACAATCAAAGGATATAATAATAATTATGAATATATCACTCAAAACATATTTTTCCATGTTATCATAATAATTAATGTTTCATAGAAACTAATACATGTATCACTTAGTTAAGCGCACCGATCAACCAAATCACATGGTACGATGTCATCAATCCCAAAGGCGAAAGCCCTAGGTCTAGTGTTGTGTTTTAATAAAATCACGGAAATGTGGCTCTACTATGAATTGTCTATGTTATTGTTGAATTTTTTCCCATACAATTTCATATGTCGAAAGTATTTTTGAGTAAACACCTCAGAAACTTCAGCTACTCCGTAAGCTAGATTAATTTGGGCGCCATCATTGTACCGTGTTATTCGACAATATTCACCTAACATAAAACCCCGACCAAATATTTTCGAAATGTCAGTACATAAATTCTTAAATAGTGCCTGTTTGTCTGAACATTGTAAATATTACTCATGGTTGATTCTAAGTAAATGCGTTATAATATTGTTGAATATGGATATAATAGTATTTTATTTTGGTTCTATATATTAGAGTATGGTCCAAGTTTACATTTAGGTGTTACAGGTGTGGTAGGGGGTTGCTTACACGTTACTTTTAACTAATTCTTTCCATTTTTGCGATATATTGAAAAATGCGCTGCTCAGTGTGTACAGTGGATACACACAAATCTTATGTCATATTTTCTTACACTAGAATGAATATTACCACTGACTTTTATTTCGATTTTAGTAATGCCTGCCTTGTTGATTATTAATTTATGTATCTGTGGCTCCTTTATAGCAGCCTGAATGTTATATTCTGTAAATATTTCTTCAAATAAGTACCTATTTTCGGCTTAAGTTAATCTATTTTATATGTATGAACTTGAATTCTGTTGTATTCTAAGCATGATTGGTGTTTATTACGAGCGCAATTTCAACTTAATTTATCGTCTTACACTTGTATTTCAAAACGTATCAAGTCTTGGGAACTGTCAAGTAACTTGTTTATACCCTTGTAGTTATTTTGACAGATCTTGAAACTAGTTAGAGATTGATTCACATTCTGTATACGGCTGGTAGAAATGTAAATATTCTGAAGTAAGCAATCACCCTAACACGTTAAAAATTGTTATATAACTATTTTAGTATTTGGAAGTTTGATAATCTGTGCTCAGAACAAAATGGCTGCCACCGCCCAATGTTTAGTTTCTTCCAAAGATAGCTTTTTAGTTTACAATATTGTATTTTGGTTTAGTTTCTACAGTCAGGCCGGTTGTTCCGTGCCCGAGGTATGAATTTGTGTAATAAACATATCCTTATCTCATGATCTCTTGTTTTTTTAACTTACCTACCGATAGTTACAAATTGTCATTGGCAATCCAAATGACCTAATTACGATGTCTATCAACAGCCTTGATGTCGCAAACAAACATTAATTCTACAGGGAATAAAAAGATTGAAAATGAAATTTTATTGTAATATACTCTAAAATATTAGGTCGTATTATATAAAACATAAATTAAAAAAAATTGGCGTTTTTTGTATGGCTACCTTGACCTCAAATATCTTCTCTGCTAATACCAAGCCATACCTGGTTTGTAAGGCTTTTTAAACCACGGTGAGGGATGTTACGTTGCAAACGCTAAATATATGCATTATATTTATTGAGTTTGTTTACAAAATATTTATATAATAATAAAAAAATATTTTAAATTAGTTCTTTCTCTTTGCGTTTTTAGTTCCTTTAGTGCGTTTCCATTTCATTCTTCTGTTTTGAAACCAAACTTTTACCTAAAAAAATAAACATCTAGGTTATAGAACACTCCTTGAAATGTATTAGAAATTGTTTCATTGCTAAGGTTCAGTCCTAAATGGATGTGTTGTTCGTTTATTACTAAACTAACTAAACTAAACTTTTAGTACAAATATGTATTTTGAAACTCACAACAATACGGAAATACAAAGTTAAAATTCGATATTCTTTAGTCAGATTGATTTAATCCATCCCTTTGTGTCAACACACCCTTTCTCAAAAAATACATCTAAAAGTTTAAATTAATACAATGATCTCTTTTTATCGCAGCGCAAATTCAATTTGACATAAAGAGACCAAAGTGCCCTTTTTAATTCCATGCAATTATACTGTTTTAGTATTTAATAATTATAGTGTTTTAAGTACATAAATATTTCATTATTACTTTTCGTTCTGCCGTAACTACATGTTTTGTGTATGAATATGACACATCTTACTATATAAATAGTATATTTATATGATATACCTGTCTTTCAGTTAGATTGAGTGCGACAGCAATTTCATATCTTCGCAATCGTGTAAGATAATTGGCTCGAGCAAACTCTGTCTCCAGACTTTGTATTTGTGCTTTGCTGAACGCTGTACGCTCCTTTCGTGTTACTGTTGGGGACAGGACATCTAAAACCAACCTATGTATTAAAATAAATCAGCTTGAAGCTGAAATCGAGGATATAATTTTACACTTTGTTGCAAAATCAGTACAAATTATAAGGTACCGCAGATTTTCAATTAAATAAATAAAAATAAATCAGTGGCGCTACAACCTCTTTAGGTCTTAGCCTCAGATTTCTGAATCCGTTTTATGATCATTTTTAATCTAATGGGCAAGTAGGTGATCAACCTCCAGTGCCTGACACACGTCGTCGACTTTTTGGGTCTAAGACACGTCGGTTTCCTTCACCGTTCGAGCGATTGTTAAATGGGCACATAGAAACTCCATTGGTGCACAGCCGGGGATCGAACCTACGACCTTAGGTATGAGAGTCGTACGCTGAAGCCACTGGGCTAACATTATTCACTATTTCGCTGATAATAGTAACACATAATTATTGTCATAATAATAATAATATGCCTTTATTAATTGACATCTTATTGAGATACATGTAACAAAAATAGATAAAAATAAACATTTTACTACTCTAAGACGCGGATCATGTCCTGGAGAAGGTTTTTCCTACTTTTTCCACCCTATTTTATATTCTGCCATCGTCACCAGATTTTTTCCAGCAACCTCTACGCTCCCGTCTGTCCATCGCTCTGGGGGGGTTATTGTTCTGTCATATATACAACTGGCTACGTGCCCTGCCCATCTCCATCTCATACTCCCAGCATCATTAAAACATTAGGAATGTATTTTTTTACATTTGTGTGCAGAATCAACCCTTTTACATGATTTTATATGTGTATTTAGAGCGCGTTACAAGTTAAGTTACAAGAATTAAAGAAATGCGATAGTATCGTGTCACAAGTTTAAGCCATGACTTACTTAAAAGACAATCAAGCGAAACCATATTCGGAAACTAGTTTATCTATCAAGAATTATGGCAATAAAATCCACCTGCACAGGAAAACTATAACTGTTGTAAATTGTAAACAATTTGGCGCCGGCGCCTGCACATGTTTTCATTTACAGTGCATTTTGCATTTAATGCTTGAATAGAAGAGCTCCAATTTAAAATAATTAATATATTTAAAATTACAACGCGATTTCCTTTTAACTTTGAGTTGTTTAAGAAAGAAAGGTAAAGATTTATCGTTTAAAACATGATCTTATAACTAAAATTTATATAATTAATAAAATTTAAGGGCTCTTAAATCTGTGTGATACTATGATATTAATGTAGTCGACCTATTGGACATTATCGGAAACTAGAATATTATGCATATTACTTTGTGAGTAAATTACATATTTATGAGTGTATGAAAAACTAAAGGGCCCTATTACACTTAGGGCCTGTTTCACAATGTCCGGATAAGTTCCAAATAAGCTATTTATTACTTATTGGTAGGATAAACACTATTGTTGTGTTTCACGACTGTCAGATGGCGCAAAATTTCTTCGGAACTTTTATCAGCCGAATAATTTTTGTGTTGCATAGCTATTTGGTACTTTTTCCATACATTGTGAAAGAGACCCTTACTTTATTGGCTATTAGTTGTTAAGTTTAATTTGGTTTGCAACATTTGGTTTGCACTTCTAATTATTAACTAATATATAAATATTTTTTATACTACACATTTCGTTTTATTTTACTTTCCATTTTAACATAAAACTACTGAATTGTTTGTTTCAAGGAATTAGATAAATAGAATATAATATTATATGTCACCAAAAACAGGTAAAATAAAAAAAGTTGTATTATAATGAAGGCAGCACTCGTATTGTTATATTACTCGGATTTTACTGACGTGTATAATAAAGAAATTAAAGGAACAGAAGATACGAAGCAAAGAGTGGCACAGTGCAGAGAGGAAGGGCGGAATTTGGAGGCCTTTGCCAGAAAACGGCACACAGATACCTAAAAGAAGATTAAAATAGAAACGTGTTTAAATGTATCTGAATTAAAAGGCTATTAGTATTATTATATAGTTGATGGAGAACTTTAAAAACAGTTACAACAATCCTATATGAAAGGTAAGGATATACAGAATGAAAAGCTCACCTTCTTCACTATAACTCAAATTCGTCGATTCAGTCTCCTCCTTCATCTCATTCTCCCACACTTGCCAATCCCATCCCTCATCACAACTCTCATTAGACCTCTCGTAAAAAACTTGCAAAAAGTTTGGGCAATAATCATCATAATTATAGTTGATCTCTGGGTATGTGTATAAATGTGTTTCTTCGTCTTGAATTAGAAAATTTGTGCGTATAAATTCCATTTTTAAGATTTTCTTATAATAATGAATGTAAACTAAGAAGGTACACGACTGAACTACCCTAGTTTCAGCGTTTAACTGTGCGTGTGAGTGTTTTTCAGTTTCAACTCCTGCGCAGTAAGTACAGTCTACTGAAGTTACAGTTGTAAATTATTGCTTTTAGTGGAACTATTAGAATACTATATAGCAAGGATTTAATGCTGGTCGTGTAGTCTAACGCACTCTTCGGCAAAAACGTAGAATCGAGTGGTTAGTTTAGGTTAGGTGAAAGTAGCGATTGCTGCCTAACTTTGATGGTGGATTCATCTCCAGTCGATTCAAAAACGACGAATCTTTCTTGAATTTTCACCGTCACCGTTCAGTCTTATATAGATTTCGCATCGGAGAATACTCCATGAAACTACACAATCTAATACCGTCAAACCCTTACAAACAACGCTCATCTAAAAACAGGCTGGAATATCACCCTTTGGTTGATACATCCCCAGGCGCCGCACTAAAGATTAGGTTCGTCTTTCCTATAAAAATAGCAAAGGAACTCCTTGCCCCCTTTCCATCTTCCCTAGGCAGTGTAATATGGGTTCATTGAAGTGGTTAAACAGCCATCTCCTGAATAGGCCCGGCCTTTCAATAAGCCACGTCTCGGACCTATTGAGAGTCTAAGTGCGGAAACTGAGTCCACAAACTAATAACCAATGATAAGCTACGTCTCACTTTATATCAGATGGGATTGTGTGTGGCCAAACGTCTGCCCAGTTAAAAAAACCCTAATAATTTAGCTTTTGTTTATTTTGATCTTATTGAACAACTATGAAATATGTAAACTGTGGAAATGGCGGCGTCTTTGGGGAAGGGCTCTCCAGTAGGTACTAGTTAATTTGATAATTAATTATTTGGTTACTCTCCAGATTATTTATGTATTTTTCTACGACACATTTATATGCCTAGGTTCGATTACTAGAACAGCAATACAAACATTTTAACTGCGTTATTAATCTTTGTTCGTACGACGAAGGAAAAATCGTGGGAAAATCTGCATGTATTAAATTTGAGGTTTTTATATTTGTGGAAAAATACACGTCAAACCTTCAATTCATTGAAGATCACTCGCTCCAAAATAATATATTTTGTAGATATGAATGTGTTGAAACGAAGGGTTTTAATACAATATTGAATAACATTAAAAGTGTTTTTAATTATACAAATTAATTGATGTTTTAATTGAGATTTAAGTGTGAAGTAACATGGAGCAAGGTGGCGAATCCCTTGAGAGAAACGCCCACCCTTCGATTCCCACGACGAAGTTGACGATAGATAGATTGCACTTGTCTATAAAAACTTGAGATTTTGGTTAACGTTTGACCATAATTATTATACCGTATATTTAGTAAAACAAATTATCTGTAATAATAGATAAATTAGGTATTTTCTTAGAACAGCTGCACCTTAGTTGAGTGTTTTAAAAGAAAATTAAAAGAAAACGCACCCCTTTTAAATTATCCGTTGAATTCGTGGTAAACAGTCGGGAGCTGTGCAAGTGACTTTAGCGTGCGGCTCAAATACCTAAGGTCATAGATTCGGACCCAAACGTTAAACGGTGAACTTTCTATATAGAGCCATCAGAAAAAACAAATTATCACGCAGCAGATACAAGAATCTAAGGTACCGCCGTCTATTTAATTATTGAAAATATTAATATGCATAAGTAGCCATTATCTTTAAATTTCCTCTCAATACTAGTAAAAAAAAATATTAAGATCAACCAGCCAGATAAAACTCACCGCCTCTGACCCACTGTCTACAGCAGTGATTTCCAAAGGGGTCTATGACAACCTGCAACGGGTCTACGTCAGCGAAAACAAAAATTGGGGGTCCATAAAATGATCGACTATCGTGGACCCCACGATAGTCGATCTCAACACATACACTGATAGTACTTATTTGCTTACATCATACTATCTTATAATATCAAAACATACAATATTTAAAAAAGTACTTATGAAGTAAAAAAAATATTATACATATATGTTTATAAAATTGTGTAAGTTGTAGGATGTTGGTATTTGCTTTGTAGTCGCAATACATTTTGAACTTGTAAAAACAAAAAAAATGAATTCAATTAATATATATTTAAATTGACATGTGTGTTTAATTTGAGTTTTTAACACTAAACTTCACTACAGTTAGAAATTTACAGGAAATCAATATCAGGGGGTCTACCCAACACGGAAAAACATGGCAAGGGGTATACGACACAAAAAAGTTTGGGGAACTCTGGTCTACAGTTTACTTATTTTCGAATACTTACACCGAATTAAATACAAAAAAAATATATTTTAGTTACTAATGCCTATAGCTATGTGAACCTTTCTATGCCCCACTATATGGGGATTTCTGGTCGAAACTATCCAACCGTTGAAAAATAAACAAAAATTGAATTGTTTACTTAAATAACTTAAATAGTTAGTAAAGGTTTTGGTTTTATAAAGTACTTCGGAGTTGTAAATGTAAAACTTGGGAATTGTATACATAAAATTTCTAAATAAATAATGTAAAACGTCGAGCCCATTTCAAATTGCCCCCTTTACAATTAAAATGTAGATGTAATCCCCCCTGTAGATCATAGGTCCCATGATGGTAAACACTGGTATCCAGCAAGTTAGCAGAAGCCAGATGTACAGTTTTTTTCCATGCAAACTTTCCACCAGCACGCAAAATGCCGTGCCGAGACTTATACCTAAAAATTACATTACGATGTGCAGCATAAGTTAATATAGTGTTTAGAAGTGTAGAAATGACCTAGTTTCTTATAATGGCTTCGTCATGTAAGAACACGGATAGGATATTGCAATGAAGCGTGTAACCAGGCGGCTTCTGTGAACGTAACAGTGTTAAATTGAAATACGCGTTAAGTGAATTCTGGCATTGTTTTTTTTTTAATTTTTGATAAATCTGCAAATCAGCTGTGGTCAGCAATAAAGACAGGATTTTTTTCCTTTTTGAAGTTATGATGAGAGTAAATTTTTCACACCCTAAAAAAACCGACACCCTGAAGTATAGTCAACATTTTAAAATAAAAAATGTCAATATCTGTAATTATGTAGATATATTTTTTTATGATATTTCAGTAAACTTTATTTAACTTATGCGTTATAATAAAACTTTCCATGTATGAAATAACTTTTTTCTATTGTTAGTGTCGTTTTTTACAACTTATTTTATAAAGCGAAATATAAAAAGTTTAAATAGATTTGAAATCTTGTTACGCCAAAGAAATATAACTTCTAACGCGTCTTAATAAGAACATACACGTTTTTTTTTAAATTTCTGTAAAGTTTTAAAATCTGAAAACTTAACAACAGCCTCCTCTTGCCAAAAGCACAGCTCCATCTGTGCTTTCCATGATAGTTTTAATAACGTTTTCAGGAATATGTTCCCACTCTCCTGCAATTACACTTATACTCTCTGATGTATTGTGGAGCAGATTGCGCTTATCTAATTTGTCTCTTTAGAACATCCCAGATATGCTCAATGTTGCCAAAACGGCGCTGGCGACCAATGTCGTGAATAATGGAAACTTCTTCAAGGGTCAATGCGAGTTCTGCACGTGAATTTGGTCTTCCGTTAGGTATTTTATTGGACTTAATAAAATAATTATAATACTTCTTGCATATTAATGTACACGATTATAAGTACACAGATTACGTCATGGTATAATTCCATTTAATCAACAGTAATCGACATTAGACTAGATTTCCTTAGGTGCCCTTTATTTAAGGAAAAGAGTTTAATTCCTGTTTAGTTTTCCTTGTATATGACACTTTATACGGTACGGTGTGTATTGTATATGACACATTATATATACGGTGAGTATTGGGCCTTACCACTATTGATGAATTGAGAATTTTTGACCAGAAATCCAGTTGAGACATGTTCTAGATAGACATGAAATAATGATTCAGCGCGATTCAGGATATGATGTCATTGGATTTGCTGCAGGTTTTAGCTACAGTCTTTACTCTCATACTGAAAAGGCCTGTAGCGAGTATTCATAGATTTAAAGATTCAGCTAGCTCAGCCACACATTAATTGAACGGCTTATTAAGCTTAGCTGTGACATAGATGGAATAATGTAAGAGACTTTTGATGTTTTTGTCATATTTTGATAGACATACTAGTTTATATAAGTAAACATTATTTTTAACATTACCAATTTATTAAATAATTAAAAAATTTGACTTTACACACAAGAAAAATCTGAAAAAGGTACATAGATATGAGACCTGGGAAAATATGCAGGGGTTTTGTAAACCATTAAACTTCATCAATAGTATAGTATAGTGTATTAAAGGCGAAGATGATTCACAATACTTACATAATATTAAATAGAATTTACAAAGTTTCAATAGCATACAAAGCTATCAAGAGCGTAATTACGTAAAAAACATGTGTAAAAAATGAGATGAGCAATTTATTGTTCGACAACACTGCGCACGCGTTGCAGCTGCCCAAACAAAAGGGGGACAATTTATATGTATTATGACCATGGTGAAGAATGTATGATGAAAGTTTACCAGCTTCATATTTATTAGAATTTGTTCTTGGGGAAATTATATCTATTCTTTCTACACTTTACTTTCAACCGTATTGTTTAATTGTATAAGCATTTTTATTTATTTATTTATTCACACTTCGTTGCTAGAAAGAAACACAAATAACACAATACATAAAAATTACAAGGGCTGCAACGAACGGCCTTATTGCTAACAAGCGATCTCTCAGGCAACCCTAGTAAGAAAATAAAACAATAAATAAAAATGATGAGTGCATATAAACCAGAAGTTATATAAAAAAAATATTTATATTAATCTATAGAACCTTAATCTAGAGAAAAAAAAACAATATTAATAACTAACTAAAACTAAAAAGCTAATCTTAAAGATTCAAGAATAGAAAATAGCGATGTAATACAAAAGAAGAGGAGATACAAGAATTATACAGGTCACGATTGATCAGGAGGTTTAAACAAATATGTTATGAAAGGATTTTTATAACATATTATAACATTTTCAAATACGTTTAATGTATTTTTATTATTTAATTATTAGCAGAAATACTTACAATATCGGTAGGCCAATACGATCATGTCGAAAAAAATTACAGTACTTAATTTTTTTTGTTTTTTGGGGTTATATTTAGAATCTCTTCAGAGTGTATAGCCTACGTTTCCATTTGCGTCGCCAGATCTGCTGGCTAATCGGGATTTCTCGAAGTTACTCGTTAGAGTACGTCTAGGGCTTATGTTAGCTTAGATTTAGGATAAAGATTTCAGAAGGATGATAACAGAGATTTATTGAAAGTAAAATTACACTTGAAGATATTATCACTACTAACGAAGACTCTTAAAAGAAAATTGCTTAAACAATTGTTAAGACGAAACAGACACTTGTTGTTAGTGTTGTATAATTTAATCACATTTTAAATATATAATTGATTAAATCATTTTATTTGCAGTGTTGGCCTAGTGGATTCAGCGTGCGACTTTCATAATTCATTTAATGACGTGGAATAAGTGATACCATGATGTTCCCAAATAAACGTATACCCGACGTCATAGGTTCGATCCCCGGCTATGCACCAATGGACTTTCTATGTGCATTTAACATTTGCTCGAACGGTGAAGGAAAACATCGTGGTCTTAGACCCAAAAAGTCGACGACATGTGTCAGGCAATGGAGGCTGATCACCTACTTGCCTATTACATTTAAAAATGATCATGAAACAGATTCAGAAATCTGAGGCCAAGACCTAAACAGGTTGTAGCGCCACTGATATATTTATTTATTTTAAATAATTTCATTTATACTATTAACTCTAGTTCTAGCCATTTTGTAGCCAACAGGCTTCGGAAATGACGATAGCAAGCTACCGTATGGGATGTCGTTGATTCCTTGGAATATAGGACGGGCATTGGTAGTTGGTACGGTATGCTACTTGTTTGGACATGTTAAAGCCAGCGTTAAAGGAACACTGCCACAAGGACCAAACTTTTTAATTTTTTTAAATTATTATCATGTAGGTTTAGAAAATTGTAAATATAGTTGTATAGTTGTGAATATTTTTTTAATTAGGACGAAACCGCCGTATTTAACTAGCTATGAATAATTTGGACGTTCGAAACACTGATGACTTTACCAGAGACGATTAAAGTCGCCCGACGCGTTATTTATCTGGTATGCTTAATAATTTTGACATAATTTATTTAATGGAGGTATAATGACGAAACTATATAGCTTGCTGTGTCGTCTTATTCGGAAAAATATAGTTTTTCCGAGTATCTAAGTTTGGAATACGTAAGCCCTGTAGATAGCCTGCATTATTTAGGTTCAAATTAACTTATCATGTCCTTAAATTAAAACACAATAAATATTTGTGAAATGACAGAAATCAGGTGACTGACGCCATGACATTATTCTAGGAATAGCTCCGTTATTCCGTGCGAAAAGGCGGTATAGTATGAATTCCCGAATAGGCCCACTATTATTAGGATTGTATATGGTAAAACGTAAAATTGATTTATTCTCGATTTATTCTAAGATTAAGATTAACTCTTGTATGGTGGAATCCACCCTTAGACGTCAAAGAAATTTAGTTGATTGAGTTCAGTGGTAACTAGTGGAACTTGCTCAAATATAATTAAGAATTCTTTTTTTTACATATTACAATAAGATGTATTTGTGAATGAAGATTTCAGACACACCTAGACTATTACAGAGTTTGGGCCGAGAAACTATGAGGCCTCTTTGCAGCCCTCAATTACTCCATCCAGCCCACAAATATTCAAAGTTTAGGTTAAGTCATACTTAATGATTAATAATAATAATAAATAATCTTTATTCTTCTCTCACATACACATACAAGGTTATTATGATTGAACTAAGATGATAACATTTGGAAGAGCATGTCTCTGTAATAAAAAAGTTCAGCTGTTTTTAATTGAAGATCGATAACATCGTCGTTTAAATTAATTGATTTTGAATCGAGACACTCAAAAAGGTAGACAAATAAAACAAAGTATACTTTTAAGAATAAATATATTTATTGCAAATTTAAATAATACTTGAGATCAAATGGACAAATAATTCGTGACTTAATCTATAAAATGCAATAGCACATGTTTGGCTTATTAAAAACTACACATTTGAAAATAATCCTTTTACTAAAGTATTCAAAATTAAATGATTACTATTTTTAAATAAAACCTTAATCGATATTTAAGAGAATTTATTATTTTACTTACAAAATTCCATATTTTCAAGTACACAGTGAAAGCCCTCGAAAGTGGAATATGTATATAATATATTAAATTCGCGATAATGAAGTTTAATATAAATGCAATTCTTGCGTAAACCAAAGACAATATTATCTATGTTTATGTCCAACTGTAAAACACCGTCAAATTATATCGTGATTTAACGTAATCTACTTCGAAATATACTGATTATTGAAAATCGGTATAACAAAGATGATCAGCTAATGGAAATTCGAGCTTGTGATAGTTCAGATTTTCAAAAATATTTGACGGGCATTTTACACTTGACACGCCAAATTTTATGTGCGGAAGCGTCTTTAGTCTCACAGAGTTGTGTAATTCGCAATATTCTACTTTAAAATTATTTAATTTCTTATCACGTATATCCGAGAAATGCTCTGATGCTTTATTCCGTTAATACAATATCTAAAGCAAAAGCGAAATATTTATTTGACGACTGAAGCAAGCTTTTCCTTCCTTCCCAACTCTAACCATCCAGTCTTTAGTATAACTGGTGCTAATTCTAAGTTACTTACGCCAATAAGTTTAAGAATATAGTTTCTTGTTTATTAAGTTTTCCATCATAAGATGCAATTTTATAAATATCGCAAGATTATTAATCTTGTTTTATCTAAGTATTACATTTTTGACATCTGTAACTGGATTTTAATCAAAATTAGCACCAGTGTAAGTTAATCTATCAACACTTCCAGACTGTCCAACATTTTTAAAGTAACTTTTAGACATAAGGACCTAGAAAAACCTCTGACATATAGGTCCAGGGGGCTACCATAAAGAAGATACATTTTTCATCATTTTTCAGACGTAGGATGTCTACAAATGCTAAGATCAGTGAGTGTACAGCCAATAAATTTATTTACTTTTGACCTTGTCATTTACTATATGGTAACCCCAAAGTTCACACATTTATTTAAACTATTTCGCATTTGCCATCACGACTGCAATGTCACGAGTCTTACGATGGTAGTGGTGATGTAGACCAGTAGAGTCCCAGTTGCGCTGCGCTAGCTGCCCTCCGAAGCCTTATTGAGCTCGCACAGGGAGCTTGCGCGCTTCATGCTAAGGAATAAATTTATCGTAAGCTTAATTAGAGCAGTTTTTTATTAAGTTTAAAACCAGTAATACGATTTTTTTAGGCAAGTTAATCATCAAATATTATATAAGAATAAATATATCTAAACATAATTTATATATATATGAGTTGAGAATAAGATTATTTAACGACAGATTAATGAGCAAAGGGCAGTGAGCTTTCGATTGGACCTAAAGTCGTTGAAATATTTACTTTAGTAGCAGTTGGGCTACTAATGGACGACTCTGACTTACCACGGCTTTCATTGTTTTTAAATATATTATCAGTGTTTTCGAACTATGATATTAATGTATATTTTCAAAACTTACAACGCACACGAACATATCGGAATAGGTAACATATCTACAAACTATCAAAAACATACTAAATATAAAAAAATTAAGCAAAAGCAAACATTACTTACCACATATTAATTATATGATATCATGAAATCTATCTACCAAACACGACGAAAACTCTTAGCTATCGAGAGAAAAACCAACGATTAATTCTATAACGTGGGTAGACACAAAAAACATCTATTTATATATTTTAAAATCTATATCTTATCTATATATTTAAAGGTAGACACAAAATCTGACATTAACTAAAATTAACTGCTGACTTTCCTCACATCGCGAAATTGCCTCTTAAGCATAAGCTAAAAAGCGTGTTCTAACCTCTCAGGATCAGTGAAGTCTACGTCAGGCAAGGTGGCAGAATGTCGGCCCGTTAACCGGTGATAAAGTTTGGCAGAGGATCGCTTCAAGGATTCGCGTAGTTTCACAAAACTTGCGCTGCGCGACACCTCGGGACCCTGCCCCGTGTTATGCAATTTATAAGGTCAAAAACTAATAGACTACAAAGGTTTGTGCTCTAAAAAAGCTTAAGATTTCTACGTGTGTACGCTACGCAAGTGAACTAAAGGTAGTGCGTTGATCTGATGTATTGCAAAAGCTCACTATAAAGAATAAAATTATAGGGGCCGGATTCAGTGGAGAATCCGTGGTCCTGGAGACAGTGGCGTAGCTACCTTGGGTGGCACCAGGTGCGGAAGTTTGTGTTGTCACCCCATCGAAAGTAAAAAGCAATCAATTTTATATGATAAAGGCTATGTATTTATTAAAAGATAGCGAGTAGGGGACGTAGAATCCCCAATGACAGCCACAGGCTGCAGAGCTAAGCCAGTGTTAGTGGAATCCCTGAGAAATATTTTTTTATGCTAGCGATATATTTTTTTTGTTTGTACATTGTTTCTTTAAGTTGAGAGACCGGATGGGCACCCCCCTTTGCTACGCCACTGCCTGGAGAGAAAGAAGTAAATATTAAATGTATGGTGATCCTAATTTGACATTGTGAGGTTTGTATTGATCAGTATGTTGTTAAACATACCATAAATAAATAACTAATTAAAAAAACTATTTTTTTGCTTTGATGATATACACAGAGTACGGGGTTTTAAACATATAACTTAACTTATTACGTAAAATAAAAATCTTTCACATGCAATATTTTGAAAACATTTTCGTTTTCGCATTTCGTAACCCTAAAAAAACCCTTCACCACATTAAGACATTTCGTGCGTTCTATAAATTGCATAACACCAGACTTATTAAAAAAAACAAAAAGACTGTTATATAAATATTTATTAACAATTAAAAATTATCATTCATATTGTGACATGGGATTGAATATCAGAGATTCGTTTATTTCAAATTATTTTCGTAAAATTTAAAAAAATCCGATTATTAAGCGTTCGTAAAATATCAATTATAAAAATACAATAAAATCTATTTTATAAAGCTTACACCGAAATAACACTACATTGGAATGAAAAGTCTTGTATAAATATTAAAACAGATAAAAAATCTCGGTTGCATAGATAATAAATGGCAAGCGGGCTAATTTTTCGTTGATCGCCATTTTGCTTTTCGCGCGCTTACTTTTACAATAAAATCACATGCATTAAACATTCAACGATAAAAACGGCAAAAAAATATTAAAATAAGCAACATAGTTGTTGTAACACATACTATAGTCCGCGCCACCACTCATTGCCGACGGGAACCCTGGAACTAAATTAAATAGCTCCGCCATCTTGTTGTTTGTGAAGGGTGCGTTTGTACGAGAATCAGTGTGATTATGTAGCGTAAAGTAATGAAAAGTGCAGCTCGGTGAAGGATTTTTATGAGACAGAGAAAGGGAATAAAGCCCTTTGGAATGTGATCAAAAGGGAGCGACAGGTAAATTTGAGGGTGGCCAGAGGTTTAGTATTTGTTTAATACTGGGAAAATATATTTTTGTCAGTGTTGAATTCCACCACGGCGATTGTGAGGCCTAATCAATATTTTATTGTTTCAGGTGTTGTCTGTGAAAATTGTATATAATATTACAAAAGGAGCAAGAGTTGGTGAAATTCAAGATACAAATGGTAGCGATTGTGATATTATGGAACTAAATCATGATGACCATACTCATTGTAAAAAGATCTGGTATTAAACATATTTCATAGTATTATTCTGGTATTTTCATATTATTTATGTTACGTTGGGGTAAAATACGACTAGCACCAGCAACATCTTAGTACACCGCTAGCGCCGCGTCTATCTGCATGCAGTGGTGGCGCGGACTCGGCGCATATCTACCTCATATTCACAAATAAATGCAAATTCGATTGACGTGGTATGACATTAAAAAATCCGTCGGACGGTACATGATTTATTGATTGTTTTTTTTTTTATCGCATGCTAATAAATAATCTACATACACCCGCCCTTTTGCTTAGGGTTACCATGCTTAAATAAAAATACTACAAAAACAAAAGAGCGGGCTTAGTGGCACGTGAATTCTCTCGAAGAGCAAATACTCAAATCGATTGATAAAATATCCCATTGTAAAATAAGATCATTAATTTACGGGTCTTGATTCTAAAATTCCAACTGGAAACTCGTATCTATAATATCAATTAATTAGACACATATGATTTAATTCCAGTACATTTAAGAGAATTCACGTGAGAAGCGAGTGAGCACTTAATATAAACTTAATCTAGGCTAGGTCTAAATCTAGGCTACTGTTGAGGCGCATTCGCTGGGTTGATACCTAGCGCATTGAAAAGTTTCGACTTTAAGTTCAATCGTGTCTCGTTTGCTTGATTCGTGCCCTATGGACAAAATAAAAACATAAATGTGCAAATCAAAATAAGCGTGGACGGCAAAACAAGACAAAACAACAATTAGGGTTGTCAGAAGCGGGGCCGAACAACGATGCACCTTTTTAAAGCCATAAAAACGCCATTTCAATTCTTGAAGTTTAAATTCGTGTTATAAACGTATTGACAGTTCTGCAAGGATGTTTTGGCAATGACCTATGACAACGGCATTTTTTTCTGGTGTTAATTCATACAAATTGGTAGTGCAATATAGTAAAGACATTGGTGAAAATATGTTGAACTATCCACTAAAGACATTCTAATGCTTTTAATACGTTTTCATTTAGGCGTGGAAATTTAAAATCTTGGTAAACGTGATTACATCATCAGCCGAAGTTATACAATTCTTTATGATTTCAGAAAATTAGGTTACTTAGAAAAAATCCTTTTTGCCCATTTTGTCGAGGTTTACGTCCCAAAATAATATGATGATGAACCTTTTAAAAAATGAAATGACATACCTCCCCAAAAAAACTAAATCATTATTACACAGCATAAATAGTCTTTTGTCTCTTTCTGCCACTATGTATTGTATTTAGGGCATCGAAACTCCCTTTAATTTTAAAAACCCAGGTTTTCGGGCCTACGTATAATCAATACCCAGGTAGACCGGTTTTTTCGAGCTTTTCGATCTTCTATTTTATTATATTTTATTTTAAATAGACTAATCTGACTTTATTCTTACAGTGAGTGCACGATATAAAGATTGAGAAATAATTTTTATATAAATTTTAATTTAAATAAATAAAACAGTACTGTACAAATTACAAGAATAATTTTAATGTCAATAACAAAACGACAATACTAGCTGTCGGAATTATTTTCAGCCAGTTGATCAAACAGCTAGACAAATGACTTGGATCGATGACGTTTCATAACTTGCCTAGTCTTTTGACTGTCAATTTAAATTTAGTTCCACTTTCTTCCACTTTTGCCAGTCTCAAACTCGAAAAAAAAACTTCAAACTGTCAACATGGCGTCGGAAAACTAAAACTTTGATGGTGTTTTCTTAGGTTTCATGAAAAACGACTGTACTATACTGAAACTTTTAATTCGATTCCAGATTTGACAATTTCAGTGTTGCAAAATGAAATATTTCCGGATCAAAAGTTTCATTTTTCACGTACTTGTAGGCGTTGCGGATCATTACTTTTTCAGTGAAAACGAAAGCTTTTCGAGGACGTTTTTTTCTTGGGCACAAGAAAACATCCACGTCTTTTTGTGATGTACTTGGCTGAGGATCCATTTTGATGGAACCAAAACAAATAGATTTACTTAAAGTTCAGAAAAAACTATAAACGATACTACAATAAAAATATAAATATTAACTTTTTATAAAATAAAACAGATGCTTCTAATTAATAAATAATTATTATGAATAATTATTTATTAATTAATTTAAATAAAAATCAATAATTTAGTCGTTAATTGGTACATCAAGATTATGATTGAATGACATAAACACACATCGCGATTGTTTGTCAATTTTTGTGTACATCACTACACTTTTATATGTGGTATCATTATTTTAAAAATGACACTAGTTAATGTCAAATTCGGAATTGAATTAAAAGTCATGGTATAGTTTAAATAGTAGTCTAGTGACAATAATAATGTGAATTTGACACAAGCAATTTAATTTTAAAAGAAATATTTTGGTAATATGTTTCATCATTTTTATTCATTACTGAATCCTGTCGCCGACACTATCGACATATTTGTATGTTCGCAGAGTGAATTCACAGTAGCGATATTGTGAAAATTATGTGTTTAATATAATATATGCACTTTATTATGTTTTATTAAATGATTCTCGACATTATCGTACTGGCATAGTCTGTAATTTATGTATTTCTGTAATAAATAAATAATAAAATCTTTTTTTTATTTCAGCACAAATAATGTCTCTATCGTATGAATGACCTAAGCTTTTAATCAGCCAGTTTATTAAATATTGTAACAAACACCACGATGCTAGTTAAACGGCAATGTTTAGTTAAATCGCTAGGCCGTTAATTGAACGGCTTTTTAAGCTAGTTGGCTGCGACATATACACTATTATGAATAGAGAAAAGTATAAAAATAAATAATGTAAAAAAATTTAATGAAATCGTGTATCATCTTTAGTATTTCTTTAAACGTATGTGTAAGAATCTGCTTAATTCTATGTTATGAAAAGGGTTATTTTGTAATGGAAAATGTATTTAAAACAACATGGCCCATATTTGGATTGTTTTATAAAATGGCGTTATTGCTATGATATCCTCGCTCCGAATAGCAACAAACTCCCACAGACAAAGCGTAGAAATGAAACAATGCGATTTGCATTTTTTTAAGAGTTGCTGGTTTATAGTTGAACTAGTTGTATTTGTAAACGACTTTGGTAATTAAAAATAAATTAAATACCAAATAACCAAAGGCAGAACACGTCCCTGATAACTTTCAATCAATAATGATGGTGCTATCTTAGTCATCAACTTCTGATTTGTTTTTTGAGAATTAAAAGGCCTTTGAATGCCTTTATTGGAAACACGAGATTCATTTTATAAAGTTGTTTTTAAATAAACCCACTCAACATAAACCAGCAACGCAAACACAACGAATAAAGCACACTCAACCGACCGTAATTTCTTCGTCGTTCTGTTCGAGCGAGTCGCGAACTCGTCCACGGCCTCGGGACTGCTTCATCACGTCCAAGGCCTACACATATGTACGATTATTATCTGCCGTGTGTAGACAGACCAATTGCGCAAGCATACTATAACTAACATCCTACTCAGTTAGTTATAATGAATAAAAGAAAAAACATCAGAAATTAATAAGAGTAAGGTTTTTGCTAACTAACTGGGGAATTTATTCGTAGGCGAATATAAATTCAATTTGAAAAGAACAGTGCTTAGTGAGACAGACAAACAGTTCCTTTCAAAGGATTATACATTTTACATTGACCATACGTACGAGTACGTATGAGACGTATACATATGAATAAATTAATATCTGTAAAGTTTGAAAATATACTAAAATTCATTACAAATATGCAATATCATGCATACGAAATTTTATTAAGGGTTGTTTAAATCGTATATTCTTGAAATCTATATTTCTGTAACTACTAATAAATACATTATTTTAAACTAAGTCAAACATTGTATATTAAGTTGTAGAAATTTTTCAGATTTCACACGGTATATACGACTTATACGCAATATATACGTACGTACAACGTACACTATGTTGTTACCTCTTTTCGGCTACGCAGCGCACAGTCCTCGAGTGTTTCAGCTGCCTCGTACTTGCCCTGACGCCGGTAGAGGGCGCCCAGGTTCTTCAACGTAGTGGTTACTGTTGGTGAGTCTACCTGAAATGCATAATATAATTTTATTTTTTTGTTCTAAAACAACAAAAATTATAAAAGAAAATATGACATCACACATTTTACACACACACATATCAATTATATTAGAACACGTATTGCATTCATTCCGCAAACGTGTTAGTAATACGAGCTTCATCATTAGCCACTGGTTAAACCTAACATAAGCAGAGATAGAGGAGCATTTCAGCTTGATTCAATACTAGCAATGTATTTCGTAAAACATTATTTTATCATTTTTTAAGATTTTTGCACAACAGAAGAAAGAAAGAACGAATTTTGTACGGCATTTAAAATACACGCAAACATTTAATTAATGGGTCAATTCACCAAATCGGGGTTAGTTTAATGCAGTAAGTCAGCAAGATTCTGAGCCACTGGAAAATATTATTTAGTTCGATCTTAAATGAAATATTTCTTTTTATAACTTGAAAAAAAAATCTGTTTGTATTCAGTGAAACCAATGATTAAATAAATAAAAATAAATCAGTGGTGCAACAACCTCTTTAGGTCTTGCCCTCAAATTTCTGAATCTCTTACATGATCATTTTTTTAAATCTAATAGGCAAGTAGGTCATCCGCCTCCAGTGCCTGACACACGTCGTCGATTTTTTTTTGAGTCTAAGACAAGTCGGCTTCCTCACGATGTTTTCCTTCACCGTTCGAGCAAATGTTAAATGCGCACAAAATCTACTGGTGCACAGCCGGGGATCGAACCTACGACCTCAGTTAAGAGAGTCGCACGCTGAAGCCACTAGGCCAACACTGCTGTTGATTACGCGAATTTAAATTACCTTGGCAGCCTTATGCCATCCACCGGACTCGCCATACGGAGCATTCTCCTTCTGCAAGTGTTTGTTCTCCTCGCGCTCTTCAGCCACTTGCCAGATCGGCTTGTTGTCATCTGCACGATAGTTTATATTAGTGAAATGTAATCGAATTAAAAAGGATTGAAACAAAAATAACTTATAAAGACATAAACTGACAATATTAGTTGTATGTTTATTTTCGCATCGAGATTCTTATAGTGAGTCATACTAATCATAGGATTTGTATGCAGATTTAATTTTCTAGAACTCACGAATAAATTATACAATATTTTAAACCGTTTCAATATTGTCAGCTAAATTCCATATAAGTAAGTGACACAAGTTGGAAAGGCGTGACACAACTGGCAGGAAATAAGAAAACTCAAATGCTTCAAACAATTGAGACCCAATAGTTTTAATACGCGTACGTTATCTTTTTTATAAAATAAACAAATATAGTAAGTTCTATGATTATAGTCCGGTTAAATTACGCTTGCAGCACTCCAAAACCCTTCCTACCTGTGCCACTGTTAATATACCAATCTTGTGTCACTCACCTATTAACGATGTTAACAAGTCATCCCCAAAATGAAAATAAATTATTAATTTCCAATCAATATATTCAACACATACTATATTTTTATAAAAGGCACATATTTGGCAATTTCAGCTTCGGATTGAAAATATTTGTATTATAATCACATTCACTTTGGCAATAAATATTTAGTGATCTAAGTATTCGCAAATCAACATATAACGCACTTTTATTTAGTGTCTATATATATTTATAGAAGTTCTCAATATATTAAACAGAAAACAGTTGAAATTTTAATAAAATAATTCAACATTATATGTAGGTTTTCATCGAATACTTGTCAAATCAACAAAATTGTGGCTATCACAAAAATGTTTTTAATTAAAAAAAGCACACGTGATAGCCGCGCAATTATACCACTTGGCACTACGAAACATGCGCTTCGTAGTCAAATTCTCTAAAAAAATATATAAAAATTATTATATAGAATTAATATCTATGTGATCTTGTTCTACGACGCAGTAAAACTGTATCTTTAAGAACGGTAACATAGTGCGGCGTTCGTTGAAAAGACAAGAAAGAAAGAAAGACAAAAGCCAAGCGTCATTTCAGTGTTTAAAATACAACCTGAATTTGGACTTTGAATTAGCTTGTTTAGAACAATGTTAAAAAAGTACAAAAGTCGATATCGCTAGTTGCAAAACAGTTCCTCTCCACGGTACGAAGTCAGTTAGATCATTCTAGACATTCATTCTATATGTATATCACAACACAGTATATCACTAAGCTGCCACACAATTTATTTGTACACACTTTTTGGGTTTTTTTTAAATTTTATTTGGAATAACTAAATCATACGCTAGGAAGCCGACATGAAATTGCGAACGAAGATGTAGCTCTGGAGTGTACGTGCTATGCAGACGATATCTAACAATCTAGAATTTAAACTGTTCTGACGACAAAGCGACACGAAGTAAAAGTACGAAGTAAAAGCTGGTATTTTGACAATTATTAGGCGGGTCACAGAGCGAGCAGCCTCGCGAGGAAACTTATCGAGAATTTGAAGAAATTGAGTTGCTCAAGCAAATCAAAAGCCGACAATCGATGGTTTGGGCACTCGGTTTCTTGCCGAGGCACGTCCACACTAAACGAGTTGCTTCACGCGGCAAATGCCTCGCGAGGCTGCTCGCTCTGTGTGGACCCGTCTTTTGAACATTGACAATGTACTTAATTTTTTTAATAAATCATCTTCATTCACATTTCTACTTAAAATTAGGCAAGAAAGTCTACCTCTACTGAAAACATTCGAGTTTCTACCAAATGCAGATAGAGATCTAAAAATATATTCAATGCAGACGATCAACAACAGTTAACAATATTTTTTAGGACCAGGGGGCAAACGGGCAGGCTCGCCTGAATGTGATGCCGCCGCCCATGGACACTCTCATCAACGACGTTTCTCGTCCACATTGAATTGAGTATAAGAAATAATTATTCTAATCAAGTAAAATTTTCAATTAAAACATGCAGGTAACTCAGTTTCATTTTAGTACAAAATATAAAAATATGCGACTTATATTATCTACTGAATAATTGGGAGAGAAATCTTTAACTAGCAAGTTTTTGTGATATCATAGATTCAAGGTCCTGCAAATCTAGAGTCGAGCCAAGACATATAAATTACTCATGCGATTTTTTAAAACTTTCTACTTTATAAAGAACGGGTTAGCAATTGCGCACACGCAGCACATACTAAATAACGTTAATCGAGTCTAAAACTTCCATCATAAATGAATGTCTGGAAAATTCATAATATTTAAGAAATTTAATAATGAAATGTATCTAAAACTGTATAAAATTGTATTGTGTAAAAAATATTTTATGATAATTTTAAGGATTCGGATGATCTTCGAAGGCTTTTTAAAGTTTTCTGTCCCAACCATTGGTTTTGGTCTATACCTGTTTCGATTAACTTTAAAGCTTAATCTACACTATTAACTAAAATATTTTTATTAATTTTAGAAAAATTATATAAATTTTGATTATGATTATTAATAATCTTTACGGCAGAGGCCAGCAAACGCGCTGAAATTTGTTTGGAATTTAATCGCGAGAGTTTAAATTATAAATAATACACAACAAATATTAAAATCGAAAAAAATAAAACTGTAACTAATCAATCTGCGACCACATAACCGAATTGACAGATACTTTTTATAACTTTAAAATCAAAATATTTTGTAAATTAATGACATCACTTAAACATTTTAATACGGTTAACAGCTCTGGTGAAAATAAATCAATTTTTTGTTGATCTGGTAACTACCCTTTTTTTGTATTTTCCTAACTTGAAAGAGAGTTGGCTTGATAGCGATAATAACTCTGTTGCATCCCTATTATTTTATTTAACAATATTAAAGTAAATAAATAATTGCGGACCCCTGCCAAAAGCATCATTTAACAGGTATCGAATAAAATACGCAACAAGTCTATTTATTAAACTAATAATTATCTATATTCCAAAACGATTTTATAATTAGACTCATTTAAATACTATAAAAATATCTATTTCACTGATAACTTGCTCTATATGGAATATTTTGATTAAAAAACAATAAAAAATAACTCTTGTACGTTTATAAGTATTTTTTTATATTCTATGGGAATGCACGGTCATAATCAATAGCTAAGGGGACGATTTGTTATTGACCTTATAAGGTTTTTTTAATGACGCTATATACTCTGAAAAATAAAAATAAAACTGAAAAATTAATTTTAAAAAAACTTAAATAAAAAATTGTTTATCACATTAATGCCGTATTATTTAAATTTATCAATTTTAATAATTAATAAAAAATTGAAAAATTCAAAGCTTTTAAATAATTAAATTAAAAAAAAAAAAACAAATGAAAAAGAAAAAAAAATTAAAACCAGAATTCATCACTCACCATCAATAGTTCCGAATTCCCTTTCGTGGGCACGAGTCAACACTTGTTTGTATAGAGTTTCGGCTTCCTTGTATTTGCCCTGGAATTATTTACTGTATAATGACTATTCAATAGCTAAAATATTGATTAAAATTACTTTCATATATCCTTTTGTGCAAGTTTTTAAACCACTTATTTACTGCTTAAGACATAATTAAATATATCTAGTTTTGAATCGAGAGTACAAATATTAAAAAAATATTAATCGTTCAATCAATAGTTGTTATCATTTCCTGTGAACAAATCGACCCACTGTCGCGATAGATAGCCACTAGGCCAGGTTTCTATAAAATCTTTCAAGTTAGTTCCTCAATATCGCCAGTTCTTCTCTTACGTTCTACGTCCTTGATTTGAGAACTGGCAGTAAATGTAAAATTAGATTCATTTAAAGTATATTTCTTTTTTTTTACTTTCATAAGTGTACATTATGTTACCTATATGAATAACTGATTTTTGACTTTGACTTTTAATAACAATAATAGAAAAGGTCAAGAACGCGCAGTATTTAAAATATCTGTATTTTACTAAATCAAAGTGTGTTTAAATAAAAATAAAATGTCCGTTCTGTGAACAATTTTCAATAGACAAGTTGATGATCGGCCTTGGAGGCCAAAATTTTGTTCTTAAGCATACCAGTTACGCAAGCAAGTAATAAGTGAGCCAAGATTACCTGTTTGAGATAGCAAGAAGCGAGGTTATTCTTGGTCTTAGCCACGTTGGGATCGTCGACTCCCAAATTGCCTTCATAAATTTCCAATGCACGCTGGTAGTACTGTTCCACTTCTTCGTATTTGTTCTGAAATTGTATGGCATTTTATGGTCCTTCGAGACAAATCAAAATCAAATCAAAAATATCTTTATTCATATGGTATTTAGGTATACATGTACACTTATGAACGTTAAAAAAAAACAAATTAAATTAATTGTAAACAACCAGTTCGCAAGTCAAGGGCGTAGAGCGGGTAAGAAGAACTGGCACGAAACTTTCCGCCACTCTCTTCAATCGCCAAGTTTTTAATACAAATTGTTTGAACTGGAGCAAATCAATCCCAAGGATTAGGATCATTTAAGTATTCGTCACATTTATAAAAGGCTTTATTAATTCATTTACTTTTAACAAGGGCTTTGAATTTATTTAGTGACAGTTCTCTAATTTCGCTTGGGACTTTGTTGTAAAAACGAATACAATTTCCATATAAGGAGTGGTTTATCTTCTGGAGCCTGGTTGGTCGCACACTCAAATTAGTTCTATTACGCGTATTATACTGGTGAAAGTCACCATTTGTTTTGAAATCAATTAAGTTTTTTTGTACATACAACAAGGCTTCAAGAATATATTGACCGGATAATGTCAGACGGAATTTTATTTACTTTAAAATAAATTCAGGTAAGTTGTAACGAAATTTGTAATATATATTTAAAAGAGGGAAAGAAATATTGTTGAATACGGTGAAAGTCCTTCAAAGATCTCGTTTCAAATCAAAACAAAAATCATTAATTCATATAGGTAACATAATGTACACTTATAAACGTAAAAAAAAAGAAATATACATTAAATGATTCTTATTTTACATTTACTGCCGGTTGTCAAACCAAGGGCGTAGAACGGAAGAGAAGAACTGGCAATAAACTCTCCGCCACTCTTTTTAATCGCCAATTTTTTTTACACAATGTTTGTAAGGAGCTGCAACCATTACACCATGTTCCATATGACATCGAGTAATAAATAATAATAAAATAAATTAAAAACAAAGATTTGTCCTCTATCAGCAGGAGGCATGGTGAAACAGGAGCACGCACTTACATACTCGTGTTCGGTGAATATCACCGCATACACGAATTCAAGTAAGACCAGTCACCACAAGTAGCACCCGTTCACGAGTATGACGCATGGCCAGCCATCGGCGGTTTATATTATATTCATGAAAATTCATTTAGCATATTATTCTGAACTGCTCTATTTAAGCTCGCTTACTTTAAGACCTAAAGAAATCCTTTATAATCATTACATTTTCATGTATGAAAAATGAATTTTCATGAATAAAAAATATGAATACAGTATATCCGGTAGAAGAATTACCTGGTTTTGACAAAGCAGTGCCAAGTTGTTGAGTTGTTTGGCGACATCGGGGTGATCGCGACCCAATACCGCCTCGCGGATACATAAAGCACGCTTGCACAATGGCTCGGCATCACGGTACTTGCCTGAAAGATATATTTGTCAGATATATGGACTGTATATAATCCCCGCATCGTTCTCTTCCTCACAGACTCTAAGAGACTTTTGAAGGAAGATAAGAATGACGAGTTTACCTCGTTTCCCATACAAAACAGCCAGATTATTGAGCGTAGCGGCAACGGCTGGATGGTTTTCTCCGAGGGTCTTCTCACGGATCACGAGAGCATCGTTCAGAAGATTTGCTGCTTCTTTGTATTTACTTTGATCCCTGTAAAGTACGGATCAGTATTTACTTCTTATGTTATGGGGTTACAATCTCATATTTCATAAAAAAATATTCATAAAGGTAACACTATCTTATAAAGATCAATATTTTGTTAAATGAAATGCTTCTAAAATTACATTAAATGCCAGTACTTAAAGGGCATAGGGGGGACGAGAACTGGCAATAAACCGTGCCACTTATTTTAATTAGCAAGACTTAGTTTAATTATAATAAAACGAATCCTTTTGAGTTTAATCTTTATAGACAAAATATGCGCACGCGTCTATACGCGTATATATACGTGGGAAGATGAAAAAAAATTAAAAAAAAAAAGTAAGAATAGTATATGTTCATATAATGTTTATAACTGAATACTAGTGAAAAACTGGTCCAGTTGAGAATTAGGTCATAAAAATAAAAAAGGAAATTGAAGAATATTATTTTAAAATATTATTACAATTCCTTTTAAACTATTTTCTCACAAAACAAACTAGTCCAACTGAGAGGTTTCTTTCATGCCTTAAGTGAGCAGCGATACTTTTGTGACAACAAAAAACAACTTACCTGTAAACCAGCGCCAAAATATTAAGCATAGTTGCGACATCTGGGTGATCATGTCCGGAGGTCTTCTCCAGGTCTTCCAGGGCCTGTTTGCACAATGGCACTGCGACTTCGTATCTGCCTTGAGACGCGTATTGGATCACTAAGTTGTGCAATGTCCGCAGACGGGCCGGGATCTCGTATCCCGCGTTCACCTGCTGCGCGAATTGTGATGGCGGTGTTGGAGACATCGCTGGAAGCATTAACGTCTACGTGATATATTTTGTATTTATTAAATATATTATTGGTAACGAAAAGTACATAAAAAATTATTGACTCAAGTTGAAAATTACCAAAAGAAAACAGCAATTTTTGGTATTTGAACTAATTATAATAAAATTATGTTTTTCGTACAAGGGGCGTTACGAACATTGTAATTATCTCAAAGAATGTATGTTTATTTATAAAACATTTAACAAATTCTTGAGATACAGCCAAAGAAAACTGGTAATACATCATAAATCATAAACTCTAAAAATTAGAAAAAGTAGAAAGGACAGGAATTATTCCTCAACTACCACTTCTGCCAGAATAAAAAGCCACATACACTTATTATTCCTGTTATCCTCGTGATCATCATCGGGGAAGAGGTCCACCATTGGATCATCGCGCTTGCTTACAGTCTGTCCGCTGCGGTGATTATCGTTTTCCTCGGTTATGTCGCTATCGTATTTACTGAAAACGATAAGTATTGTTTAAATTAACAATAGTTGGGTTTTTGAAACAAAGAGAAAAATCTATTACATTGAATTATATACTAATATTAAGTACTTTATTCCTTTTTATATTTACCGTATAGAAGCCATAAACTCCAGATGTTTGTTCTCCTCTTCCAGCTGTGCGACACGCTGTTCCGATGCCTGGAGCCGCTGTTGGGCAGCAGCCAGCTCATCACGCAGCCAGGCGTTCTCCTGGCAAAGGCGTCGCACCTGGGTGCGGAGCTTCTGTTTCTCCGCCTCAACCGATTGCAGATGGGAGGCGAGGGCCATCATCACCTGGAATATGTAATAAAAATTAAGTATGATACGTTGGTATATATATAAAATATATCAAAAATATGATGTATTTTCTCTCTATTTTCTTTAGGATAGAAAGCGTAGATCGTAGCTGGCGACCCCTGGCGTCATTCTCTGTCTCTTTCGCTCTCAAACAGTTAGATACACTGAAAGAACGTCCGTCTCTCTCTTTTTCGTGTCAAGTCAAAATTCATTTATTCATTATGTATTCATAGGTAACATAATGTACACTTATGAACGTCAAAAAAAAATTAAATTAATCTAATTTTACATTTACTGCCAGTTCTTAAATCAAGGGCGTAGAACGGAAGAGAACAACTGGCAATAAACTGTCCGCCACTCTTTTTAATCGCCAATTTTTTTTACATAATGTTTGTAAGGAGCTGCAACCATTACACCATGTTCCATATGACATCTTGAGTAATAAAGAATAATAAAAATAAATTTAAAACAAAGATTTGTCCTCTATCAGCAGGAGGCATGGTGAAATAGGAGCACGCACTTACATACTCGTGAGAACAACACGCAAATACGTAGTATAAACAACTAATATCACCGCATACACGAATTCAAGTACGACCAGTCACCACAAGTAGCACCCGTTCACGAGTATGATGCATGGCCAGCCTCCGGCCCCCTCGCCATATTTTAGGGAGAGAGACAACCCAACGCATGGACGCCGCCACAAGCAATGACTTTTAAGTGAGAATGAGAGCATGCATGCATGTGTAGCTTATTGTTCAGTAAGGCACACGTCTTCGTTGGCGCGACTGCCACGCCGCCAAGCGGCAATATCGGTCGCCAGTTATGTCTTCAGAGTGCCCATAAGAGCTGTGCTACTAATCTATCCCAGGTGGTCAAATCCATTTAGTTGAGTAAGACCATGTTTGCCGAACTGCTGACCAAACTTATTTCGAATATTATATAAATGTAGTTTTGGTATCGAATTTGAGCAAGTCCCATTTTAAAACCACTCCAAGCCCTCGTTGTTCAATAATCGATATCTTATTACTTGCATAACACAAAAGATATATCTTATTAATTAGGGAAATAGAGGTCGATGTACTAATGCCGCATTGTAACAACTTAGTTCAAATTAATTTCCGGTATTTTTGCTTCTGTCATCAAACTAATAAGTCGACAAACAGTTTAGCTTGCAGACAACCCCTTAAGTTCAACAACCCGAGGGGGCGGCATCCTTTTGCAATGAGCTCATTACGTGAGCGCTCTTAATAACGATTGCGTATACAATATTAGTGTTTAGTCGCACGCACTTTATATATCGAACACGACCCTCGTCTTTGTTTGCTGCCTAGCTCTTAAAGTGTTGAAGTTATTTTGAATGAATATTATTAATTTGATTGATGAATTTTTAAATGGAAAACTTGTAATTAAGATATAGTATTATTAGTGTGGAAGACATGAAAATACTCTGTGTCACGTGTAAATATATCTGGCCTGGCTCCATCTAGGCGGCCGTTACATACATGTATTTTTAACTGTACTTAATAAACTAGCAGATAACATAGGTATAGGATTAGACAAATTTTAACAGGAAACCTGACATTGAATAATACCAAATTTATAATATAAAAATGCATCGCAAAATATGATGGTAAGCGCATAACTCAACAATATATATTTTTTTAATGTTCGGTGATGTCCAAGGATGGTTTTTATGGCGAGAAAAATTAGAAGAATTTCCGGGAAACCTCTAGAAACAGCCCATTTCATTTTCCCATAATAAAGATTTCTAACTAAAATGTAGAGTCAATTTTAACTTTCTTTTTCAATAAAGTTGTCTAAGCAATGTAGGTGTGTTCCTAACGTCAAAGAGACCCGTCTATCTCTATGTTATGGTAATAGAGACACACAATATTTAAATATTTGTCACCTTTAGGTTCACACTTTCCCTTTAAATTATTTTCCAATTAAGTTTGAAGCCTTAGTTCGCCTCTTAGTTTGAAGCCCTCTAGCAGACATCCCAGTCGTGGTTTATTAGTAGGTACTGTGATACCTACGAAGGGTGACCAAAGTTCGTGGAAGCGAAGATAATTAGGTCACCCGAGCTGAACCTCACACACCGCCCTATCATCAGGGTGACGGTTCTGTTCAGGAGAATTTTGTGCGCAGACTGTAAAATGGGTAAGAAGCAAAAGAAACTGCCACATTCCTAATCTTTTTTAAAGTCTGCCAGATTCGCTAGTAAGTTATAAAAAAGTCTTAAAACAATGAATGGTAACCGTAACTCAAGAGAATCTTATCTGTTTATTACGCAGTCATTTTATTCCCAGACATTTTGATTTTAACACACGTGTCTTTATTAAAACATGGAACATTACGATCTAGCTAACTTAAAAAATTGCATTACATATATATATATATATATATATTTCCTTCCTTGTATCTGCACAACACGTAAACAGAAAAAGCCCTGAGAAGCCATTTCCGCATGTCCGAATGTTTTTACCGCTTTAGCTTGGTTTAAGGTCAAACTGAGTCATGAACAGTGTTGCATGCAATGTCAGGGCTTGTACGATTGAACAAATATACTTGTCGCCTACGTGACCCTGAAGACCCTCGTTTTGGTTCTTGCCAAAACAATCGATTAATTGACGAAAAATATAGCATCCTTTACAATATAACTGCGACATAACTTATAGCATAACAAATGTACACGTCACGAAAAAAACATCTACGCAAATGAAAATAATAAAAATCTAGTACGTAATTACGTTAACGGGTATATTCAAGAGTTTCCCTTTGATTATAACGAAAGGCGTTTAATTGTGATTGGACAATGGTACATGACGTTATCATGTCGCCAGTTTTCGCTTATTGAACGAGAACTTCAGAACAAAAGGCTACATATTTACCTAATTATTTTGCATATGTGCGAACCTAATTTATGTTTCTCGTAATTTTGTTTTATCCACTGATAATTTTTTTTAATCTTGCAATCAGTCGGCTAGACTATGAGCAGATGTGAGAGCTGTTAGGCGTTCAGAGCTAAATCCCCATCGAGACTGCTCCTCTCTGTCAACTGTGTCTATCAAGACTGAGGAATTGTCGCCTTCTAAGATTGATTCGGCCTGGTATAGTAAGTTGCGTGGCAAGCTTATAAGAATGCATTTCTAGCCTTTTACTGTAATTCATACTTCCGGTCGTGATCTCCTCTTTGACAGTCCTGATTATGAGGTGCTCAGGATTCTCCAATGTTCTTATAAGCCACCGATAATTGTTTCAAGATGTAATTTTGAACCCTCTGTATGATACTTATGTTTGTCACACGCCGAACACCATAGTTGAATCCCGTATGTCGTAAGTTGGTTTCAAGAGCATTTCGTAGATGAGTAGCTTATTAGTATGTACTGACAGCTTGGAATTAATCTACTGACAATAAAAAAATGAATAGTCCAAATAACCCTGGTATTTGTGGAGATCGCGCCACAGATTGCGGCCTACTTTCCACATATTGCTCCTTTATATGAACTGTTATTGAATCTGTAGTATCATCGTCATCTATTGACACGAATATTAAAAATTGAGACTGAGTAAAGACAATTTTACTATAGAACATCGTATTGACAAAATGATTTTGAATTTATTACATTTGTTAGCAAATATGAATTTCTACGCATTTTTCACAATCATAGGTGATGACAAAAAAAAAAAAATTGGTCATCAAACAAATTTCTTTATCTGTACCAATACCATTTACTGTGTTGTCATGAGTCTAATATAGATATTTGGTCAAACAATTATTTACCGAAAGCAGTGCTTTCCTACCTATTTTATAATATGCATTTCTAAAATACTTATGTCAGAAAACATACGTAATTTTTAATATCTAAAATTGAATTGCTAAGAAATTAATTTTATTTATTAATTTATGATACTAAAGAAATTACTTGAAAATTAAAACACAGTAATTAGATTTTAAAACAGAAAATGAAAAACTGAAATTACGAATAATTATTTTTTCAAAAATATTTTTATTACAAAAATAATAAATTTTAGAAAAAGCCCCCTCTAACAATCAAATTGCCCCCCTGGATTGTGGTGGGCTCCACGTTAGCAAACACTGACCTAAATTGTTTATACACACTTTATGTGTGTACCAGGTCACAGCTCTTATCTACCTCTATCGAGATATAAGGTGCTATTCGGAACACCCTTTGAGGCTGGCTTCAAAGCCTATGTCCTACTTTTCCTTTATCTGAAGTAAACCGAGAATTTCACTTGAGATCTAGGTCTCACTTTAAAATAATCCAAGTAAAACAAGTAAATGAGTTTTATATATGTACCGCTAGCTAACATCTGTATAATATTTCAATTTAAGTATATAAATATATTTTAAAAAACAAAATTACATGTCTACAGTAAATTATGTTACGGTTTGTTTATTTAAATAACACGGAAATTAACTATCATTTAAGCCGGAATCACATTACGAAATTAGTGGTATGTGAAGTAATTTCGTTAATTTTAAAATTGATAAAATAATTAGTGTCGTGAAATCCACAGTATAAACGTGATGGGGCCATGTTTACTGCGATACTATATTATTATTCTCATTCGATGAGATACTTCTCTATAAAAATAAAACAGATTATTAAGAAAAACTAAATAAGTTGGTGGATTCAAGGATGGGATAACAAGAAAGTACTAAGGTGCAATAAAGTTAATTTCTGAATTAGCAGATGAGTTACTGCCAGTTTTCAAATCAAAGGCGTAGAAGAGAAGATTTGCCAATAAATTCTGCGCCACTCATTCGTCGTTCTATCACCAACACGTATCCAATTCCATAAAGTAATGATTTTATAAAGTTCACTATGCCACTATGGCTATTTCAGAAAACTAAGTAGTAAGTATTTCACATTACGTATCATGTATAAATTCTTTAATCTCTCCAGAAACGTAAATTTTGTGATAAATTAATTTAATTAATCTGTCATATGTAGCATTACGGGCAATAACCGCTCAAAGGTCGCCTCAATCAATTTTTATTGAAAAGGCCAAAACTTGATCATATTTACACAACCTTGGCCTCTCTTTAGAGTTCATTCCAAAAGTAGTATACTACTGAAGGGTATAATCATATAGTTTTAGCTATACTGATATCAAATAGGGCACAATATCTGAGTAACCTGGACGCCTTAGACGGAAAAATCAACAATACTCAATCATCATTCTGCTCAACTTATCTACCTATAATAAACTACTATATTTTTTTTGTTTTTTCTATCTTTATTTTACAAAATAATGTAATATATCATAATCAAAAATGTAAAATATCAATGTGGTTTGTATGAATGTAACAATAGCAGTCTTGTTTAGGAGCGCGACAAATGCATATGAAAGCAGTTTTTTAATTTAGAGTTTATGTTGGTTAGTGTTAGACTGTCTATTATCTGCTTGGGCAGACTATTTATTAGCCGCTACGCTATGTTACCTACCTATTTATGTTTGGTATAAATAAAGATTTATTAAAATATGCACGTAGAAATTAATTATTATGTTATTTATACAGTTAACACTCATTAGTTGTAACTAATAATAGCGATAATACACTATAGTGCCTACACCAATACGATAATCCTACAATTAAAAAACAAAATATATATGTACAACTAGATGTTATAACTAATAATCAATCAAGGAACTCTTGTGAACAGTGTACAAACAAGTAGGTCTACGACGAAAAAAAGCTTCTGCCTTACCCTTCATATACCAACAATTGTCATCAGTTCACAGGAGTCTTAATATGTATCAGAGTTAGCTAGGTATTTAAAATAAATATTTCGCATCTTACCTGTGCCTCCCCCAATCCGAGCTCAATAGCATCAATGCTCTTCCTCACGAGGGCCGCCTTCTCATGTTCATGATCAGTGTTCGCGGCCAGGCCGGCGAGCAGTTGCGTGTGCTCAGCCCGCAGGGCTTCGAGGCCGGCAGCCACAGTTCTGGCTCCGGCCACCATCTCCTCCTGCGTCATAGCCGTCATTCTTCCTAGTGACTCGATCTTCTTGCTGTTGAAACAAACATTTATAATTAAAATATACACAGTTATGATCCGTGTCTAATAAATAAAACATTATTTAAAAAACTAATGTTTAAAGTACAAATGTTATATCATCTTCACAGGGATGAGCTGTTTAAGTTTCAGGTATATTTAATTTTTGTTTATACACGAAACAAATAGCAAATAGTAATCCTTTGGGATTACACTTAATACATAAATAAATAAAATTAATCAATGGCACTTAAACCTTTTTAGGTCTAGCTCTTTAGGTCTAGTCTACCTCAGGTTTCTGTATATGTTTTGTGATCATTTGTTCATCTAATAGTGATCGGAATTATGTGCCTAACACACGCCATTTTGGGTCTAAGGCAAGCCGGTTGCGAGTTAGAGTCGCACGCTGATGCCACGAGGCCAACACTGCTCCTATTTCACTTACATATATATAATAAAATATTATTTTATTAAGAAATATAATTTTATCATTATCTTAGTTAACCAAAACGGGTGCAAAAGCTAGTAGCTAAGTCATATATATACAAATATGGAAAAATCTAGATAGTATTATCGGATTAAATCTGTACACGTAATATAGATTATGTATATAGAGTTACATATAAGAAACAATGACCGTGAAAAAAACATTGTGTATTGATTTACTTTAGAAATACCTTCAATTGAGCGGTGATCATTAATAAATCTAGGACACATTTTGATAATAGAATTCCTGCTTCATACAAGAATTGTCGTTCTGTGTTAACTGATATCAATGAAAATTTATTGCATTAACATGACGAGTCGATTTACCATCAAGCTATGTGAAGAACGCTGAAAAACCTAACATACAGTTCAATTTATATATTTGTATGTGTGGCGGTAATCAATTGCTTTTTCTAATAGGCAAGTAGGAAGGCCTTCTGTGCAGCGCTGTTTTTTTGGGTCTATTACAGTTCACTGTATGAGCGTCTGTTAAGTGTACAAATAACTAAGTCTATATATAGGTAGTTCACAGCCGTGCTTCGAACCTTGGACGTCAGAGATGAGTAGCACGCTCAAGCCAGGCCAACACCGTTTAATACAACAATATGTCAATGGCAGAATGTATTTAATTGCCTAGATTTACATATAACCTTATATACAATGACAATGAGTCGATGATTCTGAGGTTTATTTAATAAAAGCCTATTTATAGATTTTTATGTAAAAGCTAACGGGCACGAGGCTCATGAGATATTTTTTATTGATAAAAGCTTGCCAACGCTAAGCACACTGATACATTGGTACAAGAACAATACAATATTTAATGTGGCAAGCACATAGGCAAACATTATATACAAGAGAAGGGATAATATAAATATTAAATAAAACTATTAAAATTACAAAAACCAAACAAAAACCGATTTTAAAGTGAATCCAGACCAAAGAACAACCAATACGCTTTATTTTATTTTTTTATTTTATTAAATTATTCCTACAGCTACTTATTAAACAATATTCAAATTATAATATTATACACATAAGCCAAAACCGGAATACACATTCACACATTAAGCACAGTTTTAGCTATTGAAGGTATTCTTATTGAAGTATTTTTATTGATTATTCGGAAATTAATACCGCCGCCCATGGACACTCACATAATTAATTTAAGGACAATATTATTCGTTTATAAAAATAACTATTTGATCTATCTCAATTCTTAAGACACTGCACATGAAGTAAAAAAAATTTTTCACGAAATTGTAATTTTCATAAAATAAAATTTAACACTTCAGCAATCAAAGAAACTTTAACAAGTTATAATTGTATAGGCTATATTGTTAAATATAAGGCTCACTAAGAGGTAACAAGATAATAGTGTCAAAAGCGGAAATGACGACGTGGGAAGTAACCGGTCTAAACACGACACTGTCGCAATCCAATGATATTGATGACAGATCATCCGTTGCAATACAATTACAAACAAATTGTATGTGAATCCTTTTAACCTTATAAAGATTAATTTAAAACGTTTTGTTTTGTCACACATAGGTCAGTAAAGACAGATTATATCTATATCGATTATAAACTATCTTAAGAATCGCTCGGCTGTAGAACGACGTACGTCGAGGTGATACGAAAGGTATTTTTTTGTTTGTTCTTTCTAATGTTACTATACAACTTAAATGATCATAGGCGTATAATGTATATACACCTTGATGTAACACTGATTATGAATTTCTATTGAGAAACTTAATAAGGAAACCATAACAGGCCATAGCAGACCCTCGGCGATTTCAGATATTGTCAAGTGTCCTTGTAACTTGATACCAAAGCTGTATCATTATCAGATTTGCTTGATTGGATTTGAACAAACGACACATAATCTACACCTAACATGACGAAATACCTTGCGGTAACACCAAACCGCATTTGTCGCTGGTTCGGTTGTATGGTATTTTAAAGCGAAATACACAGTTTGCATAAAGGAAAAGGTTTTTGAAGTGAAACTTCTTTATCGGCGTTGGAAAAAAAAATTGCCGTCACATTTTTTGGTTGCGCGTCACCTTTTTCCATTTCACGCCATCTTTTTCTTGTCCCGACCTCGGTTGATTCATTCATTCATATAACAAAGATATATAATAACGATAACAATGATATAGTTAGTAATAAGGTAAAATTAAATAATTGTATAATTTGTATTCATGTCTATGATAATAATAGCCTTTTGTTAAACTGTATGTAAATATCTTTAATTAACCTAAAAAATAAGGTCATAAAGAATTTTCTGGAGAAACTCGGCCACAAGACCAGAAACCAGACCTACAACTAATAAAACCCGGCTATTATCATAGTGAAAAAAGAAGAATTAACATAACATGCCCAGCGTCATACAGAAGAGATAAAATAGTTCAGTGTTTAAAAAATTCCAAAAGGCAATCCAACTTCCGGCCATCGAGATGGTGTAATGTACTTTCCAGTTCAATCAATTCAACAGGTGTACAAACAAAACGGGATGACAATAAATATGGTTCGTTACGTGACGGAATTAAAATTGCGCTGCGCATTTAAATCATATGGGTCAATGTATTACGAATACTAATGTATGAAATTGAAAGTGCTTGAACCGTCTGTCTGCTACTTGTAGGAATTATTGATAGCATTAAATGATAATAAAGAGCTGTTGGCCAAGTAAATATCAAAATTCGTTAATTCAGTTTAGATGCGTTGAATATAATAATAATTTAATTGTTTTTAAAATAATTAATTAATTTAATTTAAAAATTCAACAATTTTATTGCTTATGAATGTCAAAAACGTTTACAAAATTCGTAAAATAGCAAGACTACGCCATCCGATCCCAAAACTACCTACCTAGATCTTGTTCTGAGAAGAACGGGCAAGAAACTCAGCAAGTTTTACCCACCCTCACATTACAATTATTCAAAGGAAAATGTCATAAACCACAACGTCATAGTAAGGTTACATAAGTAAAAAATAAAATAAAATCTGTTTTGTGATTTACCACACACAGTAGGTTTGATTCCCGACTGTGCACCAATGGACTTTGAATGAACCCATGGCCCAGATCTAAAAATGTTGTAGCGGCTCTGATTTATTTAATTTAATAATTTGAAAATTTAAAACTGTTCACCGTGACCACGCACGCGGTAAGGCACGCTAAACGTCGGGAAAAAAATATGTAAATTGTAAATATATGTGTAAAAGTTTTTTTAATAAAAGACTATACTATATATAATTAAATGTACACTAAAGGTACACTTATACAACGTGCTGTTTCAATAGTCGAAACAGTTTAGCCAGAGATATCTTAGAGAACCTAAAATATTACTTGCCGTATTAAAAAAGGGCAATGTGGCAATTCCTTACAATGTGTATCTTCATTCAATTAATTATTGGGCACATTTTGATACAGCCAGGGTTGTAAAACACGATATCTGGATACGCCGTTAATCCTTAGGCTTCCTAATTACTGACAAATTGTATTAGTCAGCACTTTTATATATAATAATCAACACATTTACAGCACTTATCCAGAAATACTCAAAGTAATGAGATTTGATGCTCAGACGTTAGCGTTATTGTACGCTATACAGAAGCGAGGAATGCCAGGAATCTAGAACGATGGAATGCAATATACTCCAGCACTATTGTGTAATGGATATTACGAAAACCTTCATTCATTTACGTTTTAAATAAATTTGATTTTGCATTTACAACTATAGTTTATTTTCTTCTGAATGACAATATAGTCGATGATATACTAATTATCATAATAAAATACCGTAATAGACCGTAACCCTCACAGACGTCAACCTAAAACAAAAAATAAAATTGCATCCCTTTTCACTACCTTTAAAAAGAAAGAGACGGTTGCTCGTTAGAGATAATTGCCGCTTGCCGTGTCTCATAGTTCATTAGGCACGTTTTCAAAACACCCCGCGAGGTTTCCACCCACTAAGTATTCGGTTCAATGAGTCCAAATATATAAATTAAAATATTTCTTCATATAATTAAAAATTGTTATATATTCCAAGTTTCACTTGAGTAGAAGGCCGGCAACACACCCACTATAATGGGTCCATAAGCTGCGATAACTTCCGTTTTTGGGCATTCCGTAGAATCGATTGTCTCTTTTTTTATTAAATATGCCTTTCCTTTTATTAATTTTTTTGATTGATCGGCAATAAGGCCACCGATTCCCACATATTTCAGTTTCCTAGTAATTTTACATTTTAAGGATTTGTCAAATAATAGAGAGAGAAAATGACATGAACAAAATAGAAGGCATGTATAAATGTATCCCAATGAATCGTAATACAAAAACACACACACACAAATAAACATAAAGCAAATTATCAAAAATCCATAATATTTCCGTATCTAAAAGTTTTGAAAGTTACGTAAGCTAACCGTAAGATCTACTCCACCCCAATCGTATAAAACTTACACATTCCAAATTTAAAATTCTCGCCAAGATCCGATTTCCCTACACAACCTCACCCATACCCCGGAGCAGGTTTTATAGCCTCCACCGGCAGTACGCGAGGAGCATAAAATACCGTTACCATGGCTACCAAGGGCGACAACCCCCCGATGGCGATACTAACGCTGTTTCCAGGGAAAATTGTATTAAGAATTCCAAAAGTATACTGGCGAGAATAAACCTATGTGCCACGATGTATGAGTCATAGAAAGTAATCACTACATAGTATAAAACAAAGTCGCTTTCTCTGTCCCTATGTCCCTTTGTATGCTTAAATCTTTGAAACTACGCAACGGATTTTGATGCGGTTTTTTTAATAGATAGAGTGATTCAAGAGGAAAGTTTATATGTATAATAACAACCATTAAATAGTGGAGAAGTACTGTTATTTTGAGGTTTCTAATGTGATGTCGTAAATAATTACATTTTTTCCGCTTACATTGCAAACGCAGGCTGAACCCAACGAGTTTTATCAAAATAATGTACAAAGTATTGTACACAAAAAGGTCTACAGAAAAGTCCGTGATGGTATATGTCTATCTCTTATGGATAAACCACAAAAACTTTTTTTTGTCATTTACTCTTTACGACAAATAATGGCTAATTTTCGAAGCGATTTTGACCAATACAGCATTAATCCTTAACCAATTAAATACCTTGAATACATTGTTCATTTAATATAGATCTATACAGCCCATTACAGCTTATTTAGCAGCGATCGAACGCGTATATTATCGGAGCTTTCCAGCGACGGAAATAACAATGCATAATAAAAACCTGCTTTTCATCAGCATTGCACCCGTGCGAAGCTGGGTAGTATATCTAAAAGTAGAGTAGGCTATGTATTAAGTTATACTATAAATACAGACTTAATGGTTATTTCTTTGATTATTTGGCTCCTCGATACCTCCGCCTATTTACACTCACATTGCCAGAATGCTAGCAAGTGCGTTGCCGGCCGTTCAAGAATAAATATTGTCTATATAATCACAAAGTTATTGCATATTATTTAGTCTATAGTCTATAGAATTTAAAGACATTCTTAAAAACAACTCATTTGTAGTCTGTGTAAATTTACAAATGTAGATTAAAACTTAATATGTATTGTAATTGCAAGAGTAACACTTTCACGCCTAGAACTCTGAATCACTTTAAATTAAATTTACGATAGTTTTGACCTTGGGGGTGATGAGGTTACGTTCCTTCGTTCCAAATAGATGAAAGTTTTTATCGAAATCCAGCTTCGTCATGCAAAATCTAAGTTTTACTAACAAAATGCTGTTTACTAGTATATAAATAAAATAAATAGCTACTTGATTGCTCTATGGAACATAAAATGACCTTACAGAAAACAAAGCGTGTTTTAATCTAAAATGATACTTGTATCAATAAATCTATTACATTTGAGAAACTTAACAATTTAAAATAAACGTATTAACCCCATAACTGGATTAAACTGCGATAAGAGAAAACAATGTTTAACACTCAGTCAAAAGTTAATATAATATATTAGACAAGAAACTAAATCAACCGATGCCCTATCAGCTTTGAAACTAAAACGGTTATGAGCTGGTCATGTAACACGATACCTAGACAACAGATGGATATAACACATAGACATATTATTTATTACAAACAAAACACACACACAAAACGACAATACTCAAAAAGAAAAAATGAAATAAAAGATATAATGAGAGGTATATATTTTTATTTCTATTTTCTTTTTCCCATTCGGTTCGTCTCAAGCATGTAATGCGTGTGTGCTGAGGTTGTTAATGGTCCTGGCTCAGCATTATGCTGAGGAGCAGACTGTTCCACAGCGCTGGTCATTCTGCCAGAGACCACATCAGCTAGTTTTCGCCTCAGTCGCAAAAAAAGAATAAATTAACACTACATTAAAGATAAAACAATGGCCCTTCCATTCATCACCACCCGGGAAAAGAGTGGGCAAGGCAAAAAAAAAAAAGTCCTTTAAAAACTTGATAGAAATACATAGCAGGAAAATATAGTTGGATACATTTGGAAAGGGTTGGAGTCTTTTATCCATCCACTGGCGGCTAACATATTACTCCTAACATTTAGCTTGAGTAAAAACTAACATTTGAAATAGTAATTAAGTATGTATATGAAAATAAAGTCTTCATTATTATAAAGAACGCGATACGAATTTTGTTTTAATTCAAAAAAAATGTATTAAATTACATTGTCATTGGAAAAGAGAAGGCGATACGAAATTAAATGTATAATTTATGTTCACAATTTTCTCGACTTACATAGTAATAATAATAATTATGAAATTAAAAAAAGTTTTGTCCTTGAGGCATACCTTTAACGCTGGCAGCGTTTTCTCGCTGTATTGCGATACTTACTTATTCGTTGAACGCACCATCTCTGGGGTACTATCTACCAAATATCTCTTGTCTTTATATATGTTCTTATAGCAATATTCTGATATATATATCCCGATATATGTTCGCTCTTGTCACAGTTCCCGTCCCATATGTAGCAACTCCCGGCGTTATTCATAATAGATACAATTTCATAGGCAACATGAACCAAGTCAACAAAGGCGAGGGTTCCCCTTGTGGATATTCGCCAACTAGGCTTTTAATTCGAACTATAGGGGAAATAATTTTTGATATAAGCGTACTCTCTTTTTAATATTACATATGTTCATTGCACTCGCAAATCAGAGGCAATATTATTTTTTACTCATATTATAAAGGATATTTTACGCATATAAATTTTCAGATACATTGGCGCATTTTACATGTTTTTTATTTTATTTTTGCAATTATTTAATAAACTACCGTCTAAATTTTAAAATTTCGTAAGGTAAATATTAAATAAACATTATATATAACCATATAGTTTGCAGTTTATTCAACACATTCAGTCAGTTAACAAAGAAAACAAACAGTCACAACAAATCGATATGTCTAGACTTTAAAAAAGCTATTAGGAATGAATGGCTAGATTTATTAACGGCCAGGACGAAAAAGCTATTTAAATTCAGAAAAACATCGCAGCCTTTTAAAGTTCCTTTATATATTCAGGATCGTTTCATCAATTAGTATATTTTTATAATTAATGCGGAAAAGTACTAAACTAAATTAATATTTAATTTAAAAACTACTGCAAGGGGTTATATATACGTTCACAAATAGATATAAACCCAATAACCTAATCAATCCGTTTTTGACCATCTGATATAGACATCTTAATCCTAATATTGATAAAAGGCTGCCAATAACCAATCGACGGATTGTAATAGCCATCTGTCGATACAAGCTATCCATGATAGCGCGGATCGGTGTATGTGGATAGACCCTTGTATGAAAATGACAGTTCAACTGTGCCAATACCCTATCTTAAGATTTTAACTAACAACAGTTTTTTAAATAATTAAAAACTATTTGATGTGTTTTAAACATAGATATGTATATTTTAATATTATTTGTACGGTTTTATTTACTTTATTTGGTTTATATTGATTATGAAATATATAAATGATTATCAAGAGCGAAGAGATTGCATTCTATCCGTCGCAAAAATGGATTGTCGTCGTAGGGATTGGTTATTGGGATGCGAATAAGGGATTTTATTTATTTATTTAGATCGATCTACTGTCACGGCCTGATCTGAGATTCTTTCAATCTGAGATTGTGGATTAATTAGTGGGTTCGGGCGATAGTGACTCTGTAATACCAGTTCATCCAGATCACTTTTGAGCCTGTTTCTTTCTATCGTACGTTAAAGCTATTTTTCTATTGGGAATCGAAACCTTGTCTTTGTTTATTCAAATTATTTAGTAATAGCACGTCTCATCTATAAATATTTGAATATGAATTTCTAAAATTGGCTTTGTCAGGTACCAAATCGATGTGTCTAGACTGGACAAAGGGGGAGCAAATAACGATCATTAAAAATTTCTACACCCGACCGACATCCTCTCACTGTAAAACAACAGAGAATAATAACAGAAAACGTTTTTAAAATATTTTAAATATTTAATTTTTTAGCTTATAACCCCACCCCATTGACCTACGATTATAAGCATAAGTTTTTTTATGAAGAGTAAACAATAAAACACATCTTTCTTGACGTTATAGATAACTGCCGTGTAATTTTAAGGGAAAAGTGATTAAATTTTTAAAGACAAGGCGCCTCTATTGTTTGACAGTATTTGGACCAGATGTTTGATAACAATTATAAATAACTGAATTAACTAACTTATTATTATGACATTATATTAATGTTCTCATTATATTTTTAAAAATTAATATGATATTTGCATGCCGTTATTACTGGGGCTCATTGTGCGTATTTTTATACTTAATCGATCTTAATTCACCAGTTTCTTTGCAAATTAAGATCGATTTATAATTATTATAATCTTTTAAGTAGTTTAGAACTAATGGTAAAGACAAAGAAAAAGGTGGATAAAGATATAGCAGCCTTAGCAGGAAGCGAATGGAGAAAGAAAGCCATGGACAGAGAAATTTGGGAAAAGCTGGTGATAGGGTAACAAGAAAAACATCTATATATTGTTAACATTTGTTGAGATTGGTTTTATTACTAATTCAATTGGAAATTTACAAAAAAACTTAATTCATCTCAACTACCTATGCGATGAAAAGAGAGAGAAAGAAACTGCTAGCAGTAAGACAGCCCATGTATATGCTTTGTTTTCGCTTATTTAACTTTTCTCATTTTTTCTGGCATCACGCAAATAAAGATTGTGCGGATTTTTATTATAATTGTATGTAATTATTTATTTATTAACACTTCGTTGCATTACATAAAAGGAAAATATTAAACATTATTTAATAACAAGCAACTGGCGGCCTTATCGCTTTAGAGCGATTTCTTCCAGACAACCACTGTGAGTAAAGGAAAAAACCACTATGAGTATGTTAGATAAGGTAGGCAAGAAGTGCAAAAATAGAAAAGGGAATACAAAAAAGAAACATACTTCTTAACAGAAACAAAAAGAAATAAAAATAAACTAAACTGATACAAGTTACATAAAACAAAACAAAAAGTAAACAGTGCACATGAATCATGACAATCCAATTCGAGATCGGTCTTACGTCAGTTAGTAGTTAGTGATATGACGTGGACAGGTAATGTTTATACAGCAGAAATTTAAAGGAAGATAGAGAAGGAGCTAAGCGAATAGTGACGGGAAGTGAATTCCATAGCCGAACTGCTGAAACCTTAAAGGAATCGCCAAGAAAAGAGGAGTTGTGAGATGGGATTTCAAGGATATAGTTTTCGGAAGAGCGTAAACTATAGTTATGTGAACCTAAAAATTTGAAATCATTTTTGAGATAAGAAGGAGTTTTAGGATTGAACAGGATGGAATATAGGAGATGGAGAACATGAGCATCACGTCGCTGTCGAATGGGTAACCAACCTAGCCGCTTACGGAACGCAGAGATATGATCATACTTTCTTAGACCGAAAATAAATCGGATACAGAAGTTTTGGAGACGATCCAGTTTGTTTAGCAAGTCCTCGCTCATATCGGAGGAGCAAGAATCGGCGTAGTCCAGTAAAGGCAGGAGGAGAGATTGTGCCAGTGAGGTTTTAGTACTAAAGGGAAGGAAATTACTGAGACGTCGGAGGATACTAGAGGCACCATACAATTTGCGGCTAACTTCTTTGACATGCTGCTCCCAGGATAAGTTTTGATCAAATAAGACCCCCAAATTTTTAACTGCACGGCTAATATTTAAAGTTACACCGTTGATATGTATAGGTGGTATAGTGGCCCAATCAATTCTCGTCGTGAAATAGGGGCTGCCAATGATTATGACTTTACTCTTGTTGGGATTGATTAGAAGACCAAAATTTTTGCTCCAGTCAACTATCTTGGCCAGCTCATAGTTTGTGGAATGTATGGCCTGCGGGAGATCATCGAGACTTGATTGAACGTAGATTTGGAGATCGTCAGCGTATAAATGAAAATTAGTTGAAAGACGGGACGTTAAAGAGTTAATATAAATAGCGAAAAGAAGAGGAGAAAGTACGCCACCTTGCGGTACGCCAGATTTAATGAAACTCCATTGAGATACGCAATCGCTTGTCTTAATGCACTGGCGGCGCCCATTAAGATAGTTAGAGAACCAGTTAACAGCATGTGAAGAAATATTTATAGACCTAAGCAACTCCATTAAAATTTCAAAATTAATAGTATTAAAAGCGTTGCTGAAATCTAGTAGTGTGAGAACTGTGAGTTGTTTGTGGTCCATGCCTTCGCGGATATCATCGGCCACCCTGACCAGAGCAGTAGTCGTGCTATGTCCAGATCGAAACCCGGACTGAAGTGGACTCAGTATGGAATTTTTGTTAAGGAAATCATTTAATTGATCATGTATAAGGCGTTCAAGTACCTTGGATAGAAAAGGCAGAATTGAGATGGGTCGAAAATCAGAAAAAGTACTAGGATTAGCCTTTTTGGGGATAGGGATGATAAGTCCATCCTTCCAGCAAGAAGGAAATTCACCTGTAGAAATGGAAAAATTAAAAATATGTGTGATTACAGGAAGTAAAAGAGAGAGAATAGGTATGATCATAGCGCGACCAATCAGGTCAGAACCAACAGCATTGGAATGAATAGACGAAATACCAGATTCAACGTTCTGGCAAGAAAATTCAGCGAATGAGAAAGATGGAAAACTAGGACGAGGGAGAGATGATATATTCTCAAGTGTTAAATCCAGATCGATATTACTTAAAGTAGAATGAGAGGTAAAATGGGCGTTTAGGCTGTTTACTTCGATATCGGGAGATATGAAAGTACGTGATGGCTTACCGACACCCAGAGATTTTAAAAATTTCTATGTTTTTGAGGGATCCCCACTTGACACTGAGTCGTGAATGTGTCGTCTCTGCGCATCCCGACAACGCGTGTTGCAACGGTTGCGCAAGGATTTGTAAAATACACGATCCTTGTCCGTTTTGGCTGATCTCATCTTGGCTTTAGCCCGGTTTTTTTGTTTAATCAAAGTTTTGATTTCATCATTATTGAGCCAAGGAGCAGGTAAATGCTTGAGTTTAACAGGCCTCAAAGGGGCATGAATATCGAAAAGATTAGTAATGGAGGCATTTAGAAGATCAACTTTACCATTGAGGGTGGGACACTCGTAAATCGTGCTAAAGTCGATTTTAGCTGCATCAGTAAGCAGACGCTCGGAGTCGATCGCAGAAAAATTGCGCCTAAGAACTACGGTGGGTTTTAGTTTGGGAGTAATTGTAATTATACCACTATCTTAGCAAATAAACGATTTCTGTAAGTGTTATTATTATTAATTAAATAATGTTATATGCCTGACTTAGTGTTAATAGAAGCATAAGTTCCTCTGGTAGAGTTTTTAAAGAAACGATTAAAAATACAATCAAATAAATATATCACTCATTAAAACTATCTACAAAGCACTAATACTCACATTCTATACGCGTTTAAGGTCTTCGACATTATACAGCTGTCCTAGATAATATAATCCATTCCACAACACTAACACAATTACACTATACACTTACACTAATAAATTCCATAGAAAAATATGTCTATTTACTGAAAAACCAAGAAAAAATTATAAAATAAACTTAGAACTTATGTACTACAAAATTGCTTTGAAAAGGAAGGGGATAAAATTAAAATACCAATAGGTCACGATATCTGGAAATCCCAGCTCAAACAGCAGTAAAAATTTCTAGAGCCTTCCAAACTAAATTACTTTCAAGCGAATTCATTCCGCTTACGCTGAAATGACACAATGTTATGTGCACATGCGCAGCGGTAAATCATATTACGCACGTAAATTTTAACACTTCACACAATTGCAACAATAAACAACGACTATCTATTTATGAAGACATTTCTAAAGAGGAGAATACACTTGAGGTAAGACTTAAGACACTGAAACAGACAAATCTCAACAAAAGTCAATAATAACAAACGATTGATCTACATCCACGTGTAATTTGGCACACGTTATCCTTGCCAATAATTGCCTAACTCGAGACAGAGATAGTTAGATTATGTCATAGGAGAGAACGAGAGAGGAACCAATTTAAAATAGATCCACTCCTACGCAGTGTCGTTGATCCCTTTAGACTACGTTTGTTTGTTTTTGCTCTTATTTATTGATTGTATGAAGAAACAACAAACAAATACAATTGTTTTATATCGTCAGGTAGGGTTAATTGTTAACTTAATAATTCAAACTCCAAGTAAATGCATAACAGTATAAGTTCAATCCGCCGTAATGAAGAACTTTTATAATTATTTTCTTATAGAACCTGATGTGTTACTCCGCTCATGGACACTCTAGCCAGAGGACTTGCGAGTGGTTTTAGGGATTGGAACACTCTTTTCTAACCCTCGAAATCGAATTGGCGAGAAAATATTTCAGGTTGATCTTTACAAAATTAGTTAAAACTCAATGTTTTCATCAGACAATCATTGTTGATTAGTGCGAAACCTTTTAAGAATTAATATAATTGTTCAGACAAAGGAATGTGAAAAACAAATACAACAAACACGATTATGTCTAAGCCAAAACGACAAGCGAGCTTCCTAACTAGACAAAGAAAGTAATGAAAGTGGCCATTTGAGAAATGCAGTAATTAGTGAAGAGGCAACAGTGCAGAACGATCCGAATTAAAAATAGCGACTTCTATTCAAAATAGTTCATCTATTTTTGCTAAATAACGGTGTTTTCAAATTGTGCAGTCAGAATAGTAAAGAAACGCCCAAAACATTATGTAAGCTCCCCAAGGTAGGCAATTGAAAAAGCAATGATCAATCGATGATCCATACGATTGTACTGGTAATGATAACCTATCATAAAAGAAAATAAGTAATTTACGATAAATCAACCAAAACGAACAAATCCAACAGTCAATAACAGACGTAGGCCATGATAAATTGATTTTTAATGACAGTTGAAAAAACTGAAATGTCACAAACGCATACATTATTGGTATTGTTAACATTGTTTTTAAAATACTTGGTATTTTATTAATTCAATAAATCTTTAAAATACAAAACATAATTATATCTAGCAAAACTATTCAGAACATTTAGAAAAATATAATACTTGAAACTAAATTATAGTGTGTATTGCTGCTATTATTAGTAGACAGGTATTGATAAGACATATTTAATGACCATCTAAACATTTAATGATTATTAAGGTTTACCAATTCAATAACATACAATATTATTCCAAATAAAATTGAATCAATTCGTCGAGCAAGACCGTCATTCGTCGCGGGAGTATTTTAGTATTTGCAAGTTTAATTATTTTTATACATACATAGACGACAATGATAACAGATTTATCACTTTACGACTCAAAAATACAACGTCATTTTTCCCTACAAGTTTGCTTTAAGATACTTAAAACTGTTGTATACTAAGAGAAAAAATCAATTTACAATTCTCAAGGTTAACGCGTATACGAAAAGTTTGACATAATGTACAAGGAATATAGTATGTTAACTAAATAACAGATATACGTTGTTTTGGCAAACAAAAGAACCTGTTATAATGACCTTCACCTATTTGTAACGATTATTCTTGTAGATTCCAAAATTTCGTGGTTGCTAATGAAAAAGTAAAGATGCGAGACAGAAGATCCACTTGTGTCGACAAGAACGACTTGATTAGTATCGGAATCAGCCTTACGTGTTAAAATAATTCTAGTACATAGTCCAATTTAAAAACGATTAATTTGTCCGCAGCATGAAATTGTAAATAAATGAATATTAATACGGCATATCCGTTTGAAGAACGTTATCTGTATATTTCATGATAAATATTCTGATTATTAGCGAAATAATCTGGAGAAATTATGATACCTTTCGGTAAAAACAAGTCTAGACATTAAAGAAAATGTATAGACGAATGCTTAAAGACGAATCTATTTTACCTAACGAAGCGTTGCACTAGAAAGGAATTTTAATTGAACTAGAAATTGCTTCAAAGACCACAATCGCACGAAGGCAAGATTTTTGATAAATGAAAACATGCATGTCGACACAATGCGGTAATATAAGAAATAATCAATAAAAACCGTATTTAAACACGCAATCATATTAAACAAAGAAACGATACACAATTATGTCGAAAAACACTAAACAACTCTACATACAATCGCTATGTAGTTACCGAGAGTCCAGTCCGAATTATGCGAAACAAAGGCTAATTCCAGTACAAAAAGCAGGACGGTGAAAATGGACGCGTAATACAGGCTATGCCGGTAAAAAAAGCTGAGCCGTTAGACGTCCAGCCACGACGATTGCTGGCTGCGTACTAAACTGAAAGAGCCACTGAACTAGAAGATAGAGCGGTCAGTGCGGTATCGATGCAGATACAAAATATATTATCGGTTATTGAATTAGGTCATATATCATGCTTTGACATTCTAAATTCAAGTCTTATCGTTAAAGTAGCAAATATTTTTTTAAGACGGACGCTATTTCCGTTGTACATTCAATTTTGAGACCAACGCATATATTTGTACAAGTGTTTGATGCGTTGCGTACATCAGTTTGAACAGTTCGAAATGCATCTAAATACACATACACTTAAACCATAGAAGAAAAGAAACAATTCATGCCAAAATATACAAATAAAGAATTCTTAATATTAGTTTAGTTTATTTATTTGCAAGAATACGATACAAAAATGAATTTGGTGGTACAATCTAATGTTCGCATATTCTTATACACATACAATGGCGTGCAAATTTGTCTTAAATGGAATTTTACATAGATATATCATATGAGTCATAATATAGTCAATCCTTATAATATTTTATCAAAAAAAACCCTCAACCGACTTTTACGAAAAAATAAAATTCTCTCAAATTGCGCCAATACCAATTTGTTATCCCGATTCCTGATCGTTCTGCCCTGTCAACTATATTATATATTTCATATTTAGCTATGTTTAGTGTAATATTGTTGCATATAATTTATATTAGCTGTAGGACTCCGAAATAAATAAATAAATAACATTCTTGCAAACAAAAATCATATTTTAAATCTAAAGTTGATGATTATTTTAAGGAATATAAAAAAATACATCGATAAATATTTTACAATCGAATACAAAGCGGCACATCACTACACGAAATGGGGTAATGGGGTGGCCACCCTCACTCGCACACATGCGCATTGTGCAACACAAACGCACAAAATGCGTGAATCATGCTCGAATTGATAGAGCAAACTAGAATTAATAATAGCACTCCAGACTCTTTAATATGCAACTAAAATACTCAATACAGGCATCATTTTATTTACGAAGTTATTTTAATAAATTAACAGTCAATAACAATTTACAGTCTCAGTTAAATTGGATTTTTATAATAGATCGTTATTAATGTACCACTTTCTTGCAAATAAATGATTTATTATTATTATTATTATTAAATCAGTCAATAGCGGAGAGGACAATAGCGAAGAAATGTTAAACAATTGTATTTATATAGCTAATGACAAAGTGTCGTCAAGAATTAGAAAATAACCGTAGTTTAATTGCTTAGTTTTACGATTATACATAAAGTCGTAATGCCAAATAGCTGGTAATTTCATTATTAAGCGATAGTAAAATAATAGTTTTTTTTTCAAACTCTACATTATGTTTTCCTAACAGTAAAAATATCCTATTCAATGTCATTATTTTATTGTAACTAACAATTACATAATATCAAGGCATATGAACGAATTCGACTTAGGGTCCTTCAAGAAAAGAGCGTACCAATTCTTAAAAGGCTGGCAACGCACTCGCGAGCCTTGGAATTAAGTGTCCATAGGCGGCGGTATCATTTAACATCAGGCGAGCCTCCTGCTCGTTTGCCCCCTTTTTCTATAAAAAAAAACTAACATATATCCGAATAATTTATGTGTTGCGTGGCACTTTATCCATACATTGTGAAACAGGCCTTTAGAATAATAATAAACTAATAAACTCACTGTGGTTAACCTTCCGACAGTTTGAAACAATGTTGCCAGATTTACGTAAGACAAGGTCAATCAATACGGTAGACGCCAGAACGTCTTGCTAAAACTGTAGTTAATGTAATAATTAGTACATTGTCATCAAATATATACGGCAGTTTGCAGCAACGAAAATCTTGTGTAATTTTGTATTTTTTGGGTTTAAAATATATAAGCTTGTATCCATAGAATATATATTTTGACTTAAGAATTTATCGATAGTCATAAGATGACATTCATATACGGGAATTATTCATGTCTGTATCATAGGATAAGATTCAAGATTTTTATAAGTCCATCTCGCAACCTGGTAGGAAGAGAAAACCCGGTGGTAGACTGAGACGTTAGTGGGATTTAGTTGTTAAGTACCTCCAAACAATAGGCGTTCAAAATTGGACAAGCACGAAATAGCGATGGCGAAAAATAGTTGAGGAAGCTAGAGCCCACAAAGGACTGTATAACCACTCATTTTACAAACAACCGCATTAAAGAAATAAAATAATTTATAAACTGTTAATAGGAATACATAACGTATTCATAAATCTAATACGTGAATTCCGCACGGCCTTCATTGACGAATTGTTATAATTATTCTAACTGTGATGGCTCGCTAATTAAGTCGACTTTCTTTTATGAAGAAGCCCGTTACAGGATACGATAACGAATCTACAGTCAAGACAGAAGTTTGACCGCAATACGACAAGGGCCCTCGAGACAACTCACACACCTTCAATGTGTCACTCACTCCACACAGTGTTTCTGCGCAATCCTGATGGAAATAGAATTTTTATCAGAAAATATATATTTATTTATTTATTATATATATAGGTTTCGAGAACACAGTAAATATGTTTTTTTAAGTAGAGTACTGTATATTCCGATAACTCGGTAGAGCAAATCGCGTTGTATGAGTATTGTCGTGAAACCATATTATAAAATTAAACCTTTAGTATAAAGCTATTAAATTCGTGTTCCTAGTGGGATTACTGTATATATCAATAAAAGAGATTACAATAATAATTTAAGACAATTAAGCAAAACAAAGTTGTAACCTATATCATAAAAACTAAAGAATTTTAGTACATAGTTGTGTTTTGTGTGTTGTATCGAATTCTATAGATTTGGCCCACCAGACCTAGCTTCAGCTAAGAAAGTCTTTAGGAAAGGGGAGAAAAGAGACTCGTGCATCTCGGATCTCAGTATAAAAATATATGATTAGCTATAGATTGATAAAGAAACTGTTAACACTTCCAAGATACAGATAACATATGATTGAAATCAAATCTAAAAGCGATATATTTTGAATATAGACTTTACTTAGATTACGTAACATTTACAGAGATATTACGTTCCTTCGCAAATTATGAATACGAAAAGCATTAATAAAAAAAATAAACATGCCTTGATGATAGGCGAAAGTGACTTTCATAGATTGGATTATTCAGACAATAGATGAAGAACGAAGACAATGCATATTCGTAGAGCTTTAGAAAGTATAGTCTATACTATAGACTAAAGCAAAAATACACAGATAATCAGTTTGAAAGTAATCTAAACTTTAATGCAGTCGAGTCTGTAAGTTTTATAATACCAATGTTAATAAAAACCACGATTTTGGATATTTCGCCCAAACTCGTTTTTACAACAAACTTCCAAGTGAAAATTAAGAATTTTCACTAAATAAATTCAAGGCCCTTTAAACGTAAATTTAGAGCAGTGCTGGCCTAGTGGCTCCAGCGAGCGACTCTCATACCTGAGGTCGTAGGTTTGATCCCCGGCTGTGCACCAATGGATTTTCTTTCTATTTGCGCATTTAACATTTGCTCGAACGGTGAAGGAAAACATCGTGAGGAAACCGACATGTCTTTGACCCAAAATGTCGACGAAGTGTGTCAGGCACGGGAGGCTGATCACCTTTATTTTTCCTATTACATTATCATTGCCTATTACATTTAAAAAAATATCATAAAACAGATTAAGAAATCTGAGGCCAAGACCTAAAGAGGTTGTAGTGCCACTGATTTATTATTTTTTAAACGTAAATTAATCAATATAGCTTTATATAAATTTGACGAATATTTGAATTTTCCTAATCCTATTGAATTGATTTGCCAGTTCAAACAATTTGTATGACTCAAAACTTAGGTATAAAAAAGCTTAGTTTATTGCCAGTTCTTCTGGCCCGCTCGCTCTTGACTTACGAACTGGTAGTAAATGTAAACTATATGGATAATGGTACCTAAATGAACAGGGTTAGTTTTACATGACTATGTTAGCCCTATAAGAAACCACTAATTCAGCAATGTCCTGGGACGTCAAGAGAGATGAAATATGGATTGTTTACAATCTGATCGTTCATTTAAACGATAAAATATTTGTTGAAATAGCTTTTTTATTTACACCGCAAACTCAAGCAAGTAACATATTATATTAGCTGTAACGCTCGATTTTTATATCCGAATATCTGGACGTAACTTCAACCAGTCGTAATTTCTTGTCGACTTTGCTTAGGAAAAATAATAAATTACAAATGTACTACTAGGTTTCGTATATATTTGCAAATTTGTCTTACACTGAGTTTCATTGAACTCGGTTCAGTCGTTTTTGAGGTTCCACACATTTCTGGAAGGAAAACCTACGCAAATAATATTGACAGATATTTTAATCGGCTTAATTCATGTAATTTTTATTAAGGGGTATACGAAAAAAACGAAAGCTTTTAAGACACATTGAAAGTATCTTCCAAAAAGCATTTTAAAAGTTAGATTTATCGGCACCTGTACTTTTACTCAATTACTTCACAAATTGCACGTGAATCGTGACCACTTTCTATCCCGTGGTTTTGTAATTATAAAGATGAATTATGATTAGGATTCTCTATCATCAACTTTAGAGAGTTGTTACTAAATTTCAAATAATAATTTTCTCGTTTATAGGTCTGTTGGCTTAGAACTACAAAGTTTTGGTTGTGCAGATGTGGACTGTTTTAACCCGACGGGTAACAGTGGGAAGGCTGTATTTTTCCTACGGTTATTGCAATGGACTGCATGTGCCTACTTGGTAAAAATAAGTGAGTGTGGTTTTATTGCGGTGATGTGTGCATTAGTGCAGCGGGTAATCTTAAAACGTCATTTTTAATTTTATAATTGAATATACTTTAAAGCTATAAATAATATAATATTAAGGTTTGTAACTTACTAACCATATACACTTATAATTACATAAATAAATTATGAATACTATTCTGCGCCAATACTCTGAACTCCCAATAGCTACTACATCAACATAAGCACGGATAATGACTGACTTTTAATAAGTAACTACTTTTAATTGTATACAAAAACGTCTAAATACGGAATGATTAATTATACAATAGGGGGGCAAACTGACTGAGGGTTAAACTTATGACACCGCCGCCAATAAACATTCAAGAGAAGGCTCGAAAGTGCAGCAGGGCAAGGCCATCGAAGGATCGAAGGTCTCACCCAATCTTAGGGTGCGCGAGCAGAGTAACAAAGTAATCTTTTATATTAAAGGGGTAAACATTTCCGTATGAATTTAAACTGGGACCTCATCGGCGCCATGTACAAGCAAAAAGTGGACCGGATATTTTGCAAGCCTTACAATAGGCTAACACGGACATACGTAATAGTGACGCTGAAAGGATATTACAAAGCAGGACGTATCAGAAATCTATTTAATCTCATTAACATGAATTAGAAACTCGTTTAATAGACAATCTATTGACACTGATTATTTATCTTTACATTATTTTGAAATATTTAAATTAAAGTTAAACTTTTAAATACATAATTAAATACTATTTAGTCTTGTGTGCGTGAAGCTGCCTTTATTGTACAACATTTATATATGACTGAACTAAATATGACAAAATTTCTTTATACATAGCATCAAAGCTATAAAAAAAAACATTTATTATGGAATATAAGATATAGGTATCACTTATTCCACATCATTAAATTTGAATGGGCATCCCTACTCATCGGCAAAGAAGACAGAGGGTGAAGGCCGAGAGAAAAAGCCGGTAAATTACTAAAAATTAGCAAATCACCAAACAACACTTCTTTTAACATAAATATCTCAAATGAATTAGCCTGCCTAGCACTAGTCCCAGGCCCTTTCATCAACTAGTTATGTTAATGATTTGAAAATAATATCTATACACATACTTTTTACAGTTGATACACGCAGTTGGCATCAGACTAGTAATATAATATAATCAAGTGTCGCATCAACTCGTCAGCCCTGTATTCTACATTCCAAGGTCACAGGATGCATTCTCGAATAGCAGACATGCAACAAAACTATTACAAATGCATAGACATTAAAAAGTATATAACGTGTTTGTAATCTTTGGTAATAAAGCTTTATCACCCAAGATGACAAACTAGTCTAAATTAAGTCTGAGTCTATTGTTTTTAAAAAGTAATTTATATTTGATGGACTATGTATATTCCGTCTATGTGCGTATTTCACAGTAGCTCGTACGGTGAAGAAAACATCGAGAGTAAACCGGCATGCCTTAGACCCAAAAAGTCGATGGTTTGTCAGGTACAGAAAGTTGATAACCTACTTGCCTATTTGAAATGACGAAAGAAAATATACACAAATCTGTAGAGACGTAAAAGGTTCTAAAATAAATGAAAATACCAAATCTCAATACTTATAGCTGAATTTCCTAAATGATAAATTGCCAATAAAAAGCAAATTCTGAATGAGAAAAGCAAATACAGAATCAACCAACCGTAATACATCCATCCAGCAGAATAAAAGCATAGGTTTTGAGAATTCGAACCGAATGACCGTTCAACGAGAAAAAGCAAATTTAATGTTACCATAACTCTCCATAATGGTGTTTTTTTTCTGAGTTAAAATGTATATACACTCTAAAAGTGGCGTTTTGGAATGAAATTAAAAACCTCTGTCAGGTTTATTATTGATTGGTTAAACCTGAGATGTTGGTCAATGACAAAAAACAAATGAAACATCATTTCATATTTAATTTTAAAACCTCACAAAAACAAATAGTTTACAATATTAATTATATTAATTTTAAATTGATGATGAAAAGGTGATGCATCGAAATATTAAATAAGCAAATTAAAATAAATGAATAAACATTAATTGGCGACGTAAAGCCATTTCTGGAGGTCACAAAGCACCTGCTGTTCGCCACAACTGGTGGCCTGGCTATTACTGAATATTTTGTTTATGCAAGAAATGCAACAAACTGGTAAAATCGAACGATATACTATTAAGAAAAAATTGTGGAACCGCAGACGTAATTTTCATGCGCGGAGATGCAGAACGGCAGTGGCAGTCAAGCGTAACATTATGTCGCGACTATAGTCATTGTGATTACGGTAGAATTACAGAATTTGTTATCAGTGATTAAGGATCCAATTTTGAACACTGGCATTGAAGTGTAACATTCTGTCGCGACCGTGACCTCGGACGGGTGGACGACGAACAAGTTTGTGCGTGCATTCATTAAAAACAATATTATATTGTTGTATGGTAGCAGAAAAGCAATGTTGTAAAAAAGTAAAGTTGGTAAAAATGCAATACATTTGTATCGTACCTATTGCTTAAAATTTTTGTTGTTACTTCTAAATCACAAAAAGGATAGAGAATACAGTAAATTTAGTTTGCACATATAGGTTTCAACTCTAAATACTGCTTAAGAGATTAACAGTAGCTGTCTGTGATTATATGACAGCATGATATCACGGTAGTTATACTCACATATAATACGTATAAAAGATATGTGAAAAATATTTATAATTCAAAAAATTGTTAATAAGTTAGCTAACAAAGTATGCTAGAATAATAGCTAGTTATTTATATTGATGTTCTTCTACTCTACCGGTCTAATTCGTTTTTTAACTAATAAGACTCTTAGTTCCTAAAAAACAAAATGTATATTCACATAGATCAACACATTTTGAGAGTCAGACATCAAGTAGGTTACTTAGTACCTGTGGTAATTCAATAAACTTTATATTACTCCATAGTACCTAATTTTATTAGTCACTAAAATATATTTTTTTATTAAAATCAATACCATTAATTTTGTATTATTATTGTAAAATTTGTTAATAGTGGAAATTTTAGACAATTAGTTTTAAGCATAAAAGTATTCTACAAATTCTTGAGAATGGCTGATATATGTATTTGGGCCAACATTATCTATTACGAATTCAATAATAACTAGATATGAATGATAATTTTTAAAGATTGCAATATATCTGATAAGTATTAAAATTTAAATAAACGACCCTTAATTTAGTCATTCATAATCAAAATATATAAATATACTTAACAATTACTAAATAAACGTCGATAAAAAATTTAACGGCCTTTCGTTTATTGTACCTTAGAACTAAGGACGTGATTAGTCATCGATGTTCAGATTTAAAAATGCATACAGCATGAATAAACTTTAAAGAAACCATAAATACGGGTATTTAAACCATTTTAATTAAAATTGCTATTACATAGTGTAACTTTTCGAAATCATAAAGTTATACAAAAACGTTTCAGGTGACTGGCGCAGACCGTAAAATGGCGATGCAAAATTCTAGTTACCGATATGATTGTGGCATGATATGGCTTGTTTTTTATAAACAACTAATAAATTGATGATTAATAAGACATTTGAAGAGAATTAACGTAGAAATGCATATTTTAATCTAAAATATAAACTTACCTTTCTTTAAATTTGACAGGAACACAGCACCACAATTCACTGTTACGTCAGTACTGAAAACATTCAGAAAGTTCATGGTTAGTCAAAATGTCAACATCAAATTTGAAATTAAACCAGATGAGATGATACCAACATTAAGAAGCAAAAGTGTAGAGTAAAAAAATTACATCCGAAACGAAGTTATTCAACATCAATGTCATGAAATAATTTTCAGTGTGTCAGGTAAATGTCAGCTTGATATTGACAATAAGCATTTAAATTTAAAGTAATATTTCAAAGTCAAAACACCAAAGTTATACAATAGAATAGATGATACAATTTACAAATTAATTTACTTTATGTATGAATTATGAAATTAGACACTAAAAGTTTCGATTAAATGTTGTATTGTTTATTTTAAATATTAATTACAAAAATTCTAATTGAATCATAGTCTGAGTAAAAAGGTGAAACTATTTCTGAAGAAGTTTATGTCTAACAGTAACAACGACGACCGTAAATACCATTGTTGGTATTGCATGCATCAAGTCATCGTTATAATTTTGTACTAACAATCGTTGAATATGTATTATTTTGGCATGGGTGTATATTTCCTTTCCATCACATGGCTTGTATCTTTATTTTTATGCTGGGTATCTGTACGAACGGGGCATTACATTGGTAAAATTGCTATAATAATTGCGATTATAGTAACTCTTACATTAGTTTTGTTGCCTAAGGGAAATGAGTCATCTGGTAATTTTTACGACAAATCCTATATTCCTCGTCTTGCAATTCTAATATTTTTACTAGGTAGCGCTATTGGTGCATCAGTGTTCTGTTTTATCTATGTTTGTCTTACGCCTGTGAGAACGCGAATGATAAAAAAGTTTGGTACTGTTAATTAGGTTTTGACAATTTTGGTGAGTTCATTAGTTACTTAGTTGTTAATTAAAGAACTTGTTGTTTCTTTGTTATTTCTTTCGACCGGTCTAGTTACTTATTTTTATATGATTTTTTCATATATTATTACAGTCTAAATTATTAAAATATTTTCATACAATGCTAAAAGTTAATTTAAATAGTTATTTATATATAGTATCTGTTGATACTCATGTTCATGTTATCATAAGATAGTGCGAGTCTATATCTTAACTTTATCTTACTTGTAAACAGTAAATTGGATGAATTAGTATATCATAATATAAACCAGAGCTGGTAAGTTTGTAAAAATTAAAGTCATACCATTTCATTACTTAAATTTATTTTTGTTATTTATTCAGAATATCAAATTTCATAAATAAATATGTATAAGGCTTCTGAGTCCTTTAACATATATCAAAAATTCCTATTGCATTATATTACATAAAGCATTTGTTATTCAATTATTTCAAATATCTTTTATTTTATACCATCTGTATTTAATATAATTTTTATGTAAAATTTTTTGTTCTAATTAAAATATTAATACATGATAAACCATTGCTTGAAACCTTGGTGAATATATATATATATTTTATACAAATTTTGTAAAATCATAAAATAGTCTTAAAGTTTCTTTTTGAAGTTATATGCTTCTTTTTAAATTTAAAATATTTTTTATTACAGAGAATGTGCAGTGCCTTGTGTCATGGGCTTAAGTCCCCAGCGAGGCGGTTGCTTAATTTTAGGAGAGTTAAAAACATATCAACATCTATAGTGCACAATGAAACTATATTAGTAAAAAATAATGATGAATTTGTTAATAAGGTATGGCTAATATAGTTTTTTTAAATATATATTTTATAAAAAGGTCATGGCTGATTTTAATACATTATTTGAATAAACTGAATCAATGACTAACAAAATACAATAAAATCTTTAAAATAATTATTAGTTTTTAAAATTCTTAATTATTAATTTAGATCTGTAATTCTTAATTTATTTGTGCTTTCGAATAATATGCCCAGACATAAACCATTATAATGACTGCAATAAAAAGATAAAATGTTGTTGACTTATTCAATTGTTTGATAAAGACCATGGTACAATTTTTAAATTTTATATTTTATCAAACCTTCACTTAAATTACCTTCATCAAACGTAAGTGAACTAAAAAGAGCTAATTTTTTAAAATTAAAAACGACATAGACATCTTTTAATTATCATTAAAATATGTATGTATTATCCTTTCAGGTAATCAATAATGACAAGGCAGTGATAGTAAATTTCCATGCGGAGTGGTGTGAGCCATGTAAAATACTTACACCAAAGTTGAAGGAGCTTATTGAACCACATACTAACCTTGACTTAGCCATTGTTGATGTTGAGGAAAATGCTGATCTTGTACATACATTTGAGGTGTGATTTTATGTTATAATCATCAATCAATTTCCTTTAACACAAAGCCTCTGCCAAATTTGGGCTGCAGTTTACAAGAAGTTATCAAAGAATAATAATTGGTGTTATTATCTTATATAAAATTCTTGTGTCGCTGTGTTTGTGGTAAACTCCTCCCAAACCGCTTTCCCGATTCTCATGAAATTTTGTGTGCATATTGGGTAGGTCTGAGAATCGGACAACATTTTTTTTTCATCCCCCTAAATGTTAAGGGTAATCCACCCCTAAATTTTGTTTTTCAATTTGAGATAAAAAAAATGTTTTTCGTATGATACAGCATTAGTTTTATATTACATATAACCTTGAATTTTCAACCCTTTACAATCAACCCCTATTTTTTAATTCATTATTAAAAACTTATGTAGTTAACTCTGAGGTTTATACAGAGAAAAATTCACAGAACAGTTTAAAAAGATTTCATTCCGGAAAACCGAACAGTCTCGGATAGCATAGCAAAAATTTCGCAGGGGCAGCTAGTTAATATAAATAATATAAAAAAATAACTTACCAGACAACGGTGATTTTTGTTTGATAATTATATTTTATCTTATATATAGAATGAATCTCATCTTAACTAGATTGTATCGCTGTACTTAATAATGAATTTTATAACAGGCTTTTTGGTTGCCTAGACGAGATCTTCTGTTGAAAACTGACCATTGCTCAAGGAAATCTGTTTGTCAATGTTTCTTGTATCTTTTCCAAGTTAAAAAAATGCTTTTCTTACAGGTTAAAGCAGTACCCGCCGTGATAGCTATAAGAAACGGGCTAGTCGTAGATAAATTTATTGGCCTAGTGGACACGGATATGATTAATAATCTCATAGATCGGATGTCCGGAAAGAAAAAGGATGACGCATAATGGATATGTGACTTGCCATATATTAATAGTTTATTATATATGTATCAGCAAATAAATATCAGAAATTACACACAAATTGTATATGTACAACTACTACGACGGCACTTGCCTAGGGTGGCTAAAAAATCAATGAAATCTATGGTAAAAAACTAAATAATTTTAACTTTTTTTTAATGGCAACACTCGAATCGTAAATACGTAAGTTGTACGCAAATATATTTAAAATTGTATTTACACAAATTATAGGAAATTTAAATTATTTAAGTTAAAAACCATATTTTATGTAATTCAGTAATACTTCTTATTTAGGGACGTCTGTTTTATATTTTTTTAATCCTCTTTGACATCTAATAATTGAAAATATAAGTAAAATATGGATTAGGTTTTTTTTAATATAAGAATAGAATTTTAAAAGTACTATACCGTCTCTGAAGTATACAAAGTGAATAACGTTTATAAGATCCTTTAATTGACATTGACGTATTTGTCAAATGTCAGTTGTCCTGATGTAAAAAGTAGTTTTAGCAAAAATAGACAATTTGATTATGTAAACATATTTCATCTTAAAAATAAACATTGTAAAGGGGTTGTTCACTAATCACGTGATGTTTTGCATCTATTTATTCCTCCCACTTTCCTATTGCTTCAAAATCTTTTGACAAAAAGTTTTTGCCATTTGGATGTCAGCTGACTTTCATTAATGGATGACCCCTATCATATAACATTGACTAGTCACTCAAATAGTTCAAATCTCAATACCTAAATATAACGTATATTATGTAGATAAATACCTAATTGAATGTTGTGAATTTTTGACCTAGTATTCGTATTAGTCCAAGTTCCTGAGCTTATTTACAGTCTTAGTATTTAGGCAAACGATTTTTGAACGTCATTCCTTAGGAGTAGTGATTGAAATTTTGAAGCCATGTATGCAAAATGTTTTGCACTTAAAGGTCATTGGTTAATAAACAGGAAATAGAAGATCGATAAATGCTGATAAACAAAAAATATTTACGACTAAAGAATCACATGCTAAATAAAGGATTTTCGTGTACTTTATTGTTCGTATGAACAAATACCAGAAATAAGTAAAAATACTTTATTTAAGAGTACGGGTGGCAACCCTTGATAATACACGAATCTGAAACTGTCAGTTGTTTTGTTTCTGAGTAGATTTTAACATGGTTCCATCTTTGTACTGTTTCAACTAAAGGGCCGTTAAAGTATTACGTAAACAGACTTTCTGCAATTTATCCCCCCCCCCCCTGTTGTCAGCAACAGTAGGCAAAGCTCTCAAATATAATAGTTCATAAACGTATTGTTTTTTTCTAGGAATCCTCGACATTTCGTCTTCAAGCATAGACAATGTGTGGGTAACATGTGTAAAAATGTAAATTACTCTTGACGTAATCACCAATTAATAATAATAAACATGTGTGTAGGCTTAAATATCTACTGGGTCCATATAGACTTTGTCTTATGAATACGTGCTTATTATATTTGTGTATACCAAATTTTAATTGTATGTGTAATTTTTTTGTCTATGAAATATGTATACGTAATGGAAGCCTAACGTTTACTACTGAATATTGTCCTCACGAGTGGAAAATTCTTCTGCCTTGGCGAATTAAGGTTAAAGGACACATATCAACTCGGAAAGGTATCGTCACTGTATCACCGTTCGCGTCACCGTCAACCTAACGTATGCATCAAAACGTATCAGCAGCTCCTGTACGTCAACTCGGCGACGCCTAGGCAACGCCGCACTTACAGCTCGCTTTCGGCAGGAATGTCGCGGGAAGGGACAAGGGCAAGGGTGGACGAAAAGTGAGAAAAGGCGTTCGGGTACGGAGTGCCGTGAGTGAACTGCAAATTGACCACGCACCGCATCGCGGTTCGGAGCCTGTTCCGAGGCGAGGCGATGTTACGATTCCGATTAGTGTGCCTTGCAGTAGAGAGTTTCATACAAGCAATACTGAACGGCTCGAGGTGATACGGTGACGATTCCTTACCGAGTTGATACGTGTGTTTTGACCTTTAAGCTAATAGCTGATTACTTACAGGCCTCGTAATATAATAGTGACTTAAATCGTCGTTAACTAAAGTTTTATAGCGGCCTGAGCAGTTGCTAAATTTGATCTTGATTGCTAGCGATTCTCTAACCTGACTAGGATTTCCTGTACAATAATAATAGAATAATTCTTGATATGAATTAATTATTCTGGAGTATATAAACAATGTGAACCTACTTTATCTAAGTAGACGTATTAGTTTTTCTATAACGGCCAAGAACCCAAACGTCCGTTTATCATATTATGACGAATTTTCTTCAAAATGTTTAATAAATATATTTTCTTGGGAAATTTGTTTAATTCAAAACCTATATTCTGCCCAAGCCCAAGCTTTGAAATTATTTCAACAAAGTTATTGCTAACTTAGATTTTTTTTTAATATTTGTGACGGTTATTCCGAAATCAACAATCTGCTCAATTACCCTAGTCCCTAATCATTTTATCGTTAGATAATGTCTAAAGAACTTTATTTCTCATTACAAAAATATTTTATTTACATGAGAAACGTAATGTTAATATTTATATATGCGAGCGAGGTACACGTCGCCATTAGCAGTTTCAGTTTTAGTCAACTGTGTTCACTCTAACATGCGTCTTTACTGCCTTTGTGAATTTGTAAACACACCCAAATGTTAGATACCCCAGGTGTCCCATTATTCCATTTGTCCCTTCTTTCTGGAGACCGCGTTTTGGTCAGCACACCCATGTCCAGATTGGTTGGGTCTTGGTATCCATAATTCCCCTCGTATATTTTTTTTTTAATGGATCTGCGAACCCACCCCTGACTTTTGCTTATCAGGGACCTTTTTTTGCTGTGTTTATTTTGTTCATTAATTTTTTTTTTTTAATATATTGTGTTTCTTACAGCAGCTTTATGCATTCACACTTACTTAACATTTTACATTTCCTAGTTTAGTGTAGTAGTTTTCTTTATTTAAATTGTATATTTTTTTTCTTTGTTTATTTATATTCACTTTACATACTTTCATAAAAATTTAACATTTTGAATTAATTACAGGGTTTAACAATATTCCGGGCGCCGTTGAATATTCCCGTCCGCCCCAGAATCCGCTCGCAGAATTTTTCCAGGGCCGTCCTGTGCCCCGCAAGGATGTCGGGCAGCCCCCTCGTATATTAAAATCAATTTCGTTTAGTTTTTATAGATTTTGTTAAATTTCCTTTCATTAAATTTATTTTTTTGTCCTTGTACCAATGTATCAGTGAGCCGAGCGTTGACAAGTTTTTATAAATACAGATTTTGACAATAAGTAACTAATTCAAAAGAGGGTACTTTGTTCTTTATCTGTCCGACTGACTTAATTAAAAACGAATATTCAGAGCAGCACAGCAAAAATGCTTCTGGAATAAAAATCCAAAGGCTGTTCAAAACCTAGTAACCTAGATGTTTCGAGGCAGCATGATACCAGATACTAGATCTAATAGAATAGAAGGGAAGAACTTAGGACATTACATTTTCGTTTGGATTAAAACAAACCTTAAGGTTTCAAATTTTATTTTAGAATCAGATTTTTTATAACACGTTATGTGGTTTATTGAATATCGAGAATCGTGGTTCATGTTTCCTTTGGCATATCAGTAAAAATTTATAGTAATCAAATATAATCAATGATTTAGTAGCATACATGTGCGAAAATAAGTACAAACTTAATTTTATATAAAATAAATTCATCATCGATAAGATTTCTCTCATAAAACAGACTTATACAATCATCAGGGGTGGACAAAAAAATTATAACGCAAAGTTCGTCGATATGAGAACGACAGAACGTAGACGTATACGAATGCGTGCGTACCCTTAGCACAAACTTTTTGACAGTTATCGTCATATATACTAACGATAGTAAGAAATATAACAAACATTACGATTTATCATACAGTCGAGGGCTCAAATTTTCCATACATGTTGTAACTATTGCAATTTACGTATTATTCGTGCTAAGGGCTTGAATAAAATCAGAAAACATCTCTTTCTGGACGGATTGTGTTTTCTATGAGATTTCAAATGTAGTTCATGAAAAAAATACAATTAAACTAGTTAAGAGCTCATTATTTAGTTTGGATTTTTTAACATTGTAAAAATCGAAGAGCATAAGTCAAAACTAAAAAAAGTCAGCATAACTTTATGGTAACAACATAATTATTGAAAATATCAAGTAGTTCGCTACATTGTTAAAAGATTTAACATGATATGCATTTTTTGCGATTAAAATCTTTAATGAATTTACATCTGTAATACAGCTAATACGAATTGGCGTTGTGAAGTGACTGCGGGTAAAGTAAAAATTATTCGGTAAGGGTCTGTTTCACAATGTATGGATAAAGTACCAAATAGCTATGCAACACATACATTATTCGGAAAGTTCCGAATAAGAAACTTCACTTTTCATGACGAATAGCGCTATCTGACAGTCGTGAAACGCAACAATACTGTTTATCTTACCAATAAGTAATAAATAGCTTGTTTGGAACTTATCTGGACATTGTGAAACAGGCCATTAGTCTACTTGCGTAAAACATCACTTACTCTAATGAGATGAAAATTGTTTTAGAACAAGTGGCTTTACAACTGTCTCTTGAATTCGTTGGTATCAACATAGTATTCGCATCTTTTCTTCTTTGTGGATATAGTTTTATATTTTGCTTAAAATATTCGATAACTAAGTATTTTCTAAGGCGAGACAATAAATTTACTATTAATGCAAGGGTGTCAGTTTTCTTTCTACTCAGCATTTATGGTCTAATCCCTCCTTCCGTTGGACCATAGTCAATTTACATCTAGATTCGATTTTTAAGGAGGGCTATTCGAAAATTTATTAAAATTATTAATTCAGAATTTAAGTTTTATGTGTAACAATTTGCTAGTAATTTCTTCCTTAAAATAAAATGATAGCTATAATTTTTCATTAAAAATTATGCATGTGGGGCGTATATGTGGTGATATATTATGTGGCATGGAGGGCGGGCGAGGGAAATAAGAATTTTAGTAACTTCTCTTACTGCCGGTCACTTCACAAGCCAAATCGTTCGGTTTAAGGCATACGTTTGTGCGTATCAAAGACGCGCATACATTTAAAACGAGCAACTTGTGATAATTTCTATAAATTCGTAAAACTCAACGTTCCAAGAACAATTAGCATATATAATCACATTATATACATACCAATTAAGTATATGTCAACCGCAGAAACGACGTTTTAAACCGTAAATTCAAAGAAAAGTTCAGATAACAACTAGGGCCTACATTTATTTGAATCATTTTTGTATAAGGTAAAGAAAAAAAAATTTTTTGAACAAAAAATTTAACAAGATTAATTCCGAAGTATCATTTGTTTAGTTAACCTGAAAACTGTATTTATATTTAAATATTTTTTTTAGTTGGGCCTAATAATCTTTTTTAAATCATTCTATTTATATAAGTTTATAATAAATTGTCGATAAAATCAACTTAAACAACTGCAATTGTCACATTTTCGGGGCCCCGATTTGCGTGTTGTTTCCACGAGAATGTGAGTGCGTGCTCCTTTTCACCATGCCTCCTTCTGATAGAGGATCTTTAACAATCAGAGACAAATCTTTGTTTTTTAATTTATATTACTATTATGTATTACTAAAGATGTCATGTGGAACATGGTTTAATGGTTGCAGCTCCTTACAAACAAAAAAACTTGGCAATTAGAAAGACAAGCGGAGAGTTTATTGCCAGTTCTTCTCTTCTACGTCCTTGATTTGAGAACTGGCAGTAAATGTAAAATTCGAAGCATTTAATGTATATTTTTTCGGCGTTCATAAGTGTGCAATGTGTTACCTGTACGAATAAATGATTTTTGACTTCTTGATATATTTTATTATTGGCTTATTCTTTCTATTTGACGTAAAAACATCGCTGTGCGGCTGACTTACAATTTCTCTAAAAAATCACATTCAAACATTTGAACCACGTTTTATTAAATAAAAAATTTATCCTTAATTAGCACATACATTTACATTATATACATTATTTACATAAGCATGTATATACAATTAATCTTGAGAGCAAAAAAGTTATTTTTAAATAAATCTTTCGTAGACTATTTAATGTGTCTGTCTTGGTACACGAGTAAATGGCGGCTCATTTAGTAAATTTTCGAAATGTTTCAGTTTATAATAATGATTATTTAAGTTTCATTAACATTTTGTATTGGATTTTTTTCGTTAATAGTTCTGTTTGTTGTTTACAAATATAACATATCACAAACCATAAAAATTACTCCAGCCGATCCATCTTGTATTTGTTAATACCCAAACCTGATACGTATACGTATGCGCACTCGCACGCACGCTTAATCGTATTGATAAAAATTGTCCTATAATTTAGAATTTTCATTTAAATAACTTAATTGCTCAAGACATCTTAATTTAACGATACTGAATATAATACACTTTTAATACTATTAAAGTTATAGCCATTATTAATGTACATTCGCGTCGAAAACCAACTGTTTTAAGGCAATGTTAAGATTTTACTATTTCAAATTTAACAGTACTCAGAGTCGCTATGAGTTAACGGTTACTTAAGGCATTTCGTATCAAATAGTTTAATCAGATGGAACAAGTTATTTGTAAGATTGCATATTTAAGTATTTAATTAATCTATTTTATCGACTATGAGTGAGATGGTTTGACGTTAATTAAATCAATACTGAACGATGACGTCTTAAAAGATATCTTTACAGAGCCTTACACATTTAATGAAGTAGTATGCCATTGATATTTGAGCTAATAATCTGGACTATTATCGTATTAAAAAAAAAAGTATTGTACAGAAAATCCCACCAATAATATTGTTTATACTGCTAATAATAAATAAAACTTCATTTTAATGACGCAATACATATCATCACTAAAGACTAGTACAAATTTAGGTTTTAAAGAAAACAAAAGCCATATCAAATTGGATTGTGTTAAAATGTCGAATCCGAATTGTCTTAAATCACAAAGAGCACCGTAAAACGTACTATAAACCTCAATTAGTTGTATTCTCTTGCGTTCCGAGGGTGACACGGGACATCCGTGAGCTACACCTCATCCCCCAGGTCTTGAACGCAGGTCTCAGCGATGGGAACGAATTTCTCATCGATTTGAACGAGCAAAATGCTTTTATCCACGTGAGATCTCAGTTTAGGGTCGCGATGATTCGGCGTCCATTTGTGCACGACCTGTCAAATGGAAACGGTTATAATAAACATGCTAGGCCCTTCACATGACAAGATTTTAAAAACCATTTCTTATTAGTGACTATTATTTTTTGAAAATTCATAATTTTAAGAAACCACTAAGTAGAACCATGATGGGAACTTGGAGAAACTGATCGTGGTTCGTAACACAGAAGGCAAAAGATCACGTGGCCGTTCACCAACCAAATGGACCGATCAAAGCTATAGTGTCGCTGGAAGCGCCTGGACAGAAACCGGTAGAATCAGATAGTCTCTAGATGCTTTGTTGCTGACCACAACAACTGATCAGACATGAGCTGCCGACTAAAGAGAGAGAGAAGTGGAACCAGCTGTCCAGACGTATTTCCGAACCAATTCGACTTAGGGCCCTTCAAGTAAAAGCTCGAAAAGTGAGCAAAAGACGGCTCGCAAGTGTGTGAGTGTCCATTGGCTCACTTAACTTCTGGTTTGTCTTATTTATAGTGCGTCTGTTTATTAAGTCGAAATTAATATCCGTTATTATTGGATTCGCACCTTAAGTGCATTCGGCTGAACGGTATTCGCAACATAAATACTAAAAAATCATAGAACTTGCTTTTATAATCTATGTTTAAAACTATAATTAATATATACAGGCATTATCTTCAGAAACCTTTTTTCTTAAAATGCTTTTGGTTTCGGGAAGTCTTTGCTTCCGGAGTTTCGCCTAACCAATAGTAAAAAAAAAGTATCATGCATACCAATCCATCCATTCCAGCCTGCGGGACCCAACTGCCCCAGAAATTCCTTCCCCCCCTCTCTCGCTCATACTCCGATGGCCACAGAACATCTATCCTCCTGCCGAGATTAATGCAATCGTAGACGCCCAACGGCTCCAAGATCAGCACCTTACTCCCGACACTGATATTAATCTTCACGTCGCTTTTGCCCGAATCCGACCTTTTGATTTTCGTCTTTATTTTCGACTCTTTCTTCTCTTTTTTGACATCTTTTTCCGAAAAATGCGTCTCCTTGAGCGGTATCGATTCGGGTTTCTCAATATAACGTCCAGTTAGTTCGCGGTAACTCTCGCGTTCGTGGCGAATTTCTTTGCTTATTTTCGAGAGATCTTTCGACGTACCCTCGTTTATGAAGTACCTATGTGTATGGAATAAATTATAATACAAATGAATTAGTAAATTAAACACAAAAGTTAATACAATTTAAGTACCCACAAGATATATATATATATATATATATATATATATATTTATAACAATTTTGCAACTACAAGGGTGGGCTAAATATATTATAATAGCCCCAAGTTTTTGATCATTCATTACGGTAGACAACTGTTTTATTGACAATTTTACGAAATAGGCCTTTTTCTGATATTTTGGGATGCCCCATGAGGGTTTCCTCACGACATCGACGACGTTTTATCAACATCCAGCAAATATTTATGCACGAATGCATTGGTGGATGCCAGGGTTAGAACGCACAATTTAGGGTTCAAATTCGCACTTTACCGGATATAATCTTAAAGTTTGAATGTGATCAATGTTAGTTTCATGCAATGGATATGAAATAGTAATGTTAGAAACTCTGACACAGCTGAAATAAAATACAAATAAAAGAACTCTTAGATTCTCTGATTTTAACGAATACACAATATTTTTTGGAGTGAAACTTCTTTATCGACGTTGGAAAAAAAAATCCGTCACATTTTTTGGTTACGCGCCATCTTTTTCTTGTTTTTACCACGTTTTTACACGTAATTATCACGGTTGGTTCGAGGAGATTCGAAGCCAAAAATATATAATAACGATAGTAAAAATTCTATAATTCTATTACAATTAATGCAATTGTTAATCTAATTCTGTAAAAATTAGATAATTAATTTACAAAAAATATGTAATATATCATAGAATTTATATTTAGTTTTTTTATGTCATTTCGAAATTCTCTAATTTAACTTTATTTAACCAATTTCTGTAGTTGCACTTTTTACGTGTGTACACTAGTACCCGCGTACACGCACACCTTTTTTTTTAAAACCAGACCAGGTGGCAATTGATTACAACTTTTATAATGAATTTACATATTGTATAATTATTAACATTTTAAATTTGTATGGAATTTCAGCTAGATGATCGTGATACCTTTTAAACAGTGCGTCTTGCCTTGCGTTCCTATTCGCGATGATTTTGCAATCCGGCAACGAGACGTCGAGACCGCTACTCGTGCGCACGTCTTCTAACGACGAATCGCCACTGTGGCCTAGGTTTGACGACACCTGTATACATCGATAGATTATAATAATAATGAAGCCCATTTATTTCCAACAACCTAAATAACATTACTATCTTATAACTGTTCATCTAAAACTAAGTTATTGGAACCCCATGTAGGGTAAAGGCCTCCTTTAGTTCACTCCATGTTTTTCTGCTGCATTATATCGTCGATCCATCTGTTCCTTAGGTGGCCTCTTTTTTTATTCCCGCAGGTCCTTTCCATGTTGTGGTTTCTAATGTCCATCGATTGTCCTTATATCTCGCCAGGTGTCCTGCCCATCACCATTTTTGTGTACAAGCACGATAAAGTACGTCTATTAAATTATTTTGTCTCTTTCTGCATTCTTCTTACTTTTCAGTATGCTTCTTTCCATCGAATTCTGACAGCTAGTTTTGTTTTTTATTTTTGCGTTGTATGTCCATGTTTGACAGACTGTACAATCACAGAAATGCCAAGAAAATCCTAGCCTCATATAAACAGAACTAGCATGTTCCAAGTCAGGACAGTACTAGCTTGCTTTCCTAGCTTCAAAAACTAGCCTCGTGTAACTCTGTAGTGCGTATCTGACCGATAGACTTTATTTAATAAAAGTTAAGTTTATTTATAATGTTAAGTACATTATGCTTTTCGCAATGTGAAGCCAAGCAAATAAATAATGTATCTTGTAGGATTAGAAATGTATTACCTATGGTGGAGCAAGCCCCACAACCCTTAGTCCGTATTGTAATTAATTATAACGGATCACGTTTAAAATATTCACATAATGAATGCAATAAAGATTTGAGTTTGAGTTTGGTAATTTAAACGCAATGGTTAGAAGTATAGGTTTTCTAAAAATTAATAGAATCAAAAAGAAACTATTAAATTATCAAATTTGAGTGAAGCGGGCGAAGATGACCAAGCTTTAATACTCTCCAGGAATCTCTTATAGCACCACTGCGTATCATTTATCGTCAATTTAAAATAATGTACCTGGATGCACGAGCTCGGTATTTATTTATTTTTATAAATTGTGTTTTTTGGAAATTATATTTCAGTACGAAGAACATAGTAATAAAATGATGATAATTATATTCATATTTAAGTTTTTATTTGACTGACATCTTAAAACGAGCAATTCTATGTCTAAGTTAATAAAACACGAATAAAATTACATTTTCTAGAAATGATTCCTAGCTAGATCGATTTATGGCCCCCGAAACTCCCCTTATACTAAATTTCATGAAAATCGTTGGAGCCGATTCCGAGATTCCAATTATATATTTATATATACATGCTCGTTTAAAGATATAAGATATATTGTCATATGTATAACAACAATATTGTCTTTTATCTATACACAAATACTTATATCACATCAAATTACTTTAAGATAATTTATGAATAACGCAATATTCTGTAATTCAACGAATTTTGTATATACTTGAACAAGCATAGACGTTAGATATACAGCAGGTGTTTACTCACGAAGAAAACTATTTTAAATTGTTTTGGAATATATGTATTTTATTGATTTTTATCTTAGTGAAAAAAAAATTAAAGATACAAAAAACTATTCTATTGTATTCTAAAGTGTTCTTTATTGTTAGTTTTATTTTAATTAATTTTAATATTTACCTTAGCGCTAGCTGCACGACGTGGCTGTTCCCGCCAACCTGACTCCCAACCCGTGGAACCCTAGAATTAAATCATCGTCTATGTATACTCTGATTACGCGGAATTCTGACAGCTTTCATTTTTTGACATGTCAGAGATGGCAAACTTGTTTGGCCGGTCACACTTTTCAATTACAATACAAGTCTATACATACATTTTATTTGTTAGTGAATGTATTCATTACGGTAAGTGCGGTGCTCCACACTAAATGTGGTTAACGGCAATTCTGTCCTTCTTCATCACAAACAGTTAAAAAGGCACAAGTAATGATAACATTTTTTTAATGTTTACTAATCCTTGAATTAGTTGGCAGTGATGCCAGCTAAAGAATAAAATAAAATAATTAAAGTTAATTCCATCTATCCGTAATATTGAAATATTTGTTGTTTGGTCATTTAAATTTACCTTATTTCAGGTAAAAATTAAAAATACGTAATATTTTCATTTATTGCCCTCAAATGGGTCAAACTTGTCCCTTTATCGGTGGATAACTTGTTAAGTAGCAAAACTAATGAAATGCCAATGCCTTTGTTGCCGTAAAATAATTATATAAAAATAATAATAATTCTAGTACATATAAATGTGAAGAACAAAAAACTAATAACTAGTCGACAAGCCGGTCAATTTCTATTGTGCAGCAGAGAAGAAGAACTGGCAAGAAACTTTCCGCCACTCTTTTCAATCGCCAAGTTTTTACTACAAATTGTTTAAACTGGAGCAAATCAATCCCGAGGATTAGGATCATTTAAGTATTATCTATTTAATTATCATTGTCCAATTGGACCAGATAATCGTGACTCTTAATTATACACGTTTTACTAATAAACTATCGACTACAAAAAGATTTTTTCAATTCCTTTCTAAAATCTCAAGAGCACGGTGATAGCACGATGTCATTCGCTGGCTGTGTCTATGTCTGCAAATGATTCGTACCTGGGCTTCATCGTGATGTTCGTCCCGATGTTCGGCGGCGAGTCGAGCGCTGTCGGACGCGGCGAGCAAACGAAACGACGCGGGCAACGCACGCTCGCGACGCATGCTCGTACGGTGACCGGGCTGGAATTGTTAGAAATTTATATAGTATTGTCTTTTATTAACATAGCTGTTACACATTTTAATAAAATACTTTTTTATCGGATTGAAGCTATGTATAATTTAGTCGATGTCAACTCCGGGGAAGTAAATACAGATAATATAACTTTTTCTACAGCTGTTTGACATTGACATTCAACACCTTTTGTTACACCACGCTCGCTGTAAAGCACGCGAAACGTCGGATACATTTAAAATTATGTTAAATAATTATAAGTTTACAATACATAGCTTCAATCCGGTAAAAAGTGATTTCTTTAGAAATTTATAGGTTTTGAATTAATCAATTGACTTTCGAATTTTATATAAAATAAACAGTACAACGAGCCGCTGCAAATATAATTTGTTTAATAATTTATTTATTAATCAAACGTTTCTAAGTAACAACAGTGTCAATAATAATAATAATAATAAGTTTTTCTATTTCCTGTTTTTCAATAGTTGGTAGTTGTTACTTAAAAAAATTGATTTTATTAGTATGTTAGTTAGGTCATGTTAGTAATATCTATATATATATATTATTTAGTAATGAATTAACAGGAACCCCGGTTTGAAAGCCTGAAGATGCCTATTTTTGTCGGTCCAGTGCTATGGAGTGCCAGTTTTAGCCAGCTGATTTTTCAGATCATCTTCCCAGCGGGTCTGTTCTTCCGCCTCTTGCCTGACGGTTGATGAATGCCTCCATTAGGTAACTCGTTTGGCCCACTTTCTATATTAATAATGTTACAATATACCTGCGTCCGCGCACGCATATGTCTCTCCCTTCTGGCGCCGCGTTCTTCACTACGTCGTCTAGGCTCGGTTTCTTGAGTATTTGCATATACTGGAAAAGTACAATTAATATGATTAAATACTTTTCATTGGATTTTGCTGGCTCAGCATTATGCTGAGGAGCAGAGTGTTTACGCCTCAGTCGTAAAGGAATGTAATAAATACCAAATAGAAAAAATAATAATAATAAAATTTACCAGTGCACGTAATGTAGTCTAGTGAATAGGAGGCTCACTTGATGTTAAGTGATACCGCTGCCCATGGACACTCGCACTGCCAGAAACCTCACAAGAGCATTGCCGGCCTTCCACGAGTTGGTTAGCTTTTTTTAAAGCGTCCTAAATATTTTCAACCCATAACATACCAGGTTCCTCTTGCGTCCTTTCATGCGAATGCTGTTCCCTCAAAAGACCAGCCAAAGAGGCCAGAGTTGACGACGTCGGTTTCCCCGCGCTCGAGAGACTACTTCGAGTGCCGCCTGAAAATACCGTCTTTGTAGATAATGGTTAAGTTTAACTAATTCATGAAAATAGCGCGGTTAAATAACATTACAACGAATTGCAGAATTCTAAACGCTGTCTCTTTTCATTACAAAAAATATGACAGAAAAAGACGAAAGACTACTTAAATGAGAAGAGTTCAAATATACTGATTCAGTGTTTATTTTTAAGAGCGTTAAGATTTACGTATACGTGATACGTAAACGGCATGAAGAACGTCCTTTATTTAATTTTATACTGTAATACTGCTGCCCTTTCACATTGCTACAAGACTCAAAAGTGCGTTACCGGCCTTTATTCATCTGGTCTTAGGGAGCGTTCAAGCATCTTATCGTTAACGTATCGAATTCAGGGGGGGGGGGTATTTGGGTTTAAACGTTAGGATGCGTGGCGGGGATTGTGTTATTGTTTACTATTTTTTTCGACTTTCCGATGCTTTACACCACATAAATGGAAACTTCTAGGTTTAATGAGTCACTGAGTGGTAACGAAACGTTACATGAAGGGGGGGGGGGGTTCAGAATCGGAAAAAATTGCGTGACGTAATACTTGAACGCTCCCTATATCAGTTATTTAACCTGCACAATTATTCCATTACTTACAACCTGCGATACCAATCTAAACATTTCTTTATATCCTTTCAGTATCCGCGCTAATAACGTATTTATTGGGATTCTGAGAATTACAGAGTACCGATGCTGATTGTACTCTCCTTTACCTAAATCTCCCCTATGCGAAGCCAACGAGGCCCTCGACGCCGCAGTTTGCGTATGGAGCGGTGGCCTCCTGCCCGCTTCTCCTCTTTCTGCGGCTGGAGCATCACACGCCGCGCCGCTGGAGCAGCCTTCGCCACAACGTCGTCGTATGCTAGAAATATAACCCAATCATCTTTTTATTATATAATAAAGCGGTTGAGAAATCTGAACATTTATTTAATTTATTTATTGACACTTCGCAGTACTTATAAGACTAATAAAAAAACACAAATAACACAATACATAAGAATTAATATTAGGGCAACGGGCTGCCTTATCGCTAATAAGCGTTCTCTTCCAGGCAACCCTAGTAAGAAAATAAAAAATAATAATAAAAGAACATTTTAGTCATTTAAACCAGACACAATAAAAGATAACAAGAGAATTGAGAAAAAATTCTCTCATGTTATCATCGTAAAATGATTCTTTATTAACTAACATAAAATTGGGTTGGCGAGCTTTAGTACATAAATTCAGTTCATTGAAATGAAATCGTTTATATGCCACAATCCACTATCTTACAATACAATTTTATTCATTAATTATAATTATAATAATCTAATCTTAATTATAAAAGTTTGACATTAAATAACTATACAGGTAAGATAAGTTATTTAGTGTCAAACTTATGATCTAAATACTCGCTCCTATTTATGACTAGAAGTTTTAGATCACTGGTGATTAAGGTGATTAATTGGTTTAATAATCATGGCATAACAATTTTTTGCATACAGGTACCCACAGCCGAGGGATCTAACACGGCTGTGGGTACATGCATGATTTCAAATGTTAATTAAATACAAAATCTTAATATATATAAATCTCCTGTCACGACGTTTGTCCGCGATGGACTCCTAAACTACTTAACCGATTTTAAATTAAATTGGCACACTGTGAGCAGTCTGGTCCAACTTAAGAGATAGGATAGCTTAGATCTTTAATTATAGTCGCAATTTTAATTTATTGCAAATTATTTGTCTATAATTAATTAACAGTCCGATTCCGGTTCCGGTTGTCAAACTGATAACATGTATGCTCACGTCATCCGCGGATTTTAATCATAAAATAGTGTTATAAAGTGACATTTTTGTGCTGTGAAACGTGGAAACATTAAAACAATATTCATTTTCCACTACTTATAAAAGAACAAAGTGAGAGTGCTAAAATTCGTGCAATAATTGTTGAAAAAACATCTCGAAATTGTAACCTAAAATTCGTCACGGTCATAGACAATAGACTCGTCTCAGCTTAATACCAACATTACGCCAGTGTGACAGTGACTTTTAACAGTGACATTGCCAACAGCAGTGTTGCTACTCAAGAAAAATAAACAAAAAAACCAGTGATACCACACAAGAATCGAAATTTCCCTAGTCATGGAAAAAAACATAGAATTACTTCTAAACAAACTTGATGAGAAATTTAATAATCAAACCGAACTCATAACACACTCCGTAACTAAGAGCGTCATGGAAGCTTTGGACGAGAAAATGAAAACTATCATGGAGGAAAATACTAAACTAAAGGACAAAATTTCAGAACTTGAATTAAAACTCAAAAGAGCAGATATAGAAAAGAGAAAAAACAATCTGGTCTTTTTTGGAATCAATGAAAATATTAAACTCGAAACGGAATTAGTGGATTTTATCAAAGAAATAATTGTGAGTATGGGAGTTCATATGGATAGCCAAGAAATAAGCAAAGTGTATAGAATTGGGCAGAAAACTGAAAATAGAAACCGTCCAGTGGTAACCACCATCACAACTCAATGGAAAAAACATCTTATACTGAAAAATAAGCCTAATCTTCCACAAGACGTCAACATAAAAGAAGACTACCCCAAAGAAATCCTAGACAAACGCAAACAATTACAGCCACAGGTAGAAGAAGAAATAAAGAAGGGAAATATCGCCTATATAAAATACGACAGGCTCATTGTAAAGAAGCCAAAAGAAAATAGAGAGAAAAGGAAAAGAGAAACTTCCGACTCACCAAAGGCACAATCAGATAAGAAAACTAACAAGAAAGCAACACTGTACAACCCACCACCCATACAACCCAAAACACATAGTAGAGAAACCATAAGACCAAACATACTAAACTATGTAGAAAGAACAAGTTATGATTCGCAAATAAATCTCTCAAAAAACTAAATGTCCCGGACCACCGGAATCAAATGATAAATACACCAACAATTAATTATATACACAAACAATAAAAAAAAATGTCTTCCACCACGGCTGGTCCCCGCGGAAGATCTAGACCATCACCCTCTAACAAGAATAAAAAACAAAAGGAATGAAAAAAAGCTATACATAGCAACACTAAATACCAGAATCTTACGGACGCTAGAATCTTTATTAGAACTTGAAGAAGCATTAAAGGAACTAAAATGGGATATTTTAGGAATTAGTGAAATGAAAAGATCAGGAGAATGTATTGAAGAGCACCAGAACTTTGTATTATTCAACAAAGGAGATATTGAAGGACAAGGAGGGGTCGGATTCATAGTTAAAAGCACTTAAAAGAATACATAATAGAATTCATTGGAATTAATGACCAAACTGCCATTCTCAACATCAAACTACCTAGCTTCAAAAAGACCTGGACAATTATCCAAGTCTATGCTCCTACGGAGCAAGCAGATGAATCAAAACATGATTCTTTTTACAACGAAAAATTGTTAGAGGAGGCCTTTGCCAAGAGGCACACTGAATTAAGAGACATTTTATAAATAAACAGACACCACTATACAAAGAAAGCAGTTCAGGATAAGAGGCTTATTATTATAATATTATTATTATTATTATTATAATTAACAGTCACAGGTATCAGTTAACTCCAAAAGATTCTAACAGATGTCGATACTTTTCGACTGTATTGAGTAAATAATCAACAGATGGCACTGCTACGGTAAAACGACAAACGTGTCATATAAGCTACAATTCAATATCATGATTACCACGTGTTATTGAGGCTAAAGTATAAATTAAATTTATTTTGTGAAACGAAGTTCGCAGGGCTGCTAGAATATTATATAATAAAAACAAACTCACCGCCTCCATAGAGCCGTGACTTTATTCTTAATGGCGGTGACAGTGACGGCTCCGCCCACCAACGAGCAAAGCTGTTCCGACGTATCAGCGTACGAAGTCGTCAACGGCGACACGTATATCGGATAACCTATCGGCTGATCGCACGACGAGTTTATTATATTTCTGAGGGCCTGAAATAATACACATATAGCAAGTTAAAAATATAATAAAAGAGATGCCAGTTACAAGTAAAAGGTTGGAAAACTACACGCGAGAAGAAATAAAGAAACATATCAAAATAAATCAAACGGATTATATTGTTAAAAACATAATATTTACATAAATATTAAATATAATATTAATATAATTTAATTTAATATACATTTTTTTAATTGTATATGGATATTGTAGTTTAATTTGATAAATTTTGTTCGTAATTAAAATATGTGTTATAATAAAACTATTTTATATATTATTCACCTGTTTTGCATTCTGTATGGAGCCCCTCTCAGGATTCCGATTCCTCAAATAGACTAACTCTTGCTGCTGCCCCGCCCATAGTCCGCGTACGCACTCGCGATTCAACTTGATCACTCGGAAGCCAAGATGCCTTTTATTCAACATTATAATCTTGTAGTCGTCGTTGCCTTCGTCCATAACGTGCCTGGATTAAAACGGGTTTATTCGAACATTTATTAAACTAAAGAAAATATTTTATTAACTTTGTATTATACGAGTTCATGTGCAGGTTACTAGCATATATCTAATGTCTTAACATTACTCAACTGCTGTTAAGTGATACCCCGTAGCCCATAGACAATTCCAAAGCCTCGCGAGTGCGTTTCCGGCCTTTGGATAATTGGTAGAGTTTAAATTAAGAATACTAAAAATAAATATTTTGAAAAACCAGAGTTTTAACAGAACAGTAAATAAAAAATTTACTCCTTTCACTGTGCAAAGTATGGAATCTCTAAACGATTGATATCAGACGAGCTCAGTGTTTACATTTATATAAAAATATTTTTATTGATCATTTTTCTTCCTCGTAATTAGGGACTTATTTATATTTCTATTAATTTTGACTCAATTAACGTTTGGACAAGCTTTTACATGTATGTTTATATTTTTGAAATGAAACTTCTTTACGCACGCTCGACTTGGGGAGTAAGCTGGCGAACGCGTGACGTAAGCTTTACGAAAAGTGAGATCGGGCAAGGCGAACGTAAGTTGAGTGGGGATATAAGAAAGAGGCAGCAGTACGCGCGCACATTTTCTTTCTCTCTTCCTCTCATAGCCAAATACATTCCGTATATCTAAGCACACTGCAGGCCTATTGTCTGTATCACAGTGTAGGAGCAAGAGAGAACAGTTCGCGCGCACATTTTCTTTCTCTATTTCTCTTATAGCTAGTAAATGAAATATATATACATATATATATATATATATATTTATTTCAGTCAGTAGTTCATTTACGAGTTTATTAGCGTTACGCGAACGGTGCTTTTAATGAATTAATATTTTATTCAATACATTCATAATATTATTAGAAAGAAGAAAGAAGAAAGAAAGAAAGAAGTTTTACATCAGTCGTGTGTTCATAAGCACACTCGTTTTTTTTACTTAGATTTTTCTTTATATAATTTTTAATTTTTTTTTAGTTACACGTTATTTTGAGTTTCTTTTTGTTACTGAATTAAGCAAATCTTGTACTTTACCCTCTGTAGGTTTTTTTTATTGTTCCATATTAGGGTTGCCTGGATGAATTGTAAGCGATAAGACCGCCCGTTGCCTAACAATTAATGTAACCTTTTTTTGTTTATTTTATACGGTTTCGTACATGGTAACGAATTGTAAATATATAAATAAATTCATTTGTCACTTGAAATATTATTATAAGGTATCGGTACCTTAACGCCAGTAAATGTGGTGCTCCACGTAGAACGTTGTATCTCCAGGCAGGAGCAGCTTCGTGGCAGATCACGAGCCGCTGGGAGTGAGACACGATGGCCGAGTACAGGGCTGCACTGCTGCAGTATTCTTCGGGGAACATGAAGTGATCCTGGAATTATAACAAAACAATATTAACGACTGGGATCTAACAAAATATTGATATGGATTGGAGTTATCTATAATAAAAATGAATCACAAAATATGCTTAGGGCAAAGATGGAAGACGGTTGAACCTATTCAAGTTATTTTTATTTTATCCTTGAAATCTTGAGGCAATTTTTGGGAAAAAAATTAAAAGTTAAGTTTTATTTAGTACCCAAGTTCTTTTTCTAGAGAAGCAAACAGTCTCTATGGACTAGAGTGGCAAAATATTCCATATACGTACGTAGCTAATAAAAAGATAGGCAAAGTAAATAAACCATTTAAATCCAGTCCGGGCCGGCTAATGTATTATAAAAATCATCAATTCATAAAAACTAAATCACTCTGATTACATAAATAAAAAGGAACAGATATGACTATGTATCCAACATTAGTTAAAACGTTATTGGAATGATTTTTTTAAGTGCATAATTATTTTAAAATAACATAATCCTTATTTATAGAACAGGTAAACGTTCACGTGTTGTGATAACGCCATAGACATTGAGAAAAGGCTCGCAAGTGCGTTGCCGGCCTTTTAAGAATAGGGACGCTCTTATCTGAATCTTTAGTCGAAGTGGTTCGGATATACTTCAATGGGTGATTGAAGAGATCATAACAGATTTTTTTGGAAACTGACCAATAGAGGAACTGTTATTAAAATATCAATGTCCATATTTAAGAATTATTATTGAGATATTTCCTAGATATTTATTACTAACCTGATGCAACTTGAGAGCCATCCGTATAGCGGGAGCTAGAACGGAGTGAAGGAGGGACACGTCCGAGAAGACCCATTCGTCGCGTGCGCACGTTATTCGGAAGTCGCCTTTGAACAGCGAGTGTAGGCCGTATAAGAAGAACTCCACGCTAAAATGTATATTTTACAGATATGTTATATCGATAGAGAGACAAATTGCATCATAAATAGCTTAATTTTATATAAGCAAAACGAAACACATACAAATTGTGTGTCAAAGTTTTATGGAAATTTCTTAGGTCCACTTAATTTATTATATTTAATTACATACACAATAAAGTTTATTTTATTTCTTTATTTAATAAATCAAAATGTTTTTTTTTACTATTTACATATTTTAATTATTATTTAATTATAATGTGTATATATTTTTTAATGTTTTCTTGCATTTTAAGCATTTTGTTTTAACAAAAACTGAGACAGATTTATATAGATACAACTTATTTCTTAAACTCCCCAATCAAAGAATATACGTTACCTGGAAGCTGAAAGATGCTGAGCTGCAGCCAAGGCCCGTCTCCCCAATAAGCTGAGGGCGAAACACAGAGTCAGCAGAGAAGGATCTCGTCTCCAGGCCGCGCCACGTCTCGCCCCGCAGTGCGCGATCCACTCCTGGTACACCGCTATGAATCTACTCCTGAAATTAACATTAACGATTCTGGTATCACGTGTACTTCACACTAAAAGTACGTAAAAGGCCGGCAACGCACTCGCGAGTCTTCTGGCAACAAGCTATATTTTCCAGGAAATTATTTGAAAAATGAATTTAAATGTGACAAAATTTAAAACCTAGTAATCCCACAGGCTCTGAAATCGTAGTCTTCATCGAGATTGACGTTGAAGATGGGATCCAAGTCGACAAAGGACCTCTCCGTCATCGGTCTGAGGGCCTCATTCAATTCCGGAGACGACAGCCATTCCTCCAGCTTACTCGACTGAATCGTGTAGAAGATAATACTCTGGAAAAAAAGAATACGTAAAAAATTCTTCGGGAAACCTTCAATTCTTATCTATTTCCTTTTTTATTTCAAAGCATTATAATTATCACAGAACAAAACTTTTATATTAATATAATCTTTGTGTTGAAGAATAAACTAACGCTCTTAACTTCTGCGGTAACCTAACATTGTACCGTACGGAGGACGCGGAGCACCTGTCAAGAAAAGCTACAGAAGATCCACGAGCAGACCACGAAGGCTGCAGACGTCGATACTCAATAATCTGATTTTTCCTTCCGTGAAATTAAAAAAAAAAATTTCTGTAGTTGGCAACACTGCCTACTAATTACAGGTTTAGTAAACCTTGAAAAAATTTAGTAAAACTTTTGCTTTTTTTACTGTTGTTGGTGCAAAAATACTTTATTTTAAAAATTTATCACTCGCCGTAAAACTATGTGGAGCACCGCACTTAACAAAATGGATACATTTACTAACAAATAAAATGCATGTATACACTCAGATGTTCAGACTCGTATTGAAATTGTAAAATGTGCCCGGCCAAAAAGGTTTGTCATTTCTGACACGTCAAAAAATGATAATTGTCAGAACGCTACCGAATTAAAAATGTTAAAATCTCGTTGTTGGCCTTAAGGCCCTTTACAGGGCAGAATGGGCTTTATCTCACGACTAGCGCAAGGGTGTCTTCTGCGAATTTCGGACCTCGAATTGGAGCCGTCGAGCGAACAATCGCCTAAAGGGCTGGCCGAAATCTCACTGAAGTGCGCGAGGTAAGAATTAAAGATCAACGCCTTCCCCGGTGAAGGCGGTTTTTATCCGCTATCCATTAAGTCGTGGCTTCCTACTGGTCTTTTTGTACGGTCTTGACATAATTATACTTCTATGCGTACGCATCTTGGCCGTAGTGTGCTATTGTTTATACCAATTCGAGTCTTTCGCGTTACATAACCTTATATTTGACACGAGAGTAGGCAAAAATTTCTACTCCTTCGTAGTACTAATCAGTAGATACCTGATAAATGATAAAACCTAGATAAATGCTTTAAAAACCTTAGGTAAAGATTGTAAAAAATTGCGGGTAGTTCCAACTAACCTTAACATAATACGTGAGTAACACCTTCCTAAAGTCAAACACCTGAAGCATGGAAACCGCACTGTTATCCGTCACAGAGTATCCTTCTAGGACATATCTTGAGGTCGCCAACTGCCAGGCGAGCCAACGGAGGGTCCACCAGGAACCGGGGGATAGCACTCGACCCCCACAAACCCAGCGACCTCCACAGACGCCATCTACAATTAAAGTAATGTAAAATTAACCGGTCGTACTTACATTTAACATTATCCAGGTAAGCAAAAAAAGAAAAAATACTAAACTAATTCTATATTTACATTTACTACCAGTTTGCAAACCAGCTGCCCACCGAAGTATTTCCGAACCAATTCGACTTAGGGTCCTTCAAGAAAAGAGCGTACAAATCCTTTAAAGGCCGGCAACGCACTCACGAGCCCTTTGGCATCGAGAGTGTCCATGGGCGGTATCACTTAACACCAGGTGAGCCTCCTGCCCGTTTCTTTTTTATAGAACAGGGGTTCTATAAAAAAATACCAATCCGAAGACTGCTACTCGTTTTAATCGCCAAGTTTTAAGTCATACAAATTATTTGAACTGGGGAAATCAATCACAAGGATTAAGACGATTTTAAATTGCAAAATTTATAAAAAAAGCTTGCAATTTTATTGTATAAACGAATACAATTTCCATATGAGGAGTGGATTATCTTCTGAAGCCTGCTTGGTCGGACGCTTAGATATGTTCTCTTTCGAGTATTATACTGATCAAAAATATATATATTCAATTATATTATACAATTATTTGCAAGAACCGAAGAAGATTTAAAAGAAGAGAGACAAGATTTTTTTATTATTATTTTCTTTTTAATTAAAATATATAGTAATTCGTAGATGCTTATATCTTATATATTGATATGACTTTTAATAATACAAAAAGCAATAAATTAATTAACGAAGAAAATCCATAAATACTATTATAAAGTACGATTAATATTATTATAATTAATTATAATAATCTTATTTTTATACATAATTATAATTAATCTTATATAAAAAAACTAATATATATTTTTTATATACGCAGGTAAAAATCTCACCACTATTCTCCTCTGGTCCTTCGGAAATAGCTTCAACTTCACGTTGCTGGCAATAAGTCCCGCGAAACTCCAGACCTCGGAGTTGGAAGGAGACCAGCCCATTTCCCATTTCCACGATATGCACGAGGCAGTTTAGATAATCGGATGCTAATACTGAAAAAATATTTATTAGCCATATATAATTTGATAACTATATGTTGGGGCAGACATATTTTAGACTAGGAAATATTAATATTATATTACCATCACATCGCAGATAGTTACACTAAATAACCTTTTTTTAAATAAGTATTTAAACCATCTTTTATGTTTTTTAATGAAAGAATATCGAAATTTTTATCGAACCTACTTGAACATACACCTAAAAATCATCAATTCAGAAGGGGTTATTAAGGGGGAAGGACGCAGGAGCTGTGTTGGCCAAGTTTAGAACTTTCAAAGTGCGACATTCATCCCTGGTGTGGTAGGTTTGATACTCTACACTAATACAGTGAAAAAAAAAACACGGAGAGGAAACCGAAATTCGCCTCGCCAAACAAACACACAAATATATAAGGATATCTTACCAAAACAATCGCCTTGTTGGACAATACCCCATCTCCCAAGCATCAGATCTCCGCAGAGGTAGTGTTGTAAGGAACGTGTCAAATGCTCGTAGAATATTGAATTTAGGTTATTATCATCTGAAAAAAATGGAAATTAAGTAATAACGTATAAACAATGAACAGTACTATGTATTATTACGTTTTTTGAAGTCAAACTTCTTTAGGCGCATTAGTAAAATTTTTACGGATGAAGCGTCACGAACATTTGCAGCGTTTTTGACGAGGAAAAGGGAGAGAGCGATTGAGAGAGAGTGAGAAAGGGAGATCGAGAAACAATACACGCTATTGGTTAATATATGTCTAATTATGATTTTTGTAGTATTTTTTACACACAAATACTTACTTAAAAATAACCCAAACATAATACGATTCTTAACTGTTAAAATTTTGCATAAATAAATAAATAATAATTTTATTTTTCTTGTTTTATGAATGTTAAAAAAAAATACTATTAATCTACTCACCAGCCCCAAGATTCCTTTCAAGCTGTGACGAAAGTCTCGTGTTGCTTTGATCAACTCGCTTCGTGTTGTAATCTCTCTCCCAGAACTTAACAGGCCGAACGTATGATGTCATGAATATTGCGCTACCTAAAAAAATATTTATACCTTGAAGGCTTTATTTTGTATCATTTCCCCTTTCTTTAGACTTTGATGAATTAAAATCTAAAAAAACATTACTTTTACAGTTCAAAATATTCCCATTTTTCATGGTCATTATGTCTTTTTTTGTATCAGCATGTATGTATCTAAATAAATAAAAATGAACCACAAAATATATCTCAACACTTGAAAACGGCTGAACAAATACGAGTAGTTTTTTTTCTTTTTTCCTTGAACTCTGAGGAGTGTTTTTAAAAGCGATAAATATTGGAAAACTTGCACAAAAACACCAAAATTTTTTTTTTTGTGATTGCGAACGCAACAGTATCTATATAAACTGTTACTGTGTACTGTTTCGTACAACATATCGGAATGGTAATGCTTTAAAGTTTGTGGTAAAAATACTATATATAATAAAAATATAATATTTATATAAAAATATAGACAAACTTGATCACAACAAATAAGATAAACCACGCCTTAAGAGAATCAATAATGTTTATACACAGCCAAAAAGATAAAATATATACATACCCAAAGCAGGAGTGAGTGGTGATGACAATAAAGCTGATAGCGCTGCTTGAAGAAACAACATGGCCGAATGAGGCACGGAAAATGGCTGCGCAAACGCATGAAATGCGCTACCCCAAGTTATCTGCCACGGGGCTATATAGGTCACAACGAATTGTACCTGAAAATTTTTTAAAAATGTATTAAAAACTATACTTCGGTTTTTTTAAGTCGGATAAAAATTCTAAACTAGGCATATTATAGATTATCAACCACAGAGTCGTGTATTCGAATCTCGTTCAACAGCAGGGAATGATTAAAGAAGTGTAGCAAGAAAGATTTTGGAGGAGGTCTCCATTCCGTCGCAGATTGTGTACTAATGTTAAACATAATGAATGTGTATACGCAATATACGCAAGTGGATCTAGTTCTTAGGGTAGGAAAATAAACACTCCATGATTGACTTGATTCGTTATAATTCACTTCATTGACTTTACATAAACTGTATAACTTCAAACACGGTATTGCCCATGCGCATATGACAACTTCTTTTAAAATCTATTCCCTACTCCGTCTCGACCATCCCACTTCGGACAGAAGTTCGACGTCAATTCGTAAACAACCTAATGAGCAACTATTGCACATGCGCACTTATAGATGCTTATGAATATGTTTCATAAAGATGTTGAAATTTAATTAAATAAATCGAATAAAGGCTATTTTATGTATACACACGTAAACATATGCTAGAAATATCTTACCTTCAACAAGAACTCATAGACTTTGTTAAAAATGATGGCCATGATAAAGTAATCCACTAAAAAAGTCTCCGATATGTTCTGAGCGCCAAGATCCAATTGAAAGAGAAGCACCGCAAACACGATGATTAGGTATTGACTTTCTGGGTCTGAATAGGCGTTTCTGAGACCTAGAAAAATAAAAACATCGTGAGGAATCCGGGGAGGAGCCTGATCACCTACTTGCACAATAGTTTGACAAATGATCATGAAACAGATATATGAGGCCCAGACCTCAAAAGGTTGTAGCGCCACTCGTTTATTTTTTTAATGTTATAAATATTACTATGTTAAAAACGGTTAAACTCAAAAACTACTTGACCAATTTATATTCCAATACTGTTAGAAAGCTTCCTATACGAGCCAAGGCTGTACTCTGCTTTTTAAAAGCGTGGCGATTAAATCGTCGGAGTTAGAGAGAGTAATGTCACATTGATTAGCAAAACATAGCTTTTCAATTGCGTATATTTCGTTATTTCGCATATATTCTATTCATGTACGCGACTTGTTAATTGTTAAAATAAAACCCTATATAATTCAAACCACCGATTACCCAGGAACCATACAGTTCTCATAATGTAGTCTATATTTATTTCAATAAAAAAAGCTAGCAAAATGTCAATGCGATGATGTCTATATTAACTGGACTTACATTTCAATGCGCATACGCTTATAATAAGCGCGCCCAACGCGTCTCCATACTTTTCAGCAATAGCGGGCGCGTCTTGCGTCGTTGCCGCAATCACCACCGCAGGAAATAACAAGTTCCGCTCGAGGAAACACACGTATACGAATATCTGAAAAGATACTTTGACTTAACGTATGATTCATAATGGGACGTCAAGGCACAATACAAAATTCCACCCGTATTACCTAGACATCCGTCGTTCCACAACTTAGTTTTTTAACGCAGTTTTTGCCGCGCCCCACCACTATGTGGAACCAACTGCCCACTGAAGTGTGTCCGAATTAATTCAACTTAGGGTCCTTCAAGAAAAGAACGTACCAATTCTTCTGGCCATCAGCGGCGGTAGCACTTACATCAGGTGTGTCTCCTGCCGATTGCCCCTACTCCTTCCTCAAAGGCCGGCAACACTCCCACTAAAAATGGGTGTCTGGGCTGCGATGACTGCTTCTTTTGGGCGCACCGCAGGCTCGTTTGCCCCCCTTTTATATATATTAAAATAAACATTTACTGACCTTCTCAAAAATCATAAGCCGTGCTGGCTCTGTCACTTCAAACTGCGCGTATTCGTGTTGTTTTAACACCGGACCGGCTAGACAGAGCCAAGGTTGCTGCTTGCGCAATTGTGGGGTTAGGTAGTGAAGAACCCAGCCCAGGCTACCAGCTATTATCCATAAAACCTAGAAATAATTTAACTGATATAAACAGTTTCTACTATGCAATCCAGAACTTCTAAAAATGTCCAAAATGTATGGTTTTTATTCGGCTAGATCAAAGTTTTTTAATATGTGATTCAGTGATTCATTTAAATATAATATCTATGTATAATCTGATACCTAATCTCCTAATTTACTAGTGTTTTGTGCTTATTATTAATATATAGTCTTCACATATAATTTATCAAATGCATACAAAATATTGTAAATACTATTTTCAAAAAATAAGTATGGAGTTCCATGATCATTCTTCTCCTTATGAAACTGCACTTAGCGCTAAGTTTGACCGCCTTATCTCAAAATGTAATGGATTTTATAATAGAGACATAGGTCAGGCTGTCTCGTCTCGTGTGATATAATCCAATAACTAAGAGCGACTGCATCATCTTTCACATCATCTCACAACACAGCCGAATTAGGTTTTATTAATCATTTTTATAGTTATGTTTATGTTTAAAGGTGTCTGCCCACTATCCCGTAGCATACCATGACCGTGCTAGGAACGTATCCAGCACGGAAAGCAATCCGGTATGATCAATTCCGCCCACGGAAGCGGGCCGACAGCGTTCTGAACCCGTTTACAACCCGTATGTAACTCATATATAACCTGTATGATGCCCGCATGTGACACGGCAGAAATGTATATTATGCATTCCATCTCCGGCTATATATTTAGTACAGTTGTTTTTGTTTGTATATATTTCGCAGTTAAGTATTTAAATCAGAGAGTTAATTTAATCTCTAGTTAATAAAATATCGTTATTCAATTAAGTCGCCAGCATTTTGATTTAAATAAAGCAGCGTCGAAAACTATTTTACTGCGACATATATATTTTTACGTAAGCTACAAGAATACGAAATAAAAAGCATATGAATAAAAGCTTTCATGTCTCTAATAGATCAGCAAAAAATATCAGAAATGAGTTATGTTTTTAAATAAACACAAAATACTCACTGTATTAAGCTGTGGTTTCAACGTAGTGAAGACGGTCGTACAGTGAAGTCCGAACACCAAAATACCCAGGAACGTACACACTATTACGTCATTCTTCAACCTTGCGTTAACCGTCTCTTGTAATTTCTTCGGCAATGGATCTTCCATATCCTCATCCGACTTATCCAATTCCGGCTTATTCGTATTGGAATTTAAAGTATTGGAATCGCGCGTCTTATCATCGTTTTCAGTTGGCGGGTCCACTTTCAGAGACGTCGTGGAATTCGTCGTATCACCTTTAGGATCCAACTTCAATGAACTAACGCTGGACGCTTGGGAGCGTTTGTGTGTTCTCGAGATATTTGTTTCCGAACTAAAGTTTATTTTAGAAGCAGAACTGCCGACTGAGATCTGTTTTGAAATGTTACTTTCGGAATTATTCTTCTTCTCCTCTGTCAGGGTGTTAGGTTCCGTTTTATCGTTTTCTGGCGAACACTCCGGATTGTGTACTATATACAACTCCGGCGGTAGTAAGTGTTTCTTAATTAAATTCCATATAAGGGTATAGTCGCTTGCGCTACGACTCAAATGATACGCTATGGGCACTAGCAGTCCGCAAAATATCGATATTAGTATGTTATGTTTTTGATGCTGCGATTTTTTCCCTTCTATCAAGCCACTGTAGGCGAAGCCATACAAAGTTCCTATAGCGGCTAGCGATCGCATCACACAATACACGGCAGCGCTCAAGCTGCTAGTTGCGTTTCCTCCAAACACGTGCATGTCAATTTGTTCTAATAAGTACATGAGAAATGTATTGACTTGTGGAAACAACCCCAAACTAAACGCTAAAGGGAAAAATAATAGGAACTTCGATAAGATTTCTTGAACAACGTACAGGCAATCTCGTTCATTTAATTCTAAACCATATATTGATAACGGTGTATCTGCGCTTCGTTTACTTCGCGTGTGATCGTCATCAGTGAGATGACTACTCACAGCGCATAGTATTGCTGTACAAAGGCAAAAATATACAGGCCGGGAGAACACAACCATTTTATTAAAACCGTGAACCGGCGACGCAGAATCTGGTTGAACACTTTTCAGCAACGAATATTGACTCCCAGCCATGATAAAACAAAACCAGAACGCGTATATATCCTTGTAAAATCCTAAATTTAAAACCATTGATCCCAAAACTGCGACCGCTATCGCCAGCATTATCGACACAAAGGTCTCTTTGAACGTTAAATTTCTATCAAATAAAGCTAATAACTTTAAGCGGTCCATGGTCACTTTGATTTCAAAAGTTTTAGAGAATTTAAATTTGTAGTAGCTCTTTGTTTTTGGCTTGTTGTTCTTTTTTATTTCGTCCATCATTTTACACAATTTACTAACATTTATTTGTTCATTTATTTCATCGTTTAACGATTGTATCAAACTCGGGAATTGCGCCTCATATTGAGCGTTCATTTGTTGCGCTCGCTGTTGATTCATTAAGAAATTGATATGCATACTGGGGAGACCCATTCGATTCTGTCTTTCATTCTCAATCTCTTCAAGCAGACTGTCGGTGACATAAGCCACGGGCGACCTTGCTTGTTCTAAATGAGAATTGGTCCCACCATCAAACACATAGAACCTTTTATTAGTAGTATTTGTGTTTATTGGCACGATTGCAGACACATTATTATTACTTGATAGGAGTGGGTTATTGCTGCCTTGATTCGAAGAACTATGGTCGACACTGTCACCGCGTTTTGGTTTTGTATTTTCACTAGTTCCTGCTTCTGATTCTAAGGAACCGCAGCTTCCACCCGCTGTTTCCGTGTTATCATCCGGTTTGATTTCCTTAATTTTTGGTGCATCTTCATTTCCGGGCAACGGAATTGGAAGAGCTTGGGTTCGGGCGCATCCATTTTTATCGAAAGTATATGACATCCAGTTCCCATATTCATCCATAAAACAATGTATAGCCCCGTCTGTAGTGTCATCGAATGACTTCGCGAAATGAACTGTTCCGGAATTGCCTTGTTCTGTGATTGAAGGTTTATCTTTTTTCTCATCATTTTGTGAAGAATTATTTCGTTGCCTTGTGGAACGTTTTACTTTACGCACTCGATTTCTATGATTTCTATCCATTAAAGGTCGCAATCTTGGACCCTCTTCTGTAGGTTGGGTTTCAACTGGAGGAGTATTATTTTCATTACAGCATGGCATAAATTCTACTCTTGAATTGAGAAAGGCGGCTAATAAGGGCATAGAAGTCGGAAGTAGGGTATTCGTGGATGTTTGTGCGACTTCTTCTATTGATCTTTTTCTGGTTTTGTGGGAACCTTCTCTTTCACTTCGTATACTTTGTCGATGGCTTCGCGAACGACAATCTTCTCTATTTGGCGGTGGCATTACGACAGTGTTTGCGTTTGTCGCAGCAAATAAACATTCTAATCCCTGTACTAAAGCAGCTTGAGCCTCAACAGCATCCATCAGTATCCTATCTTCATTTTGACTGTCTTCTTTTTCTTTCCTAGAATCTCGCTTCTTGTTCTCCTTTTGTGATGATGCTCGGGAACGCGCTAAGTTTTTAATCTGCTTTGGTATTGCGCCTAAATTTTTTGGAACATTTGTGGAAGTTTCTCCTAAAGCACCAAGTTTTTTACATCGTACTTCTTCAGTATAAACACTATCTTTGTACGCTATTTGTTTTGAATCTGTTTCTTCAAATAGCCATTCAATGCTATATACACTCTTTTCATCAGCGCTCTTGCTATCACAAGTAAGTTGCGACTCTTCCGTTTCCGGCGGATGTTTTTCAAAGTTATTTACAACCTTTCTTTCCTCGCTACTACTGCTAGAATTCGAAATATCGTGGTCCCATACTTTTTTTTCTACTGGCTGCTTCTCTTCTGCTCTTTTTTCCGATTGATCACCTGTGTCATTTGATTCTAAACTAGATTTTTCTATTAGTAAATCTTTTGAACTTGCACTAGCTTTATCAAAATAATCTGCATTGTATTTACAATCACAAGGATGCCCCTGACGCTCAGGTCGGGTTTCTAATTTGGCGGATTTTTTCAGTCTTGTAGGCTTTTTCTCACTAGGGCAGCCCGAATGTTTTCCTACTTGGATTCGATCACAGGAATGTTTCTTGCAATCGTGTTGATTTTTTGTACGTACTACGCGAACATCATTAGGTCTATCTAATAAGGGAGATCTCGAACCATTGTTCTCATAATCAGAATCACTAGAACGAATTGCAGATGATTGCTCTGCATCCCAGTCAAATCCTCTAAACTGTTTTTCATCTTCGTAATCACTATAACTTTCACCACTGGAATCTAAGTCGGTTTCTTTTTGGGAAGTCTGCATTTCATCGGATATTTCCGCTATAGGATAAACAATTTCTGAGCCATAATTTAAATAGGGATAACTACATCCTTCACCATTTTCGTTCTTAGGGTATAAATTTAAGTGGGGACCACGGGTCAGACACTTGCTAGGGGGTGGTATAACTGCGCTTTTTGGATTTTTAAGCACTTGTCCACCAATGGTTTCGGCACTATTTGGATGTGGAGATAAATTGGAAACACTGGGGGGAGGGCAACCAATTTCTAAAGCAGCACTTTTGATTCTCCTAACACCAGGACTCTTACCCTTACTTTTATCAGTCTCAGCTGGTGCTTCTGCTTTAACCATCATATATTCACCTAACTCTACACTAGCAAAAAATCCTGTATCTGCATTATTAGAGTGTCTCCTCATATGTGAAACTAACTGCGCAGTTGAATTAAGAAGCGGCAACTGTATAGTGGACATAGTAGAGTTGGAATTTCTTCGCATATTTGATGATTGTGCGGTTGCAAGGGCCATAGCGGACTTGGTGCAACTTTCATCTGGATAATTTGTGTATCTTCGGCGTTGTGCGAGTCTCTTCTTTGGTGAAGGTGGTCCTACACTAGGTTCTGAGTTGTCTCGTGAATCTGAACTCAGTTGTCTAGCAAATTTAGATTGATAGGGTTCTCCAACAGCCGCCTCGTCGCCGTCTAAGTAAAGCCATTCTTTAAAGAAATCCCTATTGCTGGAGCCTCGTCTGTGAGGGCACTCATGATACCGACGACTTACTTTAGCAAATGGGCCTTCATCTGTATTATGTAAAGGTGGATTTTTATCACCTCTAGAATTTCTATGTTCTTCGGCAACCAGTTCATCAATTCTACCAGGTGCACCACGTCTACTTCTGATATCTCGCCTATGACCAGATTTTGATCTATTTCTTGTTGGACGAGATTTTGATGGTCCTGCATCTACTGTCTGTGCAATACACAGATCTGATTTAGTTGTAGCAACTGGGTCCAGCTGTTTGCCAGACATTGCACTATCTTCCATGCTAGATTCTGAACTATTCTTACGGTGAACATCCACTTTTAAATCTGAAATAAGACAAACATTTTTAACTTTTTTTTCTGTAGTAAAGTGATGTGTGTGGTTTCGTTAAAAATCGTTCAGCGCTAAACCTGTCTAAGTTACTACTTCAATATTTTTTTCTGGTATTGGAAGAAGAAAAATACAACTTACCAATTGTACTATTATTTGGTTTATGATAAGTTTCAAGGGAAGTAACAGAGTCATTGTCACTTGGAGGGACAGCTGCTGCACTTAAGGTTTGCATTTCCACACCCTCCTCTGGCCTGCGGGATTGCAGTAGACTAAACAATTGTGAGTATATTTAATACATGCAGCAAAGCCGGGTTAAAGCAAAGCTGAATCTAATCTACTACTACTGTTATATTACAACAAAATTATAACTTATACTCATAAATAATATATTAGTCGGATAATAGTTATAATTAGTTAACACAAACTATACACTTAGAATGTAACAGAATGTGTTTATGTAAAAACATAATTTAAAAAATACATAAATTTAGCTACAAAAATTTATTGACTCCTTTGTCAAAATAAAATTTTAGAGCCATCATGGATTTAGTATATTAAGTACTTTTAGTTGAGTTTTTTATTGATGTCAAACTACAACTACTACTCTACTAAGCTACAGCTAGGCATAAATCTACTGTGACCCCATTCTACTTAAGCAATAGAAGAATTGCATTTAAAGACTAAAAACTTTGTATGATGTCACAATGATCATGATTTTAGACAAAGTCAAGCTAGACAATGAATTCAGGTCATTAAACCGTATAATATTTATTTATGTTTGTTTAAAACAATGTATACATTTTTTATACTTCATAATTCTCTATTGTTTGTCTGATTACGTAAAGCTATAGAAAAAATCATACAGACACATTGCAAAACTTAAATATACAAACTCTTATGAAGTATAAGGACCACTTACGCAGCATTCTCAGTAGGGTTGCCTGATTCATCTGTTGTTTCAACAACAATCAATTCCTTTGTATCATACATGTGGTGCAAGCCATGGTTTATTACCTTGAGTACAGTAAAGACCAAAGCCACTAGAACACAATAAACTGCCCAACCAACACTTGCTGGTGGAAAGTACTGCAACAAAAGGTTAAAATTAACCATATGGAATGAAAGTAATAATGTAACATTTATTCACATACATATTTAAGACAGTTTAAAAAGCTTACTAACATTCAGTTTACAATATATATTTTTTAATTATTCATAGTAAAAAAATATTGTGTCCTGTCATAATAAACATTATTCATAAGAACATTATTTATTTGTTACATTATTTGCAAAGGCTTCAGGTAGTAGAATGCTGTAGAACAGCAGCCACAAAACCAGTTTGTTTTGTAAATTTATTAATAAAAACAAATGACTAATCGCGAGCTGCGGAAACGTTAAGAACATTGACCTGATTATTTGTTGTAATGAATGTTTCATCAAACACCGCGATATTACTTACCAGGTATACGGAGAAGGGCAAGCAAAGGAGGAATAGCCATATGTACAAATGTACGGTGTTACAAAATAAGTTCTGATGAGGATCATAAAACCAACCCCCAGTTAAAGATGCCCATATACCCTGCCGTAATATCTCTAATGTTTGTGAACCCATTTTGATAACTAGAGACACATAATCACGTTTGACTGACTGTCTACACACACAAGACTATACATATCACAATTTCAAACATAATTTCACATCAGCTCATGTCGAAAAGAAACTCTGTCCTCTTTACTGCCATTTTGTACGACGTTCATAGTTCACACAATAACAAAATTGCAGACATGTGTTTTACACAAATGCTTGCATAAAACTCATTTTGGGGGGTTAAGATTATTTATTTTCGAAAGGTTTGTCAAAGACACACAACATTGTTTTAATTTTTAATGAGATTGTAATAAAATAACATAAAAACAGTCGACATTCCTACAAAACAACACTCGATTTGAATTTGATATTTGACTCGACACTCGACAGTTCATCTGAAAATGACATTCTCTTTGCCAAAATCATAATCGAGTTTGACATTACTAGGGATTACAAAAAACCGGTATTCGACTTGCAAACTGTTACGGAAAATCCTAAATTACTTTTAGTTGTGCAAGAAAACAGGAACTGTAAACACGATTATACACGTCGTGTATTTTTGTTTTGCTTTGACGTTCTAAATAGGGCGCAATTTTATATTATTTTTAAAATAAACGCGCGATCTTTGGTGGAAATTATTCGATAAAAAGATTTATATTGTGTTAATTATCAAGTGAGTGTCCAGTGACTACTTGAGTGAAAATATATTTTGAAAAATGCCTGAAATTGAAACAATTTTGAAACAAGCTGCTATGCAAGTTGGAGCTGGAGGTAGTGCTGGATTTATTGAAGTGTGCATTATGCATCCACTGGATCTCGTAAAAACAAGGTTGCAGTTGCAATCTACAACGACAAAAATTCATCACTCTGACCCACATTATTACCGAGGGATAATAGACTGTATGAAAAAAATGCAACAACATGAGGGGTTATTATCATTCTGGAAGGGAATATTACCGCCAATTCTAGCAGAAACTCCAAAACGAGCTGTGAAGTTTGTTACCTTTGAACAATATAAGCGGTTTTTTATGTTTGGCTCACCGACTCCAACACCTTTAGTTAGTTTTGTTTTTATTTTTTCCCTAATCGATTTCCTGTTTACGTTTTCTTTTATATGACTTAAATACAATTTTAATATTTAATTATTTTTTTACATTCTGTTCTATATAAAGCAGCTGATGGTTATTGCAATTTAAAATTTATGTCCGTTTCGAGGTGTTCTTAATATTTTATAGTATTTACAGTTGCATAATTTATTCTAGTAAAATATTATCAACCATAATATTAACAATCCTAATAAATCTTAGTACATAAATGTTAATGTCATTATCACTACATATACTTTAAAAACTACTTAATATGGTTAAAAACCTGTAACATTACGTACGTAAATGTATATTTAGGTACTTACTTATATTTACAGACATTTGCATTAGCCGGCTTAGGAGCAGGCATCACTGAAGCGGTGTTAGTGAACCCGTTTGAAGTAGTCAAAGTGACTCTACAGTCAAATAAGCAGCTGGCTACCCAAAGCCCCAGCACTTGGGCAGTGACCAGGGAGATAGTAAGAGAAAGTGGACTCGGCTTTAGAGGGCTTAATAAAGGATTAACGGCGACGATAGCCAGAAATGGAATCTTCAACATGGTCTACTTCGGCTTTTATCACAGCGTTAAAGGATACTTGCCGGAATACCAGGTACGAATTATACTTGTTAAATTTAGTATTGCCAATACATCAAAATACTACGTATTTTTTTGGCTGCTAAAAGAGTAAAAGTCTTGGTAAGTTTTTTTTGTGTAACAGGAAGCAAACTCATCTGATGTTAAGCGTGCAAATGAACTGATTCAGTGTTTATGAACAAGAGCGTTCAGATTAATTACGTATAGATTTACGTAAACGGTATGAAGAGCGTCCTATATTTATTTATATAACTTTAAATATTTTTTTTATATAACGAAGTCAAACGACCAGTCCAGATGTTACCTAAGTGATACCACCGCCCATGGTCACTCATATTGCCAGAAGGCTCGTTAGTGCGTTGCCGGCCTTTTGAGAATTACTCCGTTCGTGAAGAGAAAAGAGATCACTCACAAACTAACACCCACAAACAACACTGTGTGTAATGTGTATTAGCTGTTGAAATATGGACCGGCTTAGTGAGGAAACTTATTTCCACTCAATGTGGACCTAGCTATTTGGTTCATAAAAGTTTTTTATAAGTATCTGATGCAAATTTTTTGAAAGAGATTGTGAAAGTACTAATCGCTATTTGGACTTGGGGTAGGATTATGGACCAAATGTATTTTTATAAATAACAAAAAAAATTGTAAAATATAATTATGTTTGGTGCCATTGTAATCATTTAGGTATACCTATAAAAAATAGCTTACGATAGATAATCAGAACCTATACAAATGTTATAAAAAATCGGTAAATCTTTTCAGAGGAGACACCAACACTATGACGCGAGAATTTTATGTTTATGTAAATATACGTTGCTTTTATATATTTAAATAAGTATAGTAGCTATTGAGTGTCAAATCTCAGATACAAGTTAGATACATTTTAATTTACAATTGGTAGAAATTTTCAAATTTAATTTCATTTGCAATTCGTAATGCAATTCTTTATATTTTTGAAAAATGAACCAGTATTTATTCTTAACAGAACTATCAGCGAGGGGCGATAAGAACATCTTAGCCCCGAAGTGTTATCGTACGATGACATTACGTGTCATTTAACAAGATATTTTATTCAGTCACATTAATATCTAATAACTATTTACTCGTATCTTGCACTGGTCAGTTGTGTTCCGCGGTTACATTAACTAATATACTATCTGTTGACTATCCAACTATGAAAGAAATATCCAACAGAAAAGTAACAATAGAAATTGATTCGAATCATTTACATTAAATGCATCGATATGTTGAGGTTACGCATAAATGCAGACTATTTATTGTTGTAAATGTTTTAGTTATGTACCATACCAATACATAATGTATATTTATGTACTCAATCGTAGTTAACATCTATATAAGCTAAGCTAAGTATAGTTATACATTTTTACAAGTTAATTTATTTATTTCATATTACATAAGTAGGCGAATGTCACAAATCTAAAGCCATGGCCTTCTTTGTGTTTATCAATCACTAATATATATATATATATATATATATATCATTCTCGTGTCACAGTGTTAGTTCTCTTACTCCTCCGAAACGGGTCAACCGATCCTGATGAAATTTATTATATATATATATATATTCAGTAGGTCTGAGAATCCATCTTTTATCGAACCACTGAGCAATATGGGATGTCCAGCCCAATATTTTTTTAAACAATTTTTTAGTTTTTTATGATATGGCATACAAAATACATGCAACCCTTATTTTTACCCCTCTATAGTAAACCCCTATTTTTTATTTGTTAATTAAAAGCTTATGACATGAACTCTGAGGTTCATATAGAGAAAAAATTTCTACTACCTACTATAAAATTTTCATTCCGGAAAACAGAACAGTCTCTGGGGTAGGATATCAAAATGTTCCATGTTGGTATGTACTAAAAAAGTATTCTAGGCATTAAGGAGAAACGAAGTTTGCGGGAGCAGCTACTAATTATCTTATATTTCCTATTTTTACAGTAACTTAACACTAATACTATAGACAACTTAATAATACTAATATAAAAATTAAACTTAAAATATAATGTAAACAAAACAAGAAAACATAAACTAAACATTAATTATAATAACTAATTATAAATAAAGGAAATTCTTGTGAATTCCGCCAGTCTGCAACTAAATATATCCGTCTCATATGCAATAATATCAGAGTGCGCAAGACGCGCAAATGGCGCTTCTCTGATTAAATTCGTTCGAACTCAAGGTTAATATTTAGCACACGCAACTCCAGTCTCTCCAACATTCTCGCATTTATCTTCTACCTAACGACTTTCAAAATATATAATTTGATGGTAGGTTTCCCATTTACATCGCCATTGCAATTCACGAGAATTCAACATAATGATCATAAAATGATTTTGTACTGGTTTGTATAATTGACCATTTTGGCATACGTTCCTGTGGTGTTTTACTAGATTTAAAGCAAGAATACCATTATGACGCAAGGAGCCGAATACAAAACCCACGATACTTATACTTGGGATTTTTAATACATATGACTGGAGTGTCATGAAGCACTGGAGGCTTTAACACTAACCAATAGGGTTACCTTGCAGTGGATAAAAGGACACAGTGGCTCTCTCGGCAATGATGCTGCCGACGAACTTGCGAGAAGAGGCTCCGGAATGACGCCTGATGGCCCGTATCCGCTCCTTCCCTTGCCCTTCTCGCTGGTTCGAACGTGGATTATCCGGAAATCCGTCGAAATCCAAAATCAACGATGGTCGCATAGTTCAGACTGCAGGCAGTCCAAAATGGCTCTGCCAGCAGTGAACCCACAGCTGACTAAGCGACTTCTAAACTTAAACAGAACCGATCTCAGAACAATGATAGGGACAATTACTGGCCATTGTCTCCTTAATAAACATCTATTTGTCCTAGGCGCGACAGACAGCCCCATGTGCAGAGGCTGTTTCAGCGCAGAGGAATCAGTCACCCACGTAGTCCTGGAATGCGAGGCTGTGGCTAAACAACGTACGGAAATCCTCGGAACAGTGAGGTCGCTCCGAGAAGCCTGTGAAGTGCCCAGGAGACTTCTGTGCTTCTGGAAGGAGCTGGGCTGGCTTAAGTAGCCAGGGCTTTACGCAAAACGGACCAATTTCGAGTCTAGTTGCGGAAACTGAGCCCACCTACCTACCTACCTACCTACCTACATATGACTCGATCAGGCAGATCTGTGCTCGAGAATCTTGGATGGAGGGGAGTTTCAAATCTACCCCATTCTAAAGAAAGGGCTCACTAATAGAGTCCTGCTTAGGTCTGCTGGAGGTTGGGAGTTAAAGCTATGCTACTCCTAAATATGAAGTTGGGATAGAACAAAAACAATACCTAACTACCGTAAAAATATAAAAACTAAAAAATATTGTTAAAATAAATTAATAGGCAAGGTTCTGAATATACGGCAGCATTCCCCCTTTGAATAGCTAGACTATATATTTCTCCGAGATAGCTGCAAGCTCTTCGCTCTTTGTTATTTCTTAAACCCTTGTAGTGCTAGGACCGCATGGACCAAGGGTCTCGACAGCGAATGCTTTTTCAGCCGCAAAACAAGCCGCACCAGCTGTTGTTAGTTCCATGTAGATCGGAAGAGACCAGCGTATCTTAACATATTGCATCCCATATAAGCACCCAGCCCATCTTCCATGGAATCAAACTCAAACCGTTCGGTCTCTTGCCATCGTCTCGTGCAATACCAGTCGGCTCAAGTGGACTTGGCACTTGACGGTGACAAGGGACTGGCGTATGATAACGTTAAGTGCGGTATGTGTCGAGAAGCGGCCTGCTTATTTTAAGCATGATAGCCCGTGATGTCCTGGCTTGTCATTAATTAGCAATTATTACAACAGTCATTATCAGCGTTATTAAACATGATTATAACATTGATATTCCAGGATCCACTTCTCGAGTTTGGGCGGAAAGTCCTAATAGGATTTACGTCCGGCGTCCTAGGTTCGTGTGTGAATATACCTTTTGATGTTGCCAAGAGTCGAATCCAAGGACCCCAGCCTGTGCCTGGAGTGATCAAATATAGTTCTACCAGTGGTGCGATTTGTCTCGTCTATAAGGAGGAAGGGTGAGTAGCTGTTATATTTATAGATGTACTAGCTGACCCGGAAAACTTTGATTTGCCATGTATTACGATGACAATAAAATTAACATAAGATGCACAGAAAACTTAAAATAATAAGTATAATAGCTACACTGCTACGATTGATACATAAAAAAAAACAAAAAAACATGGCTGAAAAATGTATAGTGAGTAAGACAGGAGACTGGCTTCGTCCTCATCCCTACTCCGTGATGTTAGCTGGATAAGTGGTGACACCTGGCGGGGATAATTATAGATATATGTACCATAAACAAAACAAATGAGGAAATCTTTTACAAAAGTTATCGGGCAGTACTAACACTTCACACTCACAACAAATTTCATGTCATTTTACCCTTTTAGAAATGATTCAGTGTACATGGTATTTTTAATCAAGTAATTATTAAGTAAGTTTACATTAATTTAAATGAGTTTTAACCATTTTCGTCGGTCATTGTTGGCCTAATGGCTTCAGCGTGCGACTCGCATGCCTGACGTCGTATGTTCGATCATCGGATGTGTTCAAACCTTTCTTTCTATGTGCACATTTAATATTCTCTCAAACGGAAACATCGTGAGGAGACTGACTTACCTTAGACCCAAATAATTGACGGCGTGTGTCAGGCACAGGAGGCTGATCACCTACTTGCCTATTACACTATACGAATTATCATAAAATATATTTAGAAATCTGAGGCCCAGACCTAAAAAGGTTGTAGCGCCACAGGTTTTTTAACGTTTTGTGTATTCTTCCCTAACAAATAGCAATAGTTGTCATTGGTCATGTATATTATTATATATATACATATACAAGGGAAAAATATTATTACGATAAGTAAAACTTTTGATATACATATATATAACTTTTAAAAAGGATTTTCGAACGGGAGACTTCAGACTTCATAGTAATCGAAATATGTATAATTAACTAGCTGACGTGACAGACGTTATCTTGTACATACGAACGCTGTCTTAAATATAAAGAAAATCAAAACAAAAAATTTAACCACAAAGCAGTCTCGTCGTTAGGTGGAGTTCAATAACAATTACCTTAGATGATTTATACTTATTTATTTATTTATTAACACTTCGTTGCATTACATAAAAGTAAAAAAAATAAACATAATTTAATGAAAAGCAACTGGCGGCCTTAGCGCTTTAGAGCGATTTCTTCCAGACAACCACTATTTAATATATTTATCCTATTAAGCGAAAATATAAATATTAATATGAATTCACTATTGCTATAATACTTATTAAATTTTAGCCTTTATTCCACGCAGACGTAGCATCTCCTATAATCTACGTTTATATGTGGCAATCGGTACTGTAAGTCGGGTACTTTGACCGTGGCACAGATTAAATATATTTGCAACATGTAATATAACTTAGTTTCAATAGATGTTTGTCACCATTTGCTATCGTATTTTAAGATTGTAAGTTTTGTAATTGAAATATATGCTGTAGGACATTGAACCTAAAAAAATTAACTAAAACAAAAATTGAGTTCAGTCAATTAGTTTCACTAATTTGTGGCCTAAATTTTCATTCACCTCGTCACTAAATTTCATTTACTCTGAGCCAGAGTTAGTTTTGTATCACTTGCACTTAAATAGAAAAGGTCTTAGATAATGTGAAATAAGTAGGTAATTTTACTGTTTCTACTGCGTTGCATTAGTTAGGATCAATGTTTTAAAATACGTTGGCATAATGCCAGTGTAGTCACTAGGTTACTAATTACCTATCTAGTTAAAATATCTGACTATTGTTTTACTCAATGTAGCTCTGTTTATTTTTACTTTATTCTTATCATAATTTATCTTTTACTGATAAGATGACTTACACAACAACGTTGTATGGTATGTATTTTTCTCTATTCAAGTGCAACCATTTTAAAGACTAAATTTGGCTGATGAAAAGCCTGTTTTTATTATGTCGCTGGAAAGCTCCGATGATATACGCGTTCGATCGCTGCTAAATAAGCTGTAATGGGCTGTATAGATCTATATTAAATAACAATGTATTCAAGGTATTTAATTGGTTAAGGATTAATGCTGTATTGGTTAAAATCGTTTCGAAAATTAGCCATTATTTGTCGTAAAAAGTAAATGACAAAAAAAAGTTATTGTGGGTTATCCATAAGAGATAGACATATACCATCATGAACTTTTCTGTTGACCTTTTCAATGTGTACAATACTTAGTAAATTATTTTGATAAAACTCGTAGGGTTCAGCCTGCGTTTGCAATTTAAGCGGAAAAAACGTAATTATTTACGACATCACATTAGAAACCTCAAAAATAACAGTACTTCTCCACTATTTAATGGATGTTATTTTACATATAAACCTCCTCTTGAATCACTCTATCTATTAAAAAAAACCGCATTAAAATCCGTTACGTAGTTTCAAAGATTTAAGCGTACAAAGGGACATAGGGACAGAGAAAGCAACTTTGTTTTATACATACTATGTAGTGATAATTATAAGCTATAAGAGATTTTTGAAGGATTTCAAATGACAGCTAAAAATCTATCTCGAACAAATTACCACACATACATATACAAATAAAATAAATCTCAAACCAACACTAACAAGGAAATGGCTCGAAGGGATTTTAGTAGTTACAATAAAAATGTTCCATGTAATAACTTCCTCCGCAGATGCAATCGGCATGTATGCATAACAGAATTTCCCCACGCTAAAAAAAGTGTTATTATCATCGTGAAGCAATGCCCTCTCTGGAACATTTCCAATTGTTCGTAACTGAAAATACAACTCAACATTACCTGAAAATCAAGGTTTACCGGTTTACTGATAATAAGACCTGACGATTCATATACATATATGTATATGTATTTATTTACACTAAACCTTCGGTTAGTCATAAGAGTAATTTAAATTGAGGGATAATGGGAAATGTACTGTCTATAGATTATATTTTAATTGATTGGTTCGGAATCAAATAAATTGAGTTTTCGGTATCTCCAAAATAAATTTAAAAAGCAGTGTAATTAAAAAGCAAATTGAAGTGTAAAAATAATGTTTTAATTTAAAGAATGAAGGAATATCTATTTTTATTATTAATTGCACAATAGTTATAAATATCATGAACTTTGATGCATTCATGCTTAAAATAGTTCCGCACTAATCTACCACATGTCTATTTACAATTAAGTAAATGTAGGTAAATAGTGACTTCATATACTGCCCTGTATCTACCCTATTTTATATACCAATTATCACATACCTACTTACTATATACATAATTCATATAAATACAATTAATTTATTGCATAAATGCGGTAATACATTTTTTTACTAGGATATTATGTTGCAACTTTTAACTAAAATGTAATATTTCTAACCCCGGCACCTAACTGATAAACTTAATTTTGTTTCAGTTTTCGAGCTTTGTATAAAGGATTGTTACCGAAAGTACTTCGGTTGGGCCCTGGTGGTGCAATAATGTTAGTTGTGTATGACTATGTCTATCACTTCTTAGAAAATAAGTTTGACAGTAAGCCAAATATTTAACAGTTTGAAATATATCATTACTGTTTGTAAATAAACAACTTTGGAAAAAACCAACTGCCATATACGCGAAAACGGTAAAATATTTTTTTTAATAAATGTTGATCGTATTGAAAGTATGTATATATTTTTATTACTAATCGTGAAAATGTGCTGTGATAGATTAACGATAGGTGTGTATTCAGGTACCTAAATTACCGTCAGCTGGTATGAGTCGATAATAATATAGGAATAAAATAGTTTTGTTTTGTGTTATTTTATATAACATGCATTTTTAGCTTAACAGAAACAAATTGTCTTATCTATTTTAGCGAACGTTTGACATAGTTATGATTATTAGTTGGTGTTGTAAATTTTTATTGGTACAAAATAAGAAGGGTACCAGAACCAAACTTTTTGTTTAGTTATTAGTAAGTACATTGTATTTAATATACCAAAGGTATACAATATATTTGAGCATTTGTTATAATTTTCAATAAATATATAAAACGTTACATCTTTTATTATTTCCCAAATTGATTTTATAAATGTTCATCTTGAATAAGAACAATCGATCCTCTTACCGATTTTAGGCTCATCCCTACTTTCACTTTTATCTGTTGCTGCTCACTGTCAAGTGTCAACACAGTACCGATTGGTGGGTACTGGTTTGTGTCAAACTGCGATATAATAATAATACTACTAATAATCTGAACTGCAATGTTTAGTAAATAAGCGATAAATAAATTATTAAAAAATCAAAACAAACATAATGGTCATTTTTGTTAATAAGTTAGAATTTGATTTGTAAGTTTTAACATTTCTTCACGCGACTAAGTCACATGAGATCTTAAAGGTATGATAGAACATCTCATAAATACTTAACATTATTGATAGGATATTACTATTTTCATATATAAACATGAAATTTGTAAATATTTTCAGATATGGATAATTTACAACCAACAGTGAGTTTACCTCATATCGTTCAAGTTTATCAGCCCGCTGTTCAGCAACCGCTCTCAAACCAGGACTCTTTAAATGACTCCTTAAACTTTCAAAATGTTCTTCAGAGTCAAACAGTCATGTCCTGTCACCAAATTCACTTGCAAAATGTTCAACAGACTATGCAAGCTTCAATACCAGGGCCGCAAAATGAGTGTCAACCCCTGCATATTGCATCCCATGTAATTCTACCACAAGTGCCACTAATTAAACACCCTATAAATGGAAGTGTTCATCAGCAGTACTTTAGTCAGTATAATACAGTATCGAAAGAAACAAAACCAGAGCCGGATCTTACTATTATTGTTAAAAATGAGGATTTGTAAGTTTTTCAATTTATTATGTGTGATCTGCATAAAGACTTTAAAGTTTAGTAATTTTTTAATTAATTTATTTGTGCATAGCTTATCATATTTTTCTATGTTTATTATATTTATTTTACAAAAAGATTTGACTGTTTCCAAATTTCACTATTCACACACTTAAAAACTGTATACATACTGTAGAATTATATGTAATATAGTTATATTTGAAATTAAATCCTATTAATTATTAGCAAATTTCCAGGTTAAAATCTGAAGTGAGAAAAAAAAATAATAAGGATAATTTAACTAGGAGGCGTCGAATACTACGTGTCCCAGACCCTAGCAAGTGGCAAAACAATATTCGTAAAAGAAAATGTCAACAAGGTGAAGCTTATATAAGTCGAAGAGGGAAACTTGTACCAGAAAAACAAATTTGTAACAGAAAAGATTGCCTAACTTCTTGCCGTTTCAAGTGCATGGAGAAAATCAATGATGAAGACAGACAACTTTTGTTCAAGTCATTCTATTCTCTAGATACCAATGAAAAAAAGTACTTCATTCTAAATACAACTGAGAGACACTTAATCAAGACTAAAGATAGGCCATGTGATGGCAAAAGAAACTATACATTCAAATATTTCTTTTACATAAGGACAGATAAGTTTATTGTGTGTAAAAATTTTTATTTAGGAACACTTGCAATATCTCAAAAACCGATATATAATGTGCATTTAAATAAATCTGAGGTGAATATTCCAAAAAGGGATGGTAGGGGTTTGTCTAGTTGCCATCCATTACCAGAGAGAGAAAAAGATAGAGTGAGAAAGCATATAATGGCCTTAGAAACAATTGACTCTAAGCCAGTAAACCCATTTTCTTTAAAGCGGCAATATTTAGATTCAAATCTGACTGTTAAACAAATGTATATGATGTATGTAAATGAATGTGAAAAAATTGGTGAATCTCCATTAAAAGAATCTATGTATAGAAAAATATTTAAAAATGAGTTTAACTTATGTTTTAAAAAGGAGAAGGTGTGTGATAAATGTAAGGGTCCAGTTGTATAGTAAAACAGAAAAGATATAAATAGTCCAATTAGTTTAATAATGTTTATCGGCACTTGGAATTTGTGAGCGAGTGAAATGGTCAAAACATTAAAGTGTATTTGAGGGTTATAGTATTTTTTATCCAAGAGTTAGTATTTAAATATAAAACCTGATAAAAAAATTGTACATAACAGTTTTGTGAACTGTAGTTAATTTTTCACCTGCAATTGCACAGAAATAAATTACCTAAGAATTCTGAGTTTGGAAATTCTTATACAGTAACTTTTTACAAATTATATAAAGAATATATTTTGTAAAATATTAAAACATTAAAGTTTTTCATCGACATTGGTTTCATTTACTTTAGATTTTTTGAAGGAGCAGTCTCGTCACAGAGTGAGGTACTAAGTACTGACTGCAACACGAGGTCGCTGCGCAGAAATATGTTCTCTGTACTCCATAATCGTGTGATGAGACTTTATTAAAATATATTTATTTAAAACATGAATTCATTTGATTAGAGGATTTAAATGTATACCCTAAATAATTAAAAATATTTATTTCTGCTTATATAACGACTTTGGACACGGCAAGACTTTTACAAATTTAAAACTTCTTGCTGAAAATTATTGAATATCATCTAAGAACTAGGTAACTATATAATCACAAAAACCTTTCTGAAATGCAAAAACAAACTTTATTTTAATATGCAGTAAATAGTTGTTGCATAGACAATTAAGGAATGTAGTGTAACATTCATAAAGAAACGCCTGATAAAAATGTGAGGCAAATTGATTTCTTCAAGTACGTGAATGTAAGTTGCTTAAAAATTCAAAGCAACCTTAACTAACGTTATTTCCGATTTTGGATGTTATCAGTTTACTGACACTGCACTGCTATAAGTCTATGTATATAATAGTGCCTTTTCTGTTAATGCCACTACATACTAATACAGTGCACACAATGTAATCTATTGGAATCATCACATTGCCTATATTATAAAAAATCCGCACATTATTATTCATCTTTCGTTCTATACAGAAATATAACATTATTTATGTCTGTTGTTAGACTTCTATTTAATCTGTGCAGGTATCAGAACGCAGACTAAGTCCTCTCCAGCATCAGTCTTCAGTTCCCATTTCACGTCAACGGTAACTTTTGGATACGCTTTGAGGACCGCCAATGTTGTTTTGTATGCTTGTTTTTCGCCCGCCTTGAACAAATAACATATATAATTATTATAAAAAGAATATTTTGTACAACAACCATATTGCAAACATTTTTTGGCAGGCGCTTACATTTCTCCGATTTGAAATGCGTTTCGTTAATATCGTATCTACTCTTACGCCCGAAGTCAAAAATTAATCCACAATCTGAGATCAGACCGTGACAGTCGATCGATCTCCTATCTGCATCCCAATAATCAAATCCTACGAAGACAATCCCTTTTTGGCGACGGACAGAATGCATCTCTTCGCTCTTTACATTCATATTTGATATTCAATATAAACCAAATAAAGTAAATAAAACCGTTCAGATAATATAAAAATATACATGTCTATGTTTAAAACGTATCAAATAGTTTTTTAATTATTTTAAAAACTGGTGTAAGTTAAAATCTTAAGATAGGATATTGGCACAGTTAAACTGTCATTTTCATAGAAATGTCTATCCACATACAACGATCCGACCTACCATGGATAGATTGTATCGACAGAAGGCTATTACAATCCGTCGATTGGTAATTGGTGATATATTTATAATTTTATCAATATTTAGTTTAAGATGTCTATCTCAGATGGTAAAATATGGATTGAGATAGGTTAATGGGTTTGGGCATTAAGCTATTGTTTCTTTATATACTTATCCTAGTTTACACTACGTATTTTACGGTATGAATGTTTTATAATAACATAAATCAGACTGGCTCCTGCGTGAAACGGGGCTTAATTATCATGAATAAATAATTATTTCAAACAAACCAATATATCTTAAATATACTTCAGTTAACACTAAGCCACGAAATCGCCTACCTTAAGCGGGCAAGTCAGACCGTTGCCCTTGCAAGCGTCAGGCTGTGAAATCGGGAATGGAACCGGCAAATTCATGATGACACCATGCACTACTGTCTCTACCGAAGAAACCGCTTTAGCTGTAACATTAAATAAAATAGCCTGTTCACCGGTGCAATATAGTATTCTTATGGTAAAAGTATTCGTAAATATACAAAAATATAAAGTATTATTTGTATGCATGTATAATAAATGTGCAATGATGGAATAAAGAAGTACTGATTATTGTCCAAAAATGTTTACAATACAGCTGTACATTTTGTGGAACCAGCTGCCCACTGCAGTATTTCCGAACCAATTCGACTTAGGGTCCTTCAAGAAAAAAGCATACCAATTCTTAAAAGGCCGGCCACGCACTCGCGAGCCCTTTGGCACTGAGAGTGTCTATGAGCGGCGATATCACTTAACATCAGGTGAGCCTCCTGCCCGTTTGCCCCCTGTTCTATAAACATAAAATCATATTTATTGATCATTTTCTTGTACATACATAGGTACAATTATTTTTAATGTTTTTCTTATAGATGCTTTTTAAATCCAGTGCCATGATAATGTCAGATTAAATACCTGTTTAGGTCCAAGAATCGATGATCACTGCGATTTAGCAAGATTTGACTATTATAAAAATAAGTGTATTTAAATTGTACCATGTTAGAATTAACTTGCACACAATTCTTGCACACTCTCTCAGCAAAATCTATCTAGCTATCTATAGTTATCTTACCACCAATCAAGGAAAACACCTAAGTTAATAAAAGCAATATGACTGATTAATTTTCATGAATGTAAACATACAAGGGGTAAAGTCAATGTTGATGGTGACATTGGTATTTCTCTTAAGAATACAGGACTTCGCATCCATGGAACAGCCACTGACGCCCACATCATGGATAGTAGCTAATTTTGAACCTGAAATAGAAATAAAACATTATGTTCTTGGTGTAATTCTTTATGTTTATTTGATTTTTAACAACACACGAGTCGCTATTATTGCGACTCGTGTGTTGTTGTGCGGTTATCCGCATACACGAATTCAAGTACGACCAGTCACCACAAGTAGCACTCGTTGACGCATGGCCAGACTTCGGCTCCCTCGCGATATTTTAGACAACCCGACGCATGGACGCCGCAACAAGTAAAGCGAGCATGACTATCCTTCAATTGTGAACAATAGTAATAGGTTATAATATTCAAAAGAAGATGAAGCAGTCTCGTTGTCGGTTCTCTTAATTGACAATTAAAAACGTATGTTAATCTATTATGTTAATTATTTATTTAAACAAATTGTGTCATGTGTGCTATTTTCGAAACTTTAGTTCTAGCTGAGGATGAGGAAACGGAGTTCCATGTCACCTCTTAACGCAACCATCAGACACCCTGAGGCATAGGCTCTAAGCCTGTGGCTCATTGGCTTATTTAGTACCTAGGATAGTTAAAGGTACGCTCACGGCGTTTAAGCTGGGTTCAGATGAAAGATGTTAAATTAAACAAAGATACCTACACATTGCTTTACGACCCTTTAGAAATATATAAGAACTAGTGACCCGCCCCAGCTTCGCACGGGTTTAATGCTGATGAAAAGCAGGTTTTTATTATGTATTGTCATTTCCTTCGCTGGAAAGCTCCGATAATATACGCGACACATACCATGTAGACATGTACCATCACGGACTTTTCTGTAGACCTTTTCAATGTGTACAATACTTAGTACATTATTTTGATAAAACTCGTAGGGTTCAAGCCTGCGTTTGCAATGTAAGCGGAAAAAATGTAATTATTTACGACATCACATTAGAAACCTCAAAAATAACAGTACTTCTCCACTATTAAATGGATGTTATTATACATATAAAACTTCCTCTTGAATCACTCTATCAATTAAAAAAACCGCATCAAAATCCGTTGCGTAGTTTCAAAGATTTAAGAATACAAAGGGACATAGGAACAGAGAAAGCGACTTTGTTTTATACTATGAAGTGATTATCATAGTTTAATACGAGTTTACCGATAATTTGTAAGTTAAGTCTAATCAACGTTTAAATATAAAATAATTCTATGAGTAATAAAGTATAAAAAATATTGTACAACCATGTAACTCGTTTTATAAAAATTATTAATAAGTCTTTTTGCAATATTAGCCTTCAAAGAAATACCAGGAAAATTAAGGATGAAGAAAATTTTGTCTTAATCCATATTCATAGGCATTTAACAGTCAATTAAGCTTCAAAGTGAAACGTTTTTCTAATCGTTGTTAATATTTTATAAGAAATTGCTATTATGAATTTCTTTAAAATCATTTGTATCAATTTCCTTTACACCTAAGTACATACACATTTAATTTATTTACCCAGTGGGCATAGTTTATCCAGTTACAGTTGAATTTAATTCCTTAATCGTATTTTTCGAACCATCACCTAAATAAAAGAAATCAGTGGCGCTACAAACTCTTTAGGTCCTGGCCTCAGATTTTTGAATCTATTTCATGATGATTTTTCAAATCTAATAGGCAAGTAGGTGATCACCCTCCAGTGCCTGACACACGTCGTCCACTTTTTGGGTCTAAGACATGTCGGTTTCCTCACGATGTTTTCCTTCACCGTTCGAGCAAATGTTAAATGCGCACATAGAAAGAAACTCCATTGGTGCACAGCCCGGGATCGACCTCAGGTATGAGAGTCGCACGCTGAAGACACTAGGCCAAACAGTGCTCAGTACCAACCAATCGAACCATCACCTAAAAACTGAAATACTAACTACTAATCTAGTTAATTTATTCGAAGTGTTGGGGTAAATTAATGTTGCAGCTCAGTTTAGGCTTTTAGTTAAAGGGCTGTGTTCAGTGGCTCCAGTGGGTGTGGCGGGATGCGGACAAGGCTACGATGTTACTGTGTAGGACCTTGGGTGATTTTCGGTGACTTCTGGGACAGTGGGGTTTTAATGGGTAGCCACAGAAGACAGTCCCACATATAGGGGCCTCAGTGAATCACAATCTTCCCTGAGTTCTTAGGTTCGGTCCCAGCAATGGACTTCCTATGAAAGCATTGTACAATCGCTTGTACGGTGAAGGAAACATTGAGAAGAATAACCGGCATGCTTTAGACCTAAGTAACGGCGTGTGTCAGAAGGTTGCTCACCTACTTGCCAATTAGAAATGGCGAAGGAAAATATACAGAAATCTGAGGCCTAGGGCTGAATTTAGCAGTGCCACTGGTTTTGTAACTTATTCCCGATAAAAACGCAATCATAGTCTTCCATAAGGTTGTTCAGGTACTTGACTGATTATTATTATATTCATATCTTATTATTCTTTGGAAATATTGGAAATAGAAGATCTTTGTTTGACATTGTATTATAATCAGATAAAGAAAGAAAGAAAACGTGTTGATAATCATTTAGAAATTGATAAGATTAAATTATCGTTGAGTGTTGAAAGTAATAACTCGTTTTATGTAAGTTTAACTTGATTATCTTAAACTCTATTTAGTTAATTTGAAAAGGTATGTGAGACATTTTTGTGTAATTAATCATTCTGAAGTTAAGCTACATTATAATGTTCCACGATGGCTTACGCCGGAGCCCAATAATTAATCCACAATCCCAGATTGAAAACAATCTGCAAATCAATAACGAAACCCTACGATGACAATCTATTTTTGGCGACGGATTGAATGCGTTCTCTTCTCTCTTTACACTCATGTTTGATAATCAATATAAATCAAATAAAGTAAATAAAACCGTACATATTATATTATATATACATGTCTATGTTTAAAACATATCAAATAGCTTTTTCATTATTTTAAAAACTGCTGTCCTGTCATTTTTTTTACAAAGGTCTATCCACATACACCGATCCGACCTATCATGGATAGCTTTTATCGGCAGATGGCTTTTTCAATCCGTCGATTGGTTATTGGCACACTTTTATCTTGATTTGGATTACGATGTCTATCTCAGCTGGCCAAAAATGGATTGAGATAGGTTATTGGGTTTCAGCTTTAGTGAAAACAAACAAATTAAAAGTTTTCTGTTTCGTAATTATATTGTGTTTATCAATATTATCTGTTTTGTGTATTGTCTAAGTGTAATTTGGCTTAATCTGGGTATGTGTAGCTGTAGGCGTACTTTTAAACAAAAAAAAAATGAAATGTTAGGAATGTAAATGACTATTATAACTAATATAAATACTTTATAACACATTATATTCAATTTATATAATTGTTATAATTACCTGCCCTTATGAATGTATTATATTGTTTTTGCTTGTACTATCATGAATAATATCAAACTAAGTCAAGCAACAGTGGATATTTTTAACTTTAAGCAGGTTATCCGTTTGACCTAAGTCTATTAAGTAGATAAGTTATATGTTTTATTTATAAGTATTTACGTTTTATTTAGGCGTGTTTAACTTTTTTTGTCCAGATATATCTTGGCAGTCTCAGATCTTTACAGAAAGTCATATTATCATATAATAATAATGCACTAAGATTTATATCTTATTGACATACTTTTTACAAAAACTATTATGTAAACGATATATAATATATTACTCTAAAATGCGGCATATGTCGGGGACAATGCCTCCTTTTTTCCTATTTTACAATATAAATTTATTTTCAATTTGGTCGTCCCATCGCTCTTTTGGTCTATCAAATGTAATGCAAGGCAGCAAGCAAGCAACCGTTTTCTTTAGTTCTTAAGGACTTTTGAGGATTTCTTTAAGCTCCAAAGCACCATGTTGTTATGATGCGGCGCTCGAGTTCTTGGTCATGTCTTTGTTTCCAATGCCATTGTCATATACTCGAATTTATAGAAATAACACATAAACCAACTTGAGAAACAATCGATGTCTTTTTAAAATCGCTTTAGTACTTTTTGAGATTACCCGTTTTGAGGGAACACGGAAATGTTACATTTGACGAACTGTTTTTGTGAAGTCACCCGCGAATTTATCAGAACCAATTTATTACATTTATGACTCATTCAGAGTATTAAAGAAATCTAGTTGTATTTTATCAAATTAAATCAAAAATCATTACCTAATTGCAAATTTCTTCATATAGGTAACACAATGTACACTTATGAACGTCAAAAAAAAAGAAATATACATTAAATGAATCTAATTTTAGATTTACTGCCAGTTCTCAAATCAATCACATCTTAAAATAATAAGCCTTGAAGAAAGGAACACGATTGTCAGACGTAAGGGTAATGAATCAATTAGTATGGAAACAATGAAATGTTAGACTGATAATATAACGAATACTTTTATTTTTAAATAGCTTACAATAGATATATATATATAGAGAAACACTCACTAAGAATTTATAAATTTGATAACAATGGCAAAACGGTAAACAAGTACACATTGCGTCTATCAAGACGATCGGCCGAGTTATATCAATATGGATCTATTTAAGTCTACGTATATTTCCACAATGTATCCTTTAATAATTAATTATTAAATTATTGGCGTTAATAAAAGTGTAATGCGTAATATATATTTCTGTCTGAATCAGAGTACAGAGGTTAAATAATAATGTGTACGTTATCAAAACTATTGTTAATCAGTCAATATTATTAAGACCAATACATTTTGTTTGTCATTAATCTAATGAATGTATCCAGTTATAGAAAGTGCGGGAGATTTGCTGCTAATGTTCAAGAAGCACCGCTTTATGCTTAAAATAACTTTTGGGATCACACACTCGCGAATGTATTGCCGACTTTACAAGAAAATGTTGGCTTTTTTCTTCAATAGTTCTAAATAAACCCTGGAGGACGTGGAATGGTATACAATCCTTATTACAAAATTTTATATACAAGGACATATGCTGTTGTATTAACAGCAGGTACCGCATTGTGTTATTACAATAATTATAATTCGACATAATCATTATAATATGTACAATAATTGTACGATAAACTCATTGTCGTTACTTTTACGCCATTTATAAATATTAGTTCGTAGCGATTTAGAAAAGAACTAAAACCTCTTTACTTACCACAATCCGTATACAACTTAGCCTGTGCACTGGCCACTAACAAAGCGACGAAAAAATAAAACATTTTTGAATCTTTGGAAAATCGCGCGCTAACGAATTGTTCGACTCGCGCGTTCACACTGACGATAGAATGGGCTCACGACCTTATGGTTCTTTATGCGTCCGCGCCGGTCAAAGAATATCATTTTATTGTATCAGTTCATTGAACGTTAACATAAATAGTTTATAATCTGTACCTTTTTAGGACGAGATGATCAAGTAATTTAAAATAGCATGATTATAATTACTTTATAAATTTGCTTATTAGTAATTTAACCTTATTTTTATATATAACTGGGGGAAAACAAACAGAAGGCTCATCGGATACTAAGTGCTACTGCCGCCTGTAGACAGTCCCGAAAGTACGTTGCCGGCATTTTAACTAAACAATTGCTTCTATATCTCTCCTTTCATGTGCGTTTATAGCGAATTTCAGGTAAAAACGCATATTTGTTCCGATCCTTGGCTACCAAAAAAACTTAAATAAAAGTAATAAAGTTAATACCATATGGTAATATCTGTGTAATAAAATGAATAGTCTATGAGGAAACCGGAAGCGCACAATAGTGCAAATGTTTCAGGAAAATTGTGCGCACACGTTGCGCATTACCGATTAGTCTCGTTATTGCGAACAAATGATTGTAAATATAAACTTATTTTGGCTACTTAAGAATATATTCGGGTAAGCTATTAAAAATTCTTTTACGTTTTTGAAGAAGAAATCATCACAGCTATACTGTGATAGTAGTTACTAGTGTAGTACTGTCCAATTACCAGCATATGTTTCTGGAGTAGCATATACGTTTTTGAGGTAATCCATAAATATTTATTACTTTAATTATCCTGATATGTTTAAAAAAAAGAGAAGATACAAAGGCCTGTTACTGTCTGAGACCTTCTGCCAACTGGTTCCAGCTACGTCCAGATTTGGGTTGCATTAATCACCTCCTCTATAAAAATATTTAACAAAAACCAAATTAATTTATTCAAATAGGTAACATACACTTATGAACTTGAAAAAAAAGAAATATACTTTAAATGCTTCTAATTTTACATTTAGTGCCAGTTTTAAAATCAAGGGCGTAGAACGGAAAAGAAGAACTGGCAATAAACTCACCGCCACTCTTTTTAATCGCCAAGTTTTTTCTTTTACACAACGTTTGTAAGGAGCTGCAACCGCTACACCATGTTCCACGTGACATCTTAAGTAATAATTTATTAAAAAAGATTGGTTCTCTATCAGTAGGAGGCATGGTGAAAAAGAAGCACTCACTTACACTCTCGTGGAAAGAACACGCAAATACATAGGCGAGATAATTAACCTAGAAGGTACACGAAAATTAAATTTTGTTGAGAAAACATAAACAGATTGGGGCAACCAGATTTTGAAGTACCTTAATTGCAAATGAAGAGTGACGGAGTGATTATTGCCAATTCTTCTTGTCCGTTCTACGCCCTTGATTTGCAATAGCTTCGTACTGGCAGTAAATGTAACATTATAGTAATTTAGCTTTTAATATGTACTACATTATCGACGTTCATTGTGTTACCTAAATAAGTAAATTTTGACTTGACTTGACTTGACTCCAACTTACCGATGTCCAGTGCATTGAGCATGAGCATTCTGACAAACGAGTGGGGTCTGGATATCCATAGTTGCTCTCCTCACACATAAAAATCAATTTCGTATTGTTTAATTTATTTTTATTATCTCCTCGTGATTGTTATGTTTGCCTTGCGATTGCCACATTAATCTTTGTATTTCATTTTTCTTGTATCAGTTTGCTGTGCGTTGACAAGTGTTTATAAATAAATAACCAATATTGATATCTCTGAATGAGTCATTCATAGTCAGTGACCAATATAACCTTGATGACATCATCTATTAACCTCCAATTTCGATGTAGTTCTCAATCAATTTGGACTGATTAAGGACTCGAATTCGAGACTTGTTGTGGGAAGTAACATGGTAGCCGTAATGATAGCTTGATATATTTAATGTCAATTATGCAGAAAGAAGATTCTACAATCCTGATTTTTTCTACACGTCGTTGCACGAAATAGTACAATAAAAATAATTTAATTTATCAGATTTTCCATGCAACCAAGGAAAAGTGTGAAGTAGTAGTGTAAAGTAATTGATGAGGTAAGCACAAGACATATTTAGACATAAAGAATGGAACAAAACAAAGCAATCAAAATATACGCTGACAATGAGAAGGACATGAATGAAGATTTTTTTGATTTGATGTGGACACGTAATGTTTTTACTAAGATAAGGAGCTAGTGGACAAGGACCTTGAAGTGAATTCCATAGCCTCACTATAGAGTCCCTGCTGGACCCTAAAGTGATGGAATTTCAAGGATATAGTAGAGAAGAGCGTAGATAGAACTGTTAATTCCCAATAATGTCAAGGAGTTTTAGGACTGAAGACAATACTATATATCACACCGCCAGGAATAGTTTAATAATTAATAATTGTATAAAATGTTTCACAGTTACGAAACCCATGGACGTATTGTATCAAAAGTCAAAAATAATTTATTCATATAGGTAACATAATGTACACTTACGAACGTCAAAAAAAAGAGAAATATACAATAAATGAATCTAATTTTACATTTCCTGTTAGTTCTCAAATTAAGGGCGTAGAACGGAAAAGAAGAACTGGCAATAAACTCTTACACAATGTTTTTTAAGGAGCTGCAACCATTACACCATGTTCCATTGGACTTTTTATCCTATTTTATATATAATCAATTTTCCAATGTGTTTAATACGGAGACAAAGGAAAAATCTGGTATTACAAGCGAAAATTTTTACTTTTAGTTTCTTAATAGACTTTTTTGTGAGACAATTTATATAAAAAGTTTCTGGTTGCAATTGTTTCATCGTACTATAACGGAGCAGTGTTTCAACGTTCCTAGTGACCTAGTGGCTTCAACGTTCGACTCTTACCCCTGGGTTCGTAGCTTCGATACCCGGCTGTGGACTAATGGGCTTTTTGTCTATGAGTTTATTTAACACTTGCAAAAACATCGCGGGGTAACCGGCATGCACAGAGGGTCAACCATCTATTTGCCTGCCCTTACCGTTCTTCACCTATTTGCCTATTAGAAATTATCACGGAACAGAGAGAGAAAACTGAGGCCCATACCTAATAGGTTGTTGCGACATTAGTATACTAAAATGTTTGTAACTAAAAATTATATTGAAATTGAAAAAAAAAGTCTATTATGGAAGAGCTGGGCTTTCTTACCAAGGTATTTTTTAAGGGTTACCAAATAAAAATTATAATGAATATACATTTATACCTAGATATATACCTTTTTATACAACCAGGTGTTATAATATATAAATAATGTAATAAATTATATATAAATAACGGCCGTACGTCACCCTGTTCTAGTCTTTCTGGCCAATAAATTCTTTCATAGCGCAGCACGAAGCTCTGTGAGATGAGAGCTTTAATTGTAATATCCTGGCGTAATAAATTACATCGTCGAGATAAAGTTTCTTAGAAATCTACTTTAACACTCCCACGCATTATCACGTGTTAGCAGAGTGTCCAATTTAATGCAATGTTAACTTTAAATTACAGAATCTTTTAATATTACTGCATTGTTAATCCGGCACAATTTTTCTCACATTGTACTTAATAAATTCTCGGTTTTTTGTTCAGTTAAATCAGTGCCGCGAACGGGTCTACATTTGGACGGAATTATTTTTAAGTAATAAATTTCCAAAATGTGTACTTTAAAAATGAATAAACACTTAAAAAGTAAATTTGAAATTTCGAGAGACACAAAAAATTTTGGTAGGACAAGATGTATTACCAAAATGTTTAATTATAAATTAAATCAATCACAGCGTAAATAGGAAAAATAAATTTTAGTTGCTATTTCATGCTCTATTTTTGGAGACTTAATAATATTTAGCAGCATTATGTTGGCAGACTATTAACATTGGCCAAGGCAGTCATAAACTTAACGTGTTAACATAAAAATATAATCCTGAAGGAAGACCATGCATTTGTGTTAGCCAGTATTTATTTTGTTGATTTATCAAGGTGTTGTGCCTAAATAAGACATAGCGCACACACATAATAATATTATACAAAAAATAAGGATTTTTTTTTTCTTTTACAACAAAGTACGTTTTATGTGTGAAATGCATGTGGGTTGTGGTTGTAAATGGGCCTGGCGGTGTTCCATAGTGCTGGTATTCTGCCAGAGTTGAACGAATATGAATGAAGTGAACGGACGAGAACTGGCAAAAAGTCTTCCCCTCTCAACTCCTTTTAATCGCAAAGCATTCTGTTTTACAAGATTGTGTTCTATTACACTTTGCTGTACATGACATGGAATGAACATGTCTTTATATTTTTACGAGATAGCATATACGAAATCAATTCCTATGCTTATTTAAGCCTAAGCTGACGTTGATCGGTAAAGGCTGCCGTGTGTTAGAGCTAATATGGTTTTTCGGCGGATTGCACGATGTTCGCGAGAGGGAAAAATCACTCTTTTAAGAGCATATTACACATTATTTTAGGCATGACTGTGATTTAGCGAAACGAAAAACTTTAAAACCCTTTGTTTTTAGTTCAATAATGCGTTCGTGGGGCTACCAGGCAATAGCAGAGCATCTACAATATTTTGTTGTGCTTGTGTGGAGTGTTCTTACGCCAAAATGCGGAAGCGAGCTGAATCATACTTAAACACTAACTCAAAATAACTTTATTCATATATTTAAACTAATACACTTATGAACATCAGAAAATAAGTTAAATGAATTGTATATTTACATTTACAACCAGTTCGCAAGTCAAGGGCGTAGAGCGGGCAAAAAGAACTGGCAAGAAACTTTCCGCCACTTTTTAAATCGCCAAGTTCCGAGTCATACAAATTGTTTAAACTGGAGCAAATCAATCCCAAGGGTTAGGGTGTATTATGTAGCTATGATACAGAATATATATGATATATCTGGTAAGGCGCAGGGGAACCCTACCATCATAACGTAATAGAGGAAAGGCTCTTACGTGGGTGACTGTATGTGCCCTTATTAATTATATGATTTATGCTCTTAGCTATCCTACTAATATAAAATTAAGGACAGTATTTTAACATACACAATAATTTGTATAACGCTGTAGTAGTCACGTTTAATACGGTCGAATTCGCATCGCATTCAAAGCATTATGTGCCTATGTCGTATCTTATCCGTTGTTTTGATGGTCATTTTTGCCGCGCACCACCACTTTGTGGAACCAGCTGCCGGCTGAATTTCCGAACCAATTCGACTTAGGGTCCTTCAAGAAAAGAGCGTACCAATTCTTAAAAGGCCGGCAACGCACTCGTGAGCCCTCTGGCATTGAGAGTGTCCATCGACGGCGGTATCACTTAACATCAGGTGAGCCTCCTGCCCGTTTGCCCCCTGTTCTATAAAAAAAAAAAACTTAGGTAGGTACACTTATGAACGTTAAAAAAGAAATATATTAATTAGAAATATATAAAGTTCTCAAATTAACAGCGTAGAACGGAAGGAAGAACTGGCAATATTTTTATCATGTATATATTTTAATTGAATTTTTAATTTTTTTGATTAAATATTAAATTGTCTGTAACCAATAGATACATATTATGATGTGGTAAACTTTAATAACTAAATAATTATTTTTTATTTAAGCAGTAAATCATCGTCACCCTTTCGTTCTAACTGTAAGATGCTTACGCTGTAATAAAGCTGGTTTGTTTTCTTAGGATTACGTCCTCCTTCATAGATTGTATCTTAATTACAAAGGTATCTTGTACCTTCGTCTGACCACAGATTATTAAACGAAATTTTTAATATTAATAGAATTGAATTTAGAAAATGGCTTTAGTAGTTGGTGAAACTGCATTAAGATTAAATACAGGACAAACAATCGTACTTTTATGCGTTATATTGGATGTTTGAAAGTGCAAAGATTTAAATCAGGGTATATAAAAGTTATTTCACACCTAATTATTTAGGGTTTAAACTCAGCTGTCCAGACAAAAGCACAATTCACTTTACAAATTTTATTTTTAATAAGGGTAGGTTTATCCGGATAGGTGGTATATTTTTCTTAATCATATCAATACTATACACCCAAAATAAAATGTACCAGCGGACTTGACAGACGTTGTCCTGCATGATATTTTAAGCGATTAGGATAACAAACTATGAAACTATAACTGCAGCGCCATCTGCCGGGCTGATTTGTGAATCTAAACCATATACCGCTCCACCCAAACGCATACAAAAAATATTAAATAGGTTCAGCCGTTTAAAAGAACTTCAGTGACATACACACATACAGTAGTATGTAAGCTATCCTATCTTTTAAGTTACATCAAACTGCACACGGTGTACAAATTAAATTGAAATCGGTTTAGTAGTTTAGGAGTCATAGCGGACAAACAACGCGACGCGTAGTAAAACGAATGATTGATGATTATATGTTTGAAGACAGTAAACAAATAAAATCTTGTAAAAAATAAACTATTTGATCTGACGGTAGGAGTTTATAAATACTCCCGAATCTACTATAGTTAATAATGCCCAAACGGCATCTTTGATGTATCGACAGAGTCAATAGTCATTTCCTATTGCGTAAACTATTGTCCCATAATGGTTATTGTCAGTAATTGGTCACACCCACATCGATACCATTATTTAGGACTACAGATAAAAATAAATATTTCTTTTCTCACACACTTTTTGTTATATATTTGTTATTTTACGATTTTTTCGTCGTGGAGAGAAACGATCTTTACAATTTATCAATCCTACTGACTCTATATATCGCTGCAAATTTGTATAATTTGACACCTCTTGAAACAGGATCGGTTCACGGACTGGGGAGCACGCACCGCTCCCATCACTGCCACTGAACCTCCACAAAAGAGACTACGGAAAAAAATATTTAAAATTCCGACTAGGAACCACTAAAACAACATTTCTTTTGATATTTTTTTAGATTAGATTCCAAAATAAATGTTTGATTAATAATCTCCACTAAAAAAAATGTTCATTTTCTCCGGGGGCCTCCACTCCTTTGTGTCCCCGAGGCCTCCAGACCTCCAAATCCGACCCCGACGTTTGCTACAATATGATCTACTCCATTCGTTTATTGGTCTATTATCAGCGTGAATAAAATACCCATTAGCATAAATATGAATAAGAGTTTTATTAGGTATAAAATTTAATTACTCTTATTATATATTTATTCACGTTATTTGTATAGTATACCTATAATAAGATACCGTCAGTATAACATAACATAGGTATTCGTAACGCTCTAGTCCATTAAATAAATTTACTCTAATTACTAACTGGAAACATATCGCATACAAGATGGCCGTGTTTTCTTGATTCCCTACATCGAACCTTATATGGAGATCTAGCCATCGTGATGTGCCCGAAAAGGAAGGCCGGAAGAAAGAAAGGTCGGTAACACATACGCTTGCAGAGTTGCAGGTGTCCCGGGGCAGTGGTTATAATTTTATTCAAAGCCTCCTCCTTTGACTATGATCAGATTAATCGCTCTTTTGTTTGTAATGGATAAACATAACCGATTGTTTGATACCAAAAAAAGCATTAGCAGCTATAACATTACGGTATAATCAAAAATATTATAACTGTGGGGAAAACGATTTCCTTTTGCTTTCTTCGTTTCATTGAATGTAATAATAATAATCTTTATTTCTCACATAAACTTCGCACATAGTAAGTTACAACTGTTTATAAATGTATATAAATAATTGACATTCTTTTTTTTGGGCGAAATTGTTTATGTGATATAGTATTCGAACTTTAAGATGTCATTGGAGAGTCGTAGATTGATTGATGTATCGTTTGAATATAGATATTTAACAATCAGGTTCATTGAACTAAATTTCGTGTATCCTCTTGATACCCCAGGGATTCCATCATTCCATTTCTCCCTCCTCCCTCCATCGATGTCGAGTTTGAGCATTCTAACAAACGAGTAGGGTCTTGATATCCATAGTTGCTTCCCTCACACTTGTAAATCGATTTTCATTTAGTTTTTGTAATTTAAATGTTTTGTTTAATTTATTTTTATTATTTTTCGGGTATGTTATGTTGGCCTTGCTTGTCACATAAGAAATTGTATTTTATATTTCTTGTACCAATGTATTAGTGTCCCTATCATTAGTAAGCCTATATAAATGAATAAGATTCCAAGAACTGTGTGCGAATTGAAAAAAATATTAATATGTGGGATACACTAGACTAATGTACTATAAATCATACGTTACGTCTGAATAACCGTGTGTGAATTAGCGCATATAATTATAAAATAGCACTGTTACACCCAATGGTCTATAATTACCATCTAAGTACTTAGTTATAGTAGGTAATTCTACTTGCCTATAATATTAAGTATTTCGTGTATAAATTTTCTAGGAGCGCTATTTCTATTGACGTTCATAAGTGTACATGTTTACCTATATGAATAAAGATATTTTGATTTGATTATTTCTATTAACTACACATTCAAGCTCCCTACGCCTAGAAGCACGACGATTGGGATCGTTGTGATGCATAGGTTTATCATCAAAAGGTATCATGTAAAATGGGATCTGGTGATAAATTCAGAACAAATTTCCAACCCTTATTAATTTCCTTAAAATATGTAACATGTTCTTTAAAATTGTGGGTAAATAGACTTCCTTTCAGTTTTGTATGGAGACATCCAAACCCAAAGTATTTTCCATAGATCGTACATTTTTTTATTACTCATATTTCCACAAATACCAATTAACTGTTTTAATGGGTCTCAGCCATTCAAACAGTTCTTAACCACATGATTTCGTGGTTCAAGGATAACACTAATGTATTATAAATAACAAAAATAGTGCCAATTACATACAATAACTGGTTATTATAAAATCATTTGCTAAAGGCTGAAATTAGCAGTTGATTTGTAGACGATAGGTATGTAATTGCTTACATATATTTGTAGTGTTATTTGTATGTCTTGAATGAATTCCTTCTCGGTACAAGCTCGTGAAGGTACTTCGAAGAAGGCATCTAAAACTGATATATCACGAAGGTGTGAAGTCACGATCTTAGGGTTGAGTGTGCTATGCGAATATTGTTTTCTTTACATATCATAATATAATAGTAAAGCCATTTTAAAAATAGACAAAAGAATATCTTTTAAATAAAACATTTTAGCGCAGACAGAGTATTTAATTTCACAATTCGGAATTCAAAAGCCAAATGGTTATAAATATGACAATCTTAAAATAATATTATTTACACACAAAAGTTAGTTGGAAAAAAAATTGTTGATGAATTATTTTTCATCATATTTACTTTTAAGAAAACCTTTTCTATTTTGTAGTACCAATATTGCAATAAGAATAATGTTACCAGTTTGTAGCTATAACTGGTAATTATATGTTAGTTTCGATTGAGCTCAAGACATAATTATGCTGACTGTAGCTATGATGAAGGTATTTGTTTGTTCTTTGATTTGTGTTTATTAATGAAACAATATTGTCAAAAGGATTACTTAATAGTTGGACAAGCATTTTCTAATGTACATCTAATTGAAGATTGAAAAATAAACCGTTCGTCAAAATTATACTTATTAGGTACGTTTTACAAGTTCAAAATTGTTATTTAATAAGATGTTTCAAGTTCAATAACGATTTCATTATTTAATTTGATTGCATTATTTTAACAGATGATTTCAATTGTTTTAAGTTGTATCAAACATCAAATCTTATGAAAGCCTTGTGTTTTATAATAAATACTTATATAGCTGGTACATACAATCTTAAATGTGTTGGCAAACGAATTACGATTCAAGTAATTTTGATCAGATAATAGATTGGGCAGTAAATGTGCCTTTCTGGTAAAATTACATTAATTGGAAATATAATGTATGAAAAGTTAAAAAACGATTTCCTAGCTAGCATATAATTTAAATGGTTATATAATATAAATGTAGTTACATATTACAACAATAATGATTTAGTTTTCGACAGCAACGAGACACAGAAACCTCGGCACGTAACTTGGCGAGATTTTTTGCAAAAACATTAGAATCTTAAGAAGGATTAGTAAGAAACGAATGTGCGTCTCTTACCGAGTTATTTGCCGAGTTCTACACATAATATTGTTTTTCGAATTAGCAACACACGTAAGACAAGCAGTGTTCTATATTCGATAGGAATTTAGCAGTTTTTGGGATATGGGCCGTTGGGGTGAAGAGTGGATGTTTACCGTCCCAGACCAGTCCAGAGGAGGCCCGGGTCATGGTGATTCGCGCCCGGGTAGCTTCCATACGCCTCCAAGTCCGATCTGCGGTTGTAAGATCTACATACAAAGGTATTTTTAGATTTATATAGAAACAGAGGAGTAAAAATAGAAAATATGTACGGTATTCTTGTAAAACCTTACTTCATCTAAAGTACCTACTTGTAATCTATTACTTTTCATCATAACGAAAACACAAATGGACAGAAAGAGACGAACGACTAAACAATAAAACTTAGATTTATTCTCAAACAAAAGAATAGATAACATTCTTTTGTTAATATTAATGTTAAAGAACATTTAAAAGGGGTATATTCACTATATGGTGTAGGTGTTTGCTTGCTCTTTGATTCGTGTTTATTAATAAATCAATATTGTCAATATGTATAAAATATATCTGAATAAAGGCTAATATTATTTTTATTCACTATATGAATTTTCATTCGTAACAAAAATTTTTAACACATATATAAAGGTAAAGAAGGATTCATTATAACTAAAAGCAATCTCGACTGAGAAGTCGTGGGAGTCAAAGTCCCACTTCTTACCATACAATATAAATCATAAATATAAAATCTATGAAATAATTTATATTCTATAATAATATATATGTCGCAGTAAAGTAGTTAAATCAGAGACTTAATTGAATCTCTAGACAGTTAAATAAATATCGATGCAATCAATACAAACTTTACATACACCAAATTTGTTGTCCTATTTACCTAACCCGTGTTATAAGGTCTAACATTAATAAATTTTAAGTATTATGATACTCACCTGATATTACCGGTTGGTCGCAAAGGTCTCAGAGCGTGGAGTCTCCGCATGCCAGTTCCACCGCCACCTCCTCCTGGGATGTCAAACATTTTTATTCCTTACAAACACAAATTAGATTCATATGTGTCATTATTATTATTTACTGTTATCGTTTCAGTTAGTTTTGAGTTTAGGTCCAGGGTAGAATGGACATATAAACCTCCACGATTTCTAAAAAGATTTTTAATAGCCTTAAGTTGTGTGTGGAACGCCCCGTTTCTCGCATGAGCGCTTAAAGATACAGTAAAAAGTGACGGTCTTGCGCCCGCGCTTCTTTTGTATCAGACATCTGTTCCATCGGAGTGGTTATGGAATAGTGTTTTTGAGGCACACATTTGTCACCTATATTCTCTCTTGAGTACATTACAGCCAGTCTCAATAAAGACAAATCAGCGTGGCTGATTCCCTCTGAGAACTATTGTGACACAGAAAATTTAAATATGGTTGATATTTGTGTGCTAAATTTTGTAGCTGTACACGAGACTTGTATACTATCCCTTGTTAAAAGTATATTAATTTATTAATATAAAGCCTTTTATAAATATAACGAATACTTTAATGATCCTAATCCTTGGGATTGATTTACTCCAGTTCAAACAATTTGTATTAAAAACTTGGCAATTGAAAAGAGTGGCGGAAAGTTTCTTGCCAGTTCTTCTTACCCGCTCTACGCCCTTGACTTGCGAACTGGTTGTTTACAATTAATTTAATTTGTTTTTTTTTTAACGTTCTTAAGTGTACATGTTTACCTATATGAATAAAGATATTTTTGAGTTTAAATAACTATTAATTTTTATTGTTTTTTTCTTTGATACTATTTCGCTTTATAATTACTCTTAAAACTATTAATAAATCGTTTATTTGCGAGGAAAGTAGTACATTACACATCGATTATATATTAGAAAGTAAGCACATCATACTCATATTCCAAGTAATATAAGAGCATTAACATAATGAAATAATAACATAAGTTATGTATACATGTTGTTGAACTTATGGTCTAAATACTTGCCCACGCCATAAAGGCAGCCTTTAAAAATTTTAGTCACCCCACTCTTAAAAGCATTACACGGCAGTGATCTACAACTTCTACAAAGGTGATTAAATAGTTTGATTACCATGTCGTAACAATTTTGAATACATCATTTTGCGCAGCGGCTAAGGCAAATAAACATAATGTTTTTATTAAGCGGGTGTTTCGAGGCAAAGGGATCCTGATTACTCTTCATACTTCGTCATACGTTTTCTAGTTAGAAAGTTTTATCGGCAGTTGCACGGGCACTACATAAGTTTAATTAGTTACGTGTCTAGTTTGTTTGGACTCGTATTGTAGTTGTCTATTTACAACTTTGATTTAAAATCTATATTTCAATTCTGCAACCACAACAGAGGGGCTACAACCCTTGTCTCAAATTTCTGTATCTGTTCAGAGATCATTCTTTATTCTTTATAGTATGGGTGATGAGCCTCCCAGTTGTCAGGGTATTTTTATCGGAGAAGGATATAGTCATAGCACTTTTAGTAACAGAAAATAACATAACATTTTATACCTGACATTAATTATGAACTAATTATCTAATAATTCATGATGACACTTTTTCTTAAAATACTAGTGGTTCATCAGCATTCCGTGTCTGACATACACCGTCTAAGGCATATTAGTATCATCACTGGGTTTTTCTTCACAGTCAAGTTTTAAATGCGCACATAAAAATACATCTTTGTCGGGCTGTGATTAGAACTTAGTACCACTGGCTTGAGAGGCGCACACGGAAGCGTATTCCGTGTAACGGAAATGGCATTTTTCCTCGACATGTACAAATAGCACTCGCTCTAAAGCTGATGAAAACCGATAGAACCCATGATTAAGATCCAAATATCGTAAGTCAGAGAAAAGTGGATAACGTTTGGGTTGAAAATAATTGTTCCCCTAAAATGTCTTTGCGGTATTCGATATTTTAAATTTCCATTGTAACACGCGCAAATGTAATGAAATATTTTTGTAAATTAATTTAATAGCCTTGTATTAGACAGAAGATCGCATAACAAAGGTTGGGTAGGGTTTGTGAAGGTCTATTAAAAATAGCCTGGTTTCCGTCTCCATTTGTAATTTGTCCGCGTTCAGTGTGACGACCTTATGCGTGGGGAGCATGCGATTAATTGAAATATAATTTTTACAACTTAGAACTTATAATCGTTAGAACCACGACTACTTCTCATTGCATGGGCGCAAAAGTAAGTACACTCTCAGAAAGGAAACGATTCTGGGTGAAGTTGAATTCGTGTAGGCGGTAATGTTAGTTATTTCGACGATATATTTGCGTGTTGTTGAGAATGTAAGTGCAAGCTCCTATTTGAACACGCCTACGGTTTTTTTTTTTCGTTTATATTTTAATTATTATAGTTAATTGTTTACAGCGTAGAACATGGTGTAATGATTACAGCTCCATAAGAAGTTTTTGTAAAACAAAAAACTTAGCGATTAAAAATAGTGGCGGCGACTTTATTGCCAGTTCTTTTCGTCCGTTCTACGCCCTTGATTTGAGAACTGGCAGTAAATATAAAATAGAAGCATTTAATATGTATTTATTTATGGACGTCGATTTGAATTTGATTCAAATAAATGTCTGAAATGCGGGAGTCATATTAGGGCTGAGCGCGGAACGGAGTCATATTAGCGCCCGCTTGATTCTGAATGTTCAACAAAGGTTGTCTGCTACGACCAGTATTCGCAAGATTATGTGCAGGACCTGTCATCAGAGGCTCGGGTGTCTTAAACGTCCTTACTCAGGAGAATTTTCAAATTTAAATTGCGTTTCTATACTTACCTACTCGTATTAGGGACTAAACCTGAAAGACTCTTATCTAACAAATAAATAACGAGAAAGATTACAGGTTTTAAAGGATCAATAATTAAAAAAAAAAACTAAATAAATTTTTACAACAATTATTGATACCGAGTTACCAAATAATAAACCACAACATATAAACATGCTTATTAAGCTATAAATCATAACCATATATCGATAAACAATGAACTCGTTTTTCCTTATCACAATGATAAGGAAAAACCACGTCTTCGTACGTCAAAGTGTATGCAAATCAGGTATTTGAATGCCAGTACTTAAAAGCCGAAACATGTTTAATAACTTCCCTTTTTCATACACAATGATAGTAGAATTTGTAATATAATTGGATATTTTCTATAAAACGAGCAAACTGTTTTTAGAACACAGCTGCATTTGTTTCATTTACATAACATTATAAGTAATCTAATAATAATGTTGATTTATATGCAATTAACTCATAAACAATATCTCTGGAATCGTTGTATACAATACATATTACAACTGCTAGCTTCAAGAGTAGTGATGGTCCAGTGGCTTCAGCAAGCGACTCTCATGACTGAGGTCCTGTGTTCGATCTCCGGCTGTACACCAAAGGACTTTCATTCTATGTGAGCTCTTAGCATTCGCTCGTACGGTAAAGAAAAACGTTAGGAAACCGGCTGGTTTTAGACTCAAACAGTCGACGGCGTGTCAATCACAGGATGTTAATCACCTTGTCTATTATTTATATATTATTACAACTGATACTCTTAATTTGAAGAAATGATTCCAAAGGACAGCACAAGATGTTGTAGCGAGGATGCCTGGAGTGCCAGAGAGTGTCTAAGATGCGAATCATCAATCACATCTCGGAGATCAAATATTCTTACCAGATGAAGGCGCGTGCACTACTGTTGGTGGCTCCTGGAATAGCGTGGACCTTTGTTCTGGTGACAGAGAGGCCAGCGTTTCCAGGTTGTCCCGGAGCGAGTCGAAGAATGAGCCAACATCGTTAAGTACACCTGGGGAATTTTGTTCTGTAGTCATTATTAAAAAAATACCGGAAATGTAATATTGGACGTTTATATGAAATATTCGTACATTATTTTATTTTTAAAAATAATATAATTATTATTTTATAAAATAATAAATATTAAAATTAAGAATGTTAAGTCTCTCTGTCCTCTGTGATGGAAACATGGAGTTTCCATATCAGAGGGCAAAAAAATCGCTTGAGCAGAAGTTTGAATCAGGGTAATATGATATTATTAAATATTTTTTTAGAGGGCTCGCTAGACATTTATTTTATTATGATTTGGGAAGACGCCTATGTTAGTCAAGGATAATGTGGCATTTAAATAAACATTTTTTTTAAATACCTACGCATCATTTTTTATAATAATAGCATAAACGTCGTGCAATCAAAAAGTATCTAAATCTAAAAATATGCCTTCAAAATAAAATGTTTAATTTTAGAATGATTTAAGTCGAATTTTGGTGCTTATATGTCAAAGCTTATTGAACGCTTATGAATGAACATTCAAAGCCTATTAACATTGACTTAATTTTAATATAGAAACGATATTTCAGTAGGAGTCAAGACAGTTAAGTATAATATGTAAAATAAATCGTTCAATGGTCAAACGGTACAAATCAGCTTATAATTTTAAAACCCGCTTAAACACCGACTGATTAAACACTAGTTTTTCTTCATATTAAGAGGTATTCATTTCTCACACACATACCAAACAAGAAGTACCTGGAGTAAGCTAAAGTTACTTTCCAATTATGATTAAAAATTATTTCAGTCGTAAAGGGGCGTATTACTTAAGCACTATACGGTTTTCTTATTTGGCGATTACGTCAACAGTTATTATTATTTGTCTATGCTTGAAAACTAAACGCACTAAACAAGATAAATTGCATTAAATCTGCTTACGTACTGCTTGAATTAAGAATCTCGGCTCCTAATTGAATTAAGAATCTTGATTATCCGTTATTAATGTAATGTGCTTTGAGTCTTGCTTTTCTTTAGCTGACAGCTGAGCCTATGCCAATATAACAATGTTGAGAAACATACAAATAAAAATACTTGAACTACGAAACTATTAACTTTAAACCCACAAGTCAAAACTTTTATTTTACATTTCCTAGATATAAAATAAGAAAATTTCCTGAAATATTTCACAATAAAATGAATATAGTAACATTGTTACAGTTCCTCCATTCGATATTGCACTTAGGTTTAAAGTTACAAAGCGTGCATAGCTTTGTCCGGGACACGTCATTACAGAAGTTATTTAGGGGTAACTTGATATACACGACATTTATAAATGTCTATTCTGTTTTCCGTGACAATGTTTTGATTTAACTTGAATTTGAAAATGGCAAGATAATGTATAGAATACATTTTAAATGTTATTGCAAGAATTTTTGGGAGTATAACCTAATTTATATTTTTTTTCTAAAAATAATATTACAGAGGCAGAAATGTGTCTCGAAAATTCTCAGTTCAGGATTTAAACTGTAAAAAGTTGTATATCATAATTAGTATTATCATATTATATTTACTCCTCACATTATTAAGATGATAAAATCAAGAATTTGATCTTCGAACCAATTCAAATCAAAAGCATCCTCTCATGCTTTTATGATTAAATTTATATAGCTTTAATTAATATATCATCGTTAATCATGAAATAGCCGCATCGACGCTGCTTACCGACGCCGACATACGGCGCGACTGCCTTACCGAGCGAAGGCGTGGGCTGCCGTCGTCGCCGCCCGTTCAGCGCCGTGGCCACCGCAGACCGCTTCTCCGAGGTGGACCTGAGACATATAATTATAAATGACCGTTTGATGGCTACGAATTAATGGGTAAAGAAATGCCTTTATGGCCGATTTCCTGGCGATGTTTGCTTATACCGTAGGAATGTGTTTGTTACATCTTAATAATATATATAAATCTCGTGTCACAATGTTTGTCCTCAATGGACTCCTAAACCACTTAACCGATTATAATAAAATTCGCACACCATGTGCAGTTCGATCCAACTTGAGAGATAGGAAAGTTTTAATCATATTATAGTAGCAATTTTATTTTATTGCAAATTATTTGTCTATAATTTGATACATTTCTAACAGATGGCGCTGTGTTAAAAGTACCAACGTTTCACATAAGCTATCTACCTTTCACATAAGTTCTCCTACCGTTTCCCTTGAATAGTTTACTACTATGTAATATAACAAAAACCTTAGCCACAGCAACGCTTGGCCGAGTCTACTAGTATAGATTAAAAATATATTGGTGTTGAGATATCCTCCCTTTAGCCATTAAGCCAGTACCTCTCAGCACAGCTCATATTAGAATATTTCTTTAATTCCCGTCATTCGTTTTTTTGGTAAAGGGTTCAACGAACCTATAAGATGGCAGACGTGTAGATAGCGATGGTACATAATTTGATTAATTAAATATGTTATTTTTAAAAATACAGTTTTTTATCTCATTTAAAAAAGCCATTTTGATATAAAACCTAATATTACGTGAAAAAACCAAACACCAAAAACCACTGATAAGAAAACACACGGAAACTTATTCGCTTTAATTTTGTCGAAACTATATAATAAATAAATAAACTATATAAAATATATGATAAATTTTTGAGAACTTTTACTACCGCAAGTACCGCACTGGGGTAGTTCGTTTCAGTCCAAAAACGCTTCTTTTGTATTAAACAATTGAAAAAAATATATATTTAAAAACCTACCTTAAGTCATCGTCATAGCTGTCGTCATTGGAATCTTGATTCCTGTACCCAACATCTTGGTCACGAGGCTCCCATCGATTGTGCAGGAGCCACGGCTTCTCGGAGAGTAGACGAAGGAGATCCAAGCCGTGGACCTTATAATCTTTTGTTTGGGCTTGGGTGAATGTGGCACCTGAGAACACAAATTAGTTTTTATATTAATGAACTCCAAAGGGATCCTTGAATAACTATAAGTTCTATTTTTGGCGATTTTATAGATAATACATAAGTCTATGCGAGACCTATGTAATTAGAGATTCTATAAGCAGAATTTACACCTTTTTTCTGTGCCAATAATATTTATGAGTGTAGTTAATTTAACTTCAAATTCAGTCATTTGTTAGATTGTGTATTTTGTTTTAATGTGGTAGTTTTTGTCGAGATGGAAGCAATGCATTCTTTATAAGTGGGTATAAATTTCCACCTAACAAAACGCTTTCGCTGACATCATCGCCGCCCGGTCCACTTCCATAAGAAAGGAATGAACAAACTGCCATCCATTAAAACAAACTAAATTTTGGTATTTTATGAGCAGTGTTGGCCTAGTGGCGTGCGACTCTCATACCTGAGGTCGTAGGTTCGATCCCCGGCTGTGCACTAATGGACATTCTTTCTATGTGCGCGTTTAAAATTTGCTCGATGGTGAAGGAAACCGACATGTCATAGACCCAGAAAGTCGACGGCGTGTGTAAGGCACTGGAGGCTGATCACCTACTTGCCTATTAGATTTAAAAATGATCATGAAACAGATTCAGAAATCTGAGGCCAGGACCTAAAGAGGTTGTAGCGCCACAGATTTATTATTATTTACAATTTTATACAATTCTCCAATTTCATAACATCATAACCTCTTCTTCTCTTTTCTTTGTTCTATTTTTTAACGACTTAAATGATTCAAAAATACTTTTTCTGCTGTAAACGAATTAATGAAAGTTAAATATGTTATGGTATTTAACTTTCATTAATTAATATAAGTATTCTTTTTGGATGGATTGCACACATATGTAGATATTTCGTGATTCTTATAAAGGTTCTATGTTACCTAACTACTGATACTTAAACACCACCTTTAAAGTTTTATACTTCTTTGTTGAAAACTTCTTTTAAATTGAATGTGGATTGTATTCCCTACACATGTCCTGTCGTGAAGACAAATGATGCTTTTATAAGGACCACGTGTTCAGATACCTACTCTTACAGTAACCATCAATTAGTCTTGTGTGTTTTTTAATTGTTATGAGAAGTCTTAAGTGGGCGAAACTTTGTTAGAGAAATTGGTTGCTGATAAAGACTCAAAACTCTCTATACATGTGGGTTACTTTAGTGTTTTAATAAGCTGTGAAAATTTGCTCATACAGAGATGGACATAGAAGCCTAATCATCTTATTGCCCATAAAGTAAATCGTCAATGAAAGAGTCTTTGGATGACCTTATATGATAGCCTCAGATATCAATAAAGTATTATATAAAATGTTAGAGGATAGACGTTGTCTTGTAAACATGTTTAACATACGAAAAAAAAAATGTAAATCCACTTGAATATGCAAAAATTTCATCAAAATCTGTCTAGCCGTTAAGGAGTTTAGTTTAGTTTATAAACCTGCTGTTCGTAACCGCGCACAGAAGATTTATATATACATATATACAAGCAGTTTATTTGCTGCATAGATAAATAACCTAGATACCGCCTGCAGCGGCAACTGCTGGGCTGATTTGTGAATCTTAATCATCCAGTGCGGCACCCAAACGCATATATAAAAACCTTTATTCAAATTGGTCCAGCCCTTTAAGAGGCGTTGAGAGACATACAAACGTACATTAGAATTACAAATATAAAGATTTATCGCATGTTCGAATCCCAATTAGATAGTAATTTTATTTTTTTATTTAAAAGACAGAGCTTACAACTATATTATCTACTAAATATAAACAACTTTACATACATATAAACAAGTGCATAATAATAAGATGAGCCGATACTATTAGAAGCATTTTAGTCCAGGCTAAATTGTAGATAGGTACGTTGTAACAAGTGACAAGAATAAATTTATGTGAACTGTATATGACACTGTCTTTAGACTTTACTTTGAAACTATTCATTTCATTAAAGCAGCAAAGAAATTACGACCCACAAGTTTATTCTAAGAATAGTAAAAGTGAGTCTGATTGTTCATTAAAATTGTACGTAGGTACTATATCCCCCTTGGGGACGCTTTTATCTTTATCGTGTTTAATCTTAAACAAAATCCAGAATTACTTGTACTTATCTATGTTAAATTTGTTAAGTAAATTGAAAATTTTCATTTCAATGTATAAGAAATTTTTTTTCTATTGATAGTCTATGTTATGTAAATATTAAAAAAACCCTTTTAAATGTATACAGTGCCACATACTTTTCTTGGCCGGCGGATGAAATAAGTACTACCGTCGCCATTTTTAAATGTCAATTGTCAGACTGACATTGACTATTTTCTGTAATTTCTTGCAGCGTACAATAAATTATTTTACTATCTCCCAACATCTAATAAAAGTTCAACTAATTCTACTAATCGAGAATCTAAATAAATATTTTTATTCCTTGCCTTATTAAGTACAATGGCAAAGTTTTAATTATCGAACGGTTCTGATTTCGAGGCCTCTTAAAATATATTATATTATATTAACAGTATAGGGTTAACGAAACCTATCATATTATCACATATTTATTTAAGCTTAGAACTGTTTTCTAGAAAGATTATTAATAAAATTTCAATATTTAAATATTTTTCTGGCAATAAGTACCATGTATCCATCTCAGGGATGCTCTCACCGGCCAAGTATGTGGTACTGTACGGAGTAACAAATATACAACACAAGACTTATAATCTTTGCCCTCGGTTTGTACTGACATATTTTGGCTGAAAAGACTCGATAGAATCACATTATTACGAGAAGTGGGGTATGGTGATACCCAAACAATTTCTTATGGCTTTCATCAAAGTCATCTCAATTTTAATATAATATTTGCTATGACAAAACTATTTCTAGGAGTCAGATAACCGCGCCTACCAAAATTTAGTAAATTTAATAAATAAAGAAATACTAACATCTTATTATGAATTTCGATACGTGATGAAAAATGAGACACTTTTTCATATCACCAGAATAACAAGGGTTCATGAACCGTGCGTCATTGATCAGGCTCGTGTTACACTTTGATTGAATTCTCCTGAAGATAATGTTGCACGATTTATTATAACATATAAGAATTAAACTTTTCCGTGACAACATGTATATATGGTGGTGTCCAGTCCAATACTATTATTAGGAAATCACTTATATTGTTGGTATATTTATAATTTGACTGTGTAGTATAAAATAACTACAAAGTCAAATTAATAATGTTTAATTACATTATTATATATAAAAGAAGTCAAAATAAAAATGCATGAAAAGGCGTTCCAGCGCCTGAAGGAACCTTCAGCCGGTCTTATATCCTTAAAACCAAAACCATACTCAAATATTATATAAATTAAGTACAGTATTATATATAGTTTGTTTAATTAGCAAATTTTAACACCGTATTATTAAAAAAATAGGAAATCATCGAATATTTTTATTCAACCTTAGAACTTCCCAACATGAGAATAGAATTTTCGGTACTTACGTATTTATGTCATCGCGGCAAAAATTCTGGTAACGATTTAGAAATCCGTCGCCCGAATTTGATTATATTATTATTTATTGTTTGGTTAGGTTAGGTTAGTATAGAAAATATTTTATTTAAATAACTGTTTCCGGTGCGTGTAAGTGGTAATTATTCTAAAACTTGCTAACCATTAAATTTTTGCCGCGCTGGCGTTAATACGCAAGTGCCGAATTTTCTATCTTATATTAAATTTGCTTGTAAAATGGCCCAACTTTGAACAAAGTATTCTATTATTCATTTCATAATTTGTTTCCGGGATATAAAGTGGATGGGGTCAATTGCTATTTCAAAATTTATTAAGAATACTGCCTTTAAACACAAATTAATTAAGTCTGAGGTGAGAGTAAAAACATTTTTTATTAAGTATATTATTAAATTTGTGACGAAGTTTTTGATAACATTCGTAATAATAAAAGTACAAATTTGGGAGATTAAAATTTTACATAAGAAGCCATATGTAATAAAGCCAGCACATATACCTGCAGCTAAGTTTTATCATCAGCCAATACAAGGCAAATCCAATTATTCGAAATTCCTCGTTCTAAGACCAACTATTTACGAAACTCGGTTATGTATCGCATACCTACAGATTATAACATAAATTACCAGCAAATCGATATATTAATTGTGACTAAAAAATTCTTAAAAAAATATTGAAAAAACTCAGGTATCTTTTACTTATAATGGCTTTGTTTGTTCCTTCATATTAAATATATATTTTAATCTACCAGTCAATCAATCTTACAACTGTGCTTTGTAAAACTGTGCTTTATGTTTCTGTTTATATGTGTATTCCGTTTTAGCTTTTGTGTGTAATAATTGTTTGGATATTGTTTAGTGATTAACTGTAGGAATACTTAAATAAATAAAAAAAATAAAATAAAAAATAAAGTTTCACTATCGTACGTCAAGGCAGAATATAAAATACCTTCCGTATCACCTGGACGTCCGTCGTTCCACAAATTTGCGTTTTTTAAGGCAGTTTTTGCCACGCACCACCGCTATGTGGAACCAGCTACCCACTAACGTATTTCCGAACCAATTCGACTTAAGGTCCTTTAAGAAAAGAGCGTACCAATACTTGAAAGGCCGTCAACGCACTTGCGAGCCTTCTGTCCATTGGCAGCGGTATCACTTAACATTAGGTGAGGCTCCTGCCCGTATGCTTCCTTTCCTTTCCTTTACTGAAAGGTACTTTAATACGGTAATATCGGCGTTTTTAGTCTATTTACTAGTACTTCTACTATTGATAAACGTATTAAAAATCACTATTGTTTATCATGATCATTTTAGGTTGAAATGATCAATTTAACATCCTAAAACTTGATCAGTTCTAAAAGCTAATCGAACTGTCATTGTCTTTAAAAGAAAGATTATTAAAGCTCTAAGTATTTAACCTTTCAAGATTCCGCATAACTTTAACTGTCGGAATGCAAACAGCTTTTTATAATTTTCAGAAATGATTCAACAGCCTCGAGCTGTTAACAAAAATCGTAAAAAATGTTGATTTACGAAATTCAACGTATATCTTGCTTCTTAGCAAGAAACAAGCCTTCTAAAATGTTCTCGTTTTATCGATACTTTTCTATATCGTCAGTTGCGTAGGTATTTGATTTTACGTATACGGAGATTGATAGATCTCTTTATCAGACTGAATATTTGGGTGCAGTGCTAGCTGTGTCCTTTGTACGATTCTCAACACTGAAGTGCGTTCAAAAGCCCGTTGCCATTAGATAAAGATATCGTACGATGAAGAAAAATCAGACACTTAGGCACAGAGGTTATGTAGATATTTGTATGCCCCATACTCCGTTAGACAGTTTCCTAAGGACAAACACATGGATAATACATTTAGAATAACTAGGTAATATACGTTAACAATGTTTGAATTATTCATTATTAAGTCTTAAGTTTAAACACCTTGAAAGCCTTAATCCAAGGCTTCAACGTTACGTATTTAATAAGGAATTGTCTATTGGTTAGGGGATGATATAGATTATATAAGATAAATAATAATTCGCACTTGAATATTCATGTACTATTGTAGTTTAATTTCGATGTATGAAATATCGGCATGAGCTTATTTCTGTGGTTCTTAAATTCATTTGTATAATCTACGAGCAGTATGTGAACAGCCAGAAGTGCTATGTTGAAAGTAGTTGGGTCTAAGCCTCGCGATGTTTCGGAAACGATGACACGAACTTTTCACGTACTGAATTTTAGATTTTTTTGAGTTTATTTACGGTTTACGGTCCGATTTAATAGTTATTTCCATTTTATCATATGTGGCTTTTAATATTTATTCAAGAAGACATCTTGTTAAGGAGGTATTTAAAAAGCGTTATTCTCCTTCAAGACCTGTATCCTACTTATAAAATCGGTGTCCAGAGGCTGTGTTGGATGCCTTGTGCCGTTCCAAGGACGCATCTTATAAAATATTGCAAGTCGCGTCTTATAAAATATTGCATTTTTTAACTATGATTAGGAGTGATATTTAGTTCCTCATCGTATGAGCATGTCTGCTGTAGCCAAATATTAGTAAATTATTCTATTTAAAATTTTAGAAAACTCTTATATTTTCCTAAATGGTGATGGACAGACGGACAGATATAAAAGCTTCCTACGATCAATCATTGTTCGTGTCTATCGACGCATTATGTTGGTATTCCGTTACTTTTGTATCCGTTTTAACACTTTTTTCTGACTCGTACATAGTCTATTTTTAAGGGATAATAGTGAAATTATCAAAAAGTATAAATAGTTTTTTTAATAATATTTTTTTAAATCGTTGCTACGTTGTCCTTATGCTTTCGATTCCAACTTCTCAGAAACAATACCAAGCTTTTTCTATACAAAATTCAAATGCAGCCAGTATTTTGAAATGGTTCTGTAACCAGGGCAAGAAGTACGGGCATACCCTCCTTATTGCCGTGATAAAGTTTCTTCGACGACCCTATTTGTACGTCATACTGAATGCGGACTACAGAATCCCGACCAAGATTCTTACTGAACTCACAAGCAGCAAGAGAAATCCCGGTAGCCCATAAGAAGTTATACAGCCATGATGATGATGAAGTTTTAAATAGGAGTGCTTTGAAAATTTTAATCCATAATTTTTTTATATTTATGGATAATTTTTATAATCTCGTAATTTATTTTTTAATAATTACGGAAATATAATTCCCTTGAAAACTAGTCAGTATTTCTATCGTTAAAACGCATAACTAAATTATAGAAATTTAAAATACAAAACTGATTCGTTTTCGACGCCCACATTTACACAATTCCTAACATTCATCAAAAACTATTGTCTAATAAATATTTAAATTGGATATCGGACGCCATTATGAAATTGTTGTTTCGCAGAAAATTTATTTATTTTTAGGTTTCGTTGGACGGACGTTGTGTTTTATATCTACACTAAAGAGGAAAACTATGTTTGTTTGTTTGATTGTAATGAATAGGCTCATAAACTACTGGACCGATTTTAAAAATTCACCATTCGAAAGCTACATTATCCACGAGTAATATAGGCTATATTTAATTTTGAACAAAAATAGGGTTCCGTAAGATATTAGGGTTTTTCGGACACAAGGTGTAAAAAATCAACCAAAAAAGTTACTTATTTTGCGTACCCTGCCTAAACTATTAAAGATAGAACCATAAATTGTTTTAAGTAATTGTAGATCTTATAAATATCTACAAAAAAGTCCGCGACACACTATACCTATATATGTCGAGTGAGGCACAATAACCATAAATGATATAAGTACATGGCAAAACGATGTTTGCCAGGTCAGCTAGTAAATAAATACTTTAACATATTAACCATAGATAATATTTCTTTATATGTATTATACTTTTTATAATGTAATCCTTCTTATTTTGATAAGTTTTAATGTAAGGTCAAAGTTGAAATCAAATCATTTAATTACAATTAGACATATTAAAAAGGCACTTGTGAAAGACAAAATTATAAATCTTAAAAAAAATAATCAGTGGCCCTACAATCTTTTTAGGTCAGCGATTTATGTATCAGTTTCATGATGATTCGTCAATCTAATAGGCAAGGTGGTCAGCCTCCTGTGCCTGACACACGCCTTTGACTTTTTGGGTATATAGCAAGCAGGTTTCCTCTCTGATTTCCTTCACCATTATATGTTAAAGTGAGAAAATTTATATTTATAAGTGGAAGTTAGTACCTGGGCAAAGTTTGATGTTGAAGAATTGAGATATATATGATGTCGGGTAGAGGTTATAAATATTAAAACGTGTAGCAGCCCTTATATCCTAGTTTTATTATTTTAGACATGTACCATATGTCCTATTTAGATCATAAAGATATTTTATGACTCTTCTAATACACGGTTAGTAGCAATAAAAAGACTTTACAGTGTTTGAGGATGTTAAGTATATTTTTTGCAATAAGTCAATTGTCAATGGTTGTTATTTTTATAATGTCAATGTGAATTGTGAATTGGTACGCTTTTTTCTTAATAATCGAATTGGTTCGGAAGTACTTCAGTGGGCAGCTGGTTTCACATAGAGGTAGTGCACGGCCAAACTGTCTTAAGAACGAATATTGTTTAATTACGGACGTCGAGGTAATATGGATGGTATTTTATATTCTGCCTTGACGTCCAATAGGTGACAAAGTTGCACAGTATTAGTAATTAAACAATCTCCAGGGTAAATGCAGTAGAACATACAAATACACCTCGCATCTCTACGCAACTCTGATCCCTTGGAGTGAATGTACTTGCCGTACGGAATGATTCGAGTCGGACTTCGTTAAATGCGGTCAAGTGGGAGCTGAGCTGGTACTGGGGAGCTTCCACCCGCCATTTTTATGGTGAGGACTGTCTTAACCGACAAGCATACATATTCAACAATCATGAGATACAGATCTTATTTTTTTGATTGTATAATTTATTTATTTATTGGCTACATTTATACATTGATTACCTACCTCACAAAAAATATATTTTTAATGGCACATTCAAGAAAATATATACAGACTTAAAAAGAAGATTACAAGAACTGGGTTTAAAGAGCACCTGTAGGCGTCCAGGCATAACCCGTTACCTGCTTAACTTGGATCTCAGTTGAATATGGAGTTTTTAAAAACGAGTTCCTTTCAACCAATCATAATAAACTATTGGTTCTAGATTTTCTTTGTCTTTTCATTATTTTTAAAGGCAAAGTGCCTTTACAGTGTGGGCGAGTATTTACATCATAAGTTTTACACCAATTCTTAATAACTTCTAATGATTATGACATTATGTTAATATTTTTCTTATATGACATTATAAAAATTAATATGACATTTCCATGCCTATTTATATATGGCTGATTGTGTGGATTTGTATAATCAATCTAATTATACCACTTTCTTAGCAAATAAACGATTTCATTTCATTAATTTTGCTATTGTTCAACGAATCAAATCTTTATCAAAATCTACCCAGTTGTTCTTTAGGTGTAACTGATTGTTTGATGCATTTAATTACATAGATAAAAAGACTATTACGACACAAATAAAAAAATAATTATTAAACTGGTATCCCGTACTATACGATTTTAATATGATCCCAATCTTAAAAGCTTATAAATTTACAGAATTTTGATTGCGCGTCCTACTTTGCATACGTTAAGTGCAAAATAAACCCAAAATTTACGGTAATATTACGTTAGAATTATAAAGAATGCGACAGTGAGCTTGTTAGTTACACTTTTATGCAAAAGCGCCTATAATTTTACTATTTAAGATTCGGGTTTGGGTCCGTTTTCCTCTAATAGAGAAACCAGAGTAAACGGCGGTTGCGGCTGCCCACAGACTAGGTGGACCGACGACATTGGCAAAAAGGTTGGCTCCCAGTGGATATAGAGAGGCCAGTGCAGGCTACTGGAGAAAAATCGAAGAGCCTTACAAGAAATGAACCGAATAAAGGGGCTGATGATAATGAATTAGGTTTGGATTTTAATTTATAACGAGTAAAAAGATCAATCACTTTTAAAATATTACTTAAAATCTATTATTTTATATTTTATTGAATTTTAAACTTGAATCGAAGTGTTAAATTCTTCTATTTATAGAAGTATATTTCTTGAAATACAGTAAAATTAAAATAATAAATATAAAGAACTTATAGCGATCACTTCTAGGCATCCAATGTAAGGAAAACTACGTACTGTCTACGTAATATTTATTTATATTTGTACGTCATTCCTTTTATTATCTTAATAGATCTTAAATAAATTATAATTAAAATTAGGGTTATTGAGATTTATTTCCTAAATAATAATCCATATATATATAATGCGCACAACAAGTTATGTGCTCTTAGTGGTGACATAGTGTATGTGTATTTAAGAGAATAAAGTCAACTATTATTACAGATATTTTTCCTTAATCTTTCCTTTTTTATACTTTTTAGGCCTAGGTGATCAGCCTGTCGTGTTAGGAAAGTTTAGTTTAGCTATATAATAGCTCGATATATAGCTCGATACATATATTGTTTTGTCTACGTTTAAGATAAAAGTGGGCGAGGTAATGACTTTGCTAAATGTAACATTAACCAGATAACTGAAACAAAGAATTTCTAAACAGTAAGGTGAGATGGTACGTAGGTACGTATACGTAGGTAGAACAATAATGTCAGTGATTTTAGATTTTAATGTAGTTATACAATATTACATAATTAAACAAAACCTCGGTTTTAGAGTATACCCAGCAGTGCAGCCTTTCTTGAACCTTTTTTTTATGGAACAGGGGGCAAACGGGCAGGAGGCTCACCTGATGTTAAGTGATATCTCTGATATCAATCGCAAGTGCGTTGCCGGCCTTTTTAGAATTTGTACACAGACACGGACTAACCGAACGACAGCTTATCCGGAGCTGGATATATTCGGTAGTGGGATGATCGGTTTTAGAGTAGGCATTGTTGAGTGCCTTTATCGAACCTAATTCGCTGTTTTGCTGAATATTTTTTTTTTCTTTAAGTACCAAAAAATCTTGGTAATTTTATTTTATTGTGTTGTCTTATCTTGGATTTGTTTTAAATTGTATTTTTTTAATTCCTATTTATTGCAAAACTTTTGTTTACATATATTGTCGTACATTTTAGATAGAAGATTTATAAAATTATCAGTAGATTTCGTAATATGTATGATGTCGTAGACTTAATAAATAAATAAACCTAATTCGCTGATGTTTTTTTTCTGCTTTACCAAAAAATTCTAGTAATTTTTTATGTTTTAATTTGTTTTTTTTTATTTTTGTAAAACTTATGGTTACTTTAATTGACATACATTTTAAATGGAAGATTTTGTAAAATAGTCCGTAGTTTAAGTACTATGTATGATGTCGTAAACTTATAAATAAATAAATATAACCTAAATTAAATATCTAAAAAAGCTTCGTTGTCATATGTCTCTTATATGGCTGACCATACTCGTGAACGGGTGCTACTTGTGGTGACTGGTCGGTTTTGAATTCGTGGATGCGGTGATGTTAGTTAGTTCAACGATGTATTTACCTGTTGTTTCAACAAGAATGTAAGTGCGTGCTCCTATTTCACCATGCCTACTGCTGTCACATATTTTTTATTATCATGGTTAATTACTTGAAGATACCAATATTTTGTCAACCAAAAAACCTGACGATTAAAAAGAGTGGCGGAGAGTTTATTACTAGTCCTTTTCGTCCCTTCTACGGCTTTAATTTGAGCACTGGTAGTGAATGTAAAATTAGAAGCATTTTATGTATATTTTTTTATTGATGTTCATATATGTTTCGATGTTGAATTTTAATTTGCTGTTTCTTTATGTTCGTATCTTGTTTAAATTAAGGAACCTAGGCTTATGATACAGTTTTATCTCTACTTAACCGAATGGCTAGACTGCAATCGGCTGCAAGATATTATCATATTATTTCGAATCGCCAAGATCAACATTAGGATTTAATTTTGTTTTTTGTACGAAATAGACCTTTGTTTACGAGTGTCAAATATTTCTAACTTCAACTAATATAAATATATAATTCTAGTAGGTATATAAATAAAATAGAAACGCTCCTGTATTTTTTTAATGTCGTTTAAAGTATTTTTTTCAGATTCCTAACTGATGACTTATTGGGTTGGGTGTAAAATACCTATTCATTCAAATTTTCCTTTTTAACCTAATTAAAAAAGGCTTTTGTAGAATGTCCTTTGAAAAACTTAAATCGGCTTTTAAACGAAGAAATTTCTATTCGACGCCTCACGAACATGCGTGGTACGTTGATGCTTTGTGGGATTACTTTGACTTTTAATATTTAGTTTAAAATATTGAATATATATTTTAGTCTTCGTATTTAACTGCTATTATATAACACGATGATGAAAACAAAATGAAAATGACCTCTTTCATAAAAAACAAATTGGATTTATTATTTAGTTTACAAATCTTTGCCGCTACAAACCTTTCATTCCTTCAATCAATTTTTTCATAGACAGTAGAGTCTGCTCCTAAAACACATCACCGTTTTTAGGCCTAAGTATGAATTGCTAAGATGCAAGTGATATACCTCAGTAGCAAGTAACGCGTGTAAAAGGCTCGCCTATGGGGTGGGTGTGTTGCCGGCTTTTGGGAAAGCAGTAACAACTCTTTTTAAATAACATCGTACCTTCTAGAAAAGCTGATACATTGCAACCAGTTTGTTAGTTCGAAAAGTAAATGCCTAATGGTATGTCTTTTCGGCAAAAAGGAAGATGCTGCATTGTTAAATCTAATATAATCTTTAAATTTGAATATCTAAAATTAAAATTCTTGTTTATATTGAATGTATGTTTAGGGTTTATCGTTTCAACCCTTTTTTTTGTTTATTCTTACAAAGGGATCTCGAAAAATATTTGGCTTAATGACAAAAAATATAATGTCGAGATGGGAATGCATCCTTTGAATTTTTGCCTTTATTAATTAGGTTTATAATAAAAAATTCCTTGTAAGAGCGTTTTACATTTTACAACGTACTGTTATGTCGACATCTAATGGACATTTTACGAACAAAGAGAAACGTAAAACTAAATGAGTAAAACGATATTAATTAGTCTTAGCATACTTAGATAACAACGCCAAAATTTAACATAGTCGCTACTTATGCTGATACGAAATAAGAGAAAAGATGGGTTTTCGTATACGTCGCGATTATAACGGATTAAACAGAACTTATCTGGTGCTGAATATATTCTTTAGTGGGCTGATCAATTTTAAAGAAAACCATTATTAGGTAATAACTCATAATCTCTCTGTTTTGCTGGTATATTTTTTTATCTTTTCAATAAGCAAAGAAATACTAGTATTTTTAATATTATTTTTGTAACATTTATGGGACCCAAAATTATTATTATTCTAGAAAAGATAAGAAGAAGTAACATATACTGTAATTATAAATTTATGTATGTTGTGGTAAACGTCAATAAATAAATTAGTTATTTATTTATAATATTTGTATTTTTCTTTGTACCGAATAAAAAAAGGTATTGGACTGAATGCTTCATTTATCCAGCCATTGGACGTCCGGAAAGGCTAATATTTTTTTTTTACACTATTGCATAACAGAAAAAACAAAAAAAATTAAAAACCATGAAATAAGGCCGGCCGTTTAAATTTTAAAAACCCTTTTTTTAAATTAGATAATTCTAAAAATTCAGTATACGTCACGCATCTAATAATATAGAGGTCTTTATATAAATTATTTATTGGTAAAAGTTTTTTTTTTGTTATGCCATTTGCAAAAGTAGTTGTTATTTCTTCCTTATAAATTAGATATATTTTTAGTAGATATAGATTATCAATATATTATTTATTTATTTTTTCAATCTCCTGCTCATAAAAATAATATACTTAGCTTTAAAGAAAAACACTTTTTTACGGATTATAGTTATGTATTATTGTATTTAAACTTATAATTATTTATACATAATTTTAAATTTAAACCGACGTTTCGCGTGCTTAGATTCTTCCCAAGATTGGTACGCGAAGCCATTGAAATCAAAAAACACGCCAATTTCAATAGAGAGGACGGCCTAAAATTATCAAACACCTGGGATCCAATAATATCCAAATTAAAATCTCAAAATAAACAATCCGCGAAAATGGAGGACACCGTGAGCAATTTCTGCAAAAACCCTACATCTTTTAGTCGATACCAACTCCGGGGAAATAAATACAGATAACACAACATTTTCTACAGCTGTAATACTTTTTGACATTTAACACCTTTGTCTTCAGTCACCGTGACCACGCACGCTGAAAAGCACGCGAAACGTCGGTTTAAATTTAAAATTATGTATAAATAATTATAAGTTTAAATACAATAATACATAACTATAATCCGTAAAAAAGTGTTTTTCTTTAAATGTGTAAAAGTTATGTTAATAAAAGACAATACTATACTTAGCTTTATAATATGGGTTTAGCGATCGAATTATGTAACAATTAATTTAATGTAAAAAATACACCTAGCGAAACTAAAAAGATATTTAAATTTAATAAATGTCTTGAATATATAGTTTTGTAAGCATATGTAGGTAATGCAATGAGATATAATATTTGTGTGAACTTTTATTCTAATATTTTCGTGTGATAAAATATAACTAAATTCCCCAAATAGTTTTATAATCAAAAGAATTGATGGTTTAAAGGAATTAATAATAACACTTTATGTATTTATGAAAATCATAAATTATCATCTTGATTATTTAACCTAAAATAAATAAATAAATAATGACGATAACGGTTAATACTTTATCAGAATGCATTATCATTTTTAACCAACTTTAAGTATCTAATATTAAAATAACTAAATCCCCAAGATAATTAAATAAAAAATATATATTTCGTATATCTGAAATTAAAATTAAGTTTATTATTATATATATAAGATGTAACGAACGAAAGGGTCTTAGTTAAAATATTTTGAAGTTACTATTGTATTAACTACCACTTAACAGACAAGACTCTACTAGTTTGAAATTTAATTCTAATGAAATAGTGTCTCTATTAAACACTATATTGACAATTAATTGACAGTCACTAAACAATTATCTCTAAACGCGAACCCTACAGTAAAACCTAAACCGCATTCAAATGTTTTATCACAAAAAAAAAAGTTTTAAACTCACCAGCAAGCACGATCGCGAACAGAGTGGTTAGGGTGGAAGGTGTCATCTTAACAGAACTTTTTCGTACAATGCCGTACGAGATACGCGTTCCCGCCTTTTAGCTAGGGCAGAGCCGCCCGCCCTAACGCGTTGGTGTGAAAAAAAAACGCTGATGCTCTATGTTTATTTGCTTCGTCATACATTAAATGTCAAGACGGATTATGTATAATATTTATTACGAGTATTAATATTAAGCATTGTAAAGATATTTAATAAAATGCGCATATAACATTGATTTTTATAATATATACACGCAATATTCTAGAGTTTACATATTTATCAATAAAATTTAAATAAAAAATGTAAGCGATTGACGGACAGATCTGACGGTTTCAAAGTTTTGCCTTTGAGAACAGACAAGAAATATATTTAAGATGTAATAATGATAATTTTAAATTTGTTAATATATTGAAAGATTTTTGATTTATAAAGGTGTAAATAAACAATATAATATGCAAAAACACTAAATTTTTATCCATTTTAATTCTTATACAACGATTTTCCAATATAAGAAATATCTTTTAAACGGAAAGTTGCAAAAAATCTACTACAAAGTGTTATTTATAGCCAATAACAACATTATAACCATAAATGAATTATAGTCGTTTTAATAGCAAATTCCATTATTTCTCTTCCTGTTTAAAACCAATTATGCTTGTTTTATGATTTATATGCAAAATATTAAACAGGAATGTAATGTAACCATTTAACACGGCGTAAAAATTCACTAAAGTAAAAATTAACATTTCTTAAGTAACACAAACAATAACCTAAAAATATCCAAACCGAGACGGCTGCAAAGAATTGGAAAAAGATGTAAGATCATTTCTTATAATATAATACAAAACTGTTCGTACAATCATTGATATGAATAAGAATAGCTGATGGCCGATGCAAGTCCGTCGCCAAAGCTCTCTTTTTGCAAAATTCAAGTCCAGATCCAATACTGCGTTAAAATGAAAAATTCAAATTCAACTTTAATCCTACTGCATTTGTATTACTCCATGCATAAGTCACGTAACCTAACGGGGCAGACAATTTTCTTTGTTATATATATAATTTTCTTTTACATATGGTGAGCTATGGTGAGCTTTTTGTGCTTTTGCTAAAAATATTTTATGTCAAATTGTAGACAGAATCTGTTGTTAAGTAATACCACCGTCATGGACATTCACTATGTCAGAGCTTGCGAGTGCGTTGGCGGCCTTATACAAGTCACGTAATTCTATAAGGGTCCTAAGTCAATGGTGTAGAAAAACTACAATCGGCAGCTGCTGCAACTGGCATATTGTGATGGTGTACGGAAAAAGCGCAAAAAATTTGGAGTGCGTTGTGTGCATTGCAGGTCTTGTAGAAAAATAGTAGACCTATGACGGACTATACGTCTGTGTTCTCCACACAATAGTACGCGGTAAAAAGTGACGATAAGAGTAGATTTCTAAAAAGATCACGTATACTTAAGTTACATTATAGCCTCGTCTAAACAATAGGCAATTATCAGTAACAGATTAATTACACCCACAACATACGATAGTCATTGTTTACGTCACACAAGGGTGTCGTGAAATGACGTTACAAATTTTTTCTGAGTTCTTTCTCAAATTATGTGACGTAATAATCGCTACGTCGTAGCGGGTCTACGTAAGTAGCTTTGTTTTTTTAATCACTTGCGCTAAAGAGATTACTTAATTTCTAAAACCATTCACCGAGGCAGTGACAATAGTAAGATGGCAATTTAGTCCTTATTAAGAAAAATTACAAGTGATTGTATTTGTGAATGCGTGTGTAATTGTGAAGCGTGAATAACGCTACTTATATGAAATCTTTGTATGTGTTTCTTGTGTTGTGTACTTTATGTACAAGTGAATATATATATACATATATAGAAGCATCGTTTCGCTTTTCATGAAGGACATTCACACAGCCGGCAACGCACTTGCTAGCCTGGCTGTGTGAATATTGATGGTACATATTATTTAATATCCGATGAGCCTTCTGCCCATTTGTCCATTTGGAATTTAACATGTCTTCGTACATACATTGAGGTGGCCTATAAATGAACAAGTCTAAGAAACGGGGGCAGAAAAAAATTAATAACCCACCTTGTTAAATAACAAAATCAGTCTAATCTAACCCTTATCAAAAGTTACTCTTTTATCTCTTTTAGGCTAATTCTATTTACTTTGTGATAACACAGAGAGAGAGAACAGAGAAAACAAATGAGTACTTTATGGTACAGTATAATAAGATTTATTTATTATTAATATGAAGATTAATCGTTATTGATACTTTTGTGCGATTGCGAGAAGCGGATAGATCATGCTAACAAATTTATTCAATATCTAGCAGATGCTAATATGTATTGCAAGATGTACAAGAGATGGAGCGCCGAAGCCGATGGAGGGGACCTCAAGGAAAAAATCCAAGACTCGTGGGAAGCCCGCAAAAGTAATGGGCTGACGACATAGTTATGGTTTCTGGGGATGGTGGGATTCAGATATGTATGGAGGTAAGAACATAACCAAATGGAAATTTCAGGAGGAGGCCTTTACCATAAGGCGGCCAAAAGGGGTTCATACTGCAGAACATGAAGTAATTTAAATAACAACAACTGACGTAGACGTAAGTGTATAATAGAGAAGAAACACATACATAGGAGCAGAAATAGGTGTGACAGACAGGCTAAGAAAGACCACATGAAAGGCTCAATTTTCATGCTACGGAGCTCGCATGAAAATTAAGCAAAATATTATCGTAATGGTACCCTAGAGATGGAAAGTAAAAGATGCCGACAACGCAAAAGATGGGAGGATGAACTGAAACTAACAGCAGGATACACTGGAGAAGAGTCGCAGAAGAGCCCTTTGAAAAGAGGTTCAAAGTTCACACCGAACTCTGAGTTATACTGTAGTGAAAATATATTAAAAATCACAGATCACAGAGTTTCGGAATATTTATTTATTTATTTTATTTATTTATTTCAAACATACACATTATCTTTACAGCCTATGCCAATACGACAATGTGGAGAAACATTTAATAAAAATATAATAATGTACATAAAAATTAGACACATAATTTACACAATATCGCTACTGTGAATTCACTCTGCGAACATATAAATATGTCGATAGTATCGGAGACAGCATTTAGTAAGCGCAACGTCCTGGATAACGGGGATCTGTGCAACAGACTAGTTCTTGCCTTTGGTATCGCAAATAACCTTCGCTGTCGCCGTCGCACATATCCCATAGGTACTAAGAAGCCCAGTTCCTGGAGTACACTCGGGTTACACACTATCCCCCTCAAGACTTTCAGTACGTAGTAGGCCAAATGTAAGTCCCGTCTGGTTTCCAATTTGTTGTACCCCACCATCCCTAATACAAATAATGTTGGGTACATTAAAGGATAGTAAGGATAGACGCCATACAGTCTGTTATAGAGGTGACGTGCAAATTTATTCTGTATGCGCTCCAACATAAGACAGTATTTAGCTTCATGCGGAGCCCAAACAGACGAGTTACACTCCAACATACTTCTAACCAGAGCGTTGTACAAGCTTGAGATGGCTTTAATATTACTGAACGTTGTTGCCCTTCGAAGCACGAATCCCATCCTTGCGTATGCTTTCTTGCAAATGTCCACAACATGATCTCGTAAATACAGTTGGGCATCCACTCGCACTCCTAAGTCTTTTACTGACGTTTCCCGCTTGAGTATCACCCCCGATACGTTGTACTCATGATGACGAGGCAATTTAGCGCGACTAAATGTCACCATGCAACATTTGTTGATATTTAATTGGAGCTTATTTTTTTTGCTCCACTCACACACACACTCACTCGTTCGCAGTCGTCCACCCCTTGGATTGACAGGAGTAATTTTAGATTCAAAATTTTAGGTTTTAGATCGTCTGCAAAGAGAAGGCATCTAGAATGTCTTATGACATCTGGTAAATCGTTCACCATTATTGTAAACAGCAATGGCCCTACGTTGCTGCCCTGACTCACGCCTGATTTAGTGTAGTACGGTTCCGACTGACACCCTTTGTACTCTACATACTGCTGGCGATCTCTTAGATAATTAGCAAAAAAACGTAATAGTTTTGGAGTGAATCCAATACTTGCCAACTTAGATAACAGTATGTCATTATCCACGACGTCAAACGCCTTTCTGTAATCAAAGTATGCAGCATCTACTTGCAATCCGGCGTCCATAATAGGGATAACATAATTAATTGCGTTCAGTAAGTTGCTACTTGTACTACGCAAGGGTCTAAAGCCATGCTGGCAGTCTGACAAGTACGGTTCTACTTGTTTTAAAATACCTTGGTGCAGAGCTCCTTCGAATATTTTAGCGGGAGTCGATAATATTGCCACGGGTCTATATCCTTCCACAGAGTCTTTTCCATCACTTTTAGGTATAGGAATAACTCTTGTGATTTTCCAGCAATCTGGAAAGTAACCGTTGTCCAGGCATAGATTGAATATATAGGCAAGAGGCTCAGCAAGTATAGATCGGCTATCCCTCATAATATATGTATAAGTGTATCTTAATAAAACTAAGATTTAATTTGTAATATTTGTAATAATTTGTTATTATTATTATTTAGACGCTAAAAAATGCATACAAAAATATTGATTTTAGCTATATATAGATTTTCTTATTCACATTGCAGTAACTTTAATGACGAGGTAAGTGGTAATTCCTGTAATAGTTGTAACTGTTATTAGAAAATCAAATTATTAACTTATTTTATAGTATTGTCTTTTATTAACATAACTTTTACACATTTAAAGAAAAACACTTTTTTTTGTCTTTGTGATGCGGCCCACCTCAAGGAGGAACTACAGCATGTCAAACAGGTGCTACACCGAAACAAGTTGCGCATCCCCCGGCTGCATCACAGAAACAAAAACAAGACACAAACAGTTCCTCGCCAGCCAGCTTACCTGCCATATGTGAAGGGAGTTACAGATAGAATTAGCCGGGTCCTAAAACGAGCTTCCATTAATACAATTTTCAAGCCGCACAAGAAGATTCAGCAATTCCTAAGACCAATCAAAAGTAACACCCCATTGCAAGATGCAGGTATATACAAACTGGATTGCGACTGTGGCCTGTCTTACATAGGGCAAACTAAACGCAATATGTCCAGCAGACTCAAGGAACATATTGCGGACATAAGACATAGACGACACACAAAATCAGCAGTCTGTGAACACACACTAGATAGGCCTAATCACTACATACGCTTTGACCAACCGAAAGTACTTGCGAAAGAAAAAAGATTCTTCCCAAGATTGGTACGCGAAGCCATTGAAATCAAAAAACACGCCAATTTCAATAGAGAGGACGGCCTAAAATTATCAAACACCTGGGATCCAATAATATCCAAATTAAAATCTCAAAATAAACAATCCGCGAAAATGGAGGACACCGTGAGCAATTTCTGCAAAAACCCTACATCTTTTAGTCGATACCAACTCCGGGGAAATAAATACAGATAACACAACATTTTCTGCAGCTGTAATACTTTTTGACATTTAACACCTTTGTCTTCAGTCACCGTGACCACGCACGCTGTAAAGCACGCGAAACGTCGGTTTAAATTTAAAATTATGTGTAAATAATTATAAGTTTAAATACAATAATACATAACTATAATCCGTAAAAAAGTGTTTTTCTTTAAACTTATTTTATGATTATTTTGGCACTGTTTTTGTCATTACATTCTATATATAAATAACGAAATATGCAAGACGATTATGAATTTGAGCAAACCCACCTACAGGCCGCCCAGAAAGACGAAGATACGTTGCCGACCTTTGAGAGAGTTCTATACTCTTTTATTAAACAATTGCAGGTCGTAACGGGACTCGATCACAGATTCCTGTAGTTCGCAAAATAAGAGGTCAAGGTGATTTTTCAGTATATCGTCTTTATACAGAGAGCGACTGTATTTATAAGGATAATATTTTGATATCTTCTCGGTTCCTTAAAGGCACAATGAATTACTTTTACATCTATAATTAAGATTCACTTACGTCAATACGATACGGTCGTCGCATTGCAGTTAAAAGCTTTCTCGAGACATAACAATCATTTTATAAAGGTTGTCGATCTTCAATACACACATTGCCCGCGGCTTTGAACACGTCTATTAAAATAAACACCAGTAGCTCTTCAATCTTTTTAGGTGTGGATTTATGCGTCTTTCATTTGTCAATGTAATAGGCATGTAAGTAACCACTCGACTTTTTGGTCTACGGCAAGCAAGAAGACATCGCTAGGAACAGTTTTCTTGTCCATTCGAGCGAGTGTTCTGCGCTGATAGCCAGAAAGTCTGTTGGTGCTTAGTCAGAGATTGAATTTACGACGCCAGAGAAAAACCACTATATATATATATATATATATATATATATATATATATATATATATATATAGGTCAACACTGCTTCTATGAAAATATGCGTGATATGACGTTCGATGCTAAAATAACTGAATTCTCAGAAGCGCGTTTACATTGCTATTTGACTAACCAGAAATGTTGAATTGGTGTCAATGTAATTTTAGTAAATATCTGTTTTTGTATAGTCAGCACAGCGCAGCATAACTTTTTCAACGTGCGTAAAGACGGTCCATCCCCATTTTTCGTCTTGCGTCATCAGTGGTCATGTTTGTGATGAGACATAACAAATTCTATACTATTTTTATGTGTAATTAAAGTTAAAAATCAATTTCTACCACGTCTAAGATATACAAATCCTGGGGGATTGTTAGTGTGAATATAAAATTGTATTGTCCTTAATGGTAATAAGAATTGGAATTCAAGAATGTCTTTGTAATGCGATAAACAAGACGAATGCAAATTGAATTTCTAAATAAAATCCTCAAGTAATATGATGTGACATTTTAAGAGCTGCGTTTCTTTGTGATTGCTAAATTGATTTACGATTTTCCGAAATTATTTTTCGAATAACAGTACAATGAGTGTGTTATCCCATTCAAAAACAAAACATGTGACAAATCGGAACGGATTTGTTAGTAAAATTATAATGTAGTAAGTAATTATTTAATATCCGAAACTTCTTATATTTGTTTAATTTTAATTAAACTTATGTTATGGTTCGGATTTAAGAATATTTTATTAATGACAGTAAATTTATAATTATAATACAAGCCTTTATTGTTGTAATTACTTTCTAAATGTGCAATACTAATAAAATTAACACGAAATTTAATGAATTAATTAATCGGCAAGCCGCTTAATTTCTATTTTACAGCTTGTCCTTGGACATAGGCCTCCTCTAAGAGCTTCCACTCTTCTGTTCTTAGCTTTATAACAATATATATATATATATATATATATATATGATCTTAAATAAATAAATGTAAAAACATTTTAAAAAACGCATTCCAACTTAAGCACTTTAGTTTTACTGAATATAATGTTTTCTAGAATCGAATTAGCCTACGATCCTACGAGCAATCAAAAGTTTATCGGGGTAACCAATTATTTTTGTACGGATTCCGAATTGCGGCTTAATCATTTTTGTAGTTTGTGTACCAAATTGCTTGTTTAAGAGATTAGAATTAGAAAAAAAAGTGCATACGTACAAAGTACATATAATTATGTCAGAAGTGAAACTTCTTAGTAAATTAATTATTACTAATGTCAAAGGCCCAATAGATGATCATGCACTAGTATATGATCACTTCATATATTTGTATATCTATATTCACAATGTTTACACACTGTATATGTGCTAATGATAATAAAAATAAAGATTATTATTATTATTAACTACATTAAATGCACAAGACGTTATGCGACTGAATTTCCATCTAAAGTTCTAATATGTAAGTACTAAACGAATACATCAACCAATAGCGTGTATTTTTCTCCATCTACCTTTGACTCTCTCTCAATCGGTATCAATCGCTCTCTCCTTTTTCTTCGACAAAAACGCTGCACGTCTTCGTGACGTTCCGTAAAAATTGTACCCTCATGCGCCTAAAGAATTTTCACTTCAATAATATTTATTTTTTATTCTGTTTGGTATTTATGACCTTAGTAACTGTTGTCTTGCGAAAACTCTAGAAGAAAATCTCTTGTATAAATTATATATATATGTATGCGTTGTCATAAATTACTGCTTAATAAATCTTTCTGAATAAATAAAATATAAAAACAGCCTTGAACAAACTAAGCAATCACAAACCTTTAGAAAGACCCAGGCTTTGAACTAACTCCTAATTTTCACATCAAACGGAGTGAGATAACTCGCATAATATTTGTAATGTATGCATGATTCGTAGAATTTACCGAAGTGAATTAAGTGAGGGCCAGCGGTGATTCCCAAAAAAAACTTACTTTAATGATTTACTAGTGCAATAGACTTAACTAAATTTAAAAATTGAAGTGCACGATCAATAATCTATATTATAGACTTATTACTAGTTCAGAATAAACCGGTCTGATCTGATCAAAAGCTGAATCTGTGAGCTTCCTTTTATAATGGTGTTACGTGGTGGCGATGGGAATGCAATAGGTATCTAACAAGCGAATATCGCTTAAAGGCACACAAGTGTTTGTTTATAATATTGACGAACTTTTGTTTTTGCCTCAGTTAAGGAAATCGTGATAATTTTAAATCCAAACAAAAGTCATCTCAAATGCATTCTACCTTAGATTTTTAGAATTAAAAAGAGATAAGAATTTTTTGAAATAGATTTATTTATTAATATAAATGCTATCTTATAGCGACTATACTATGACATCGCGGTGATAGCACCGGATCGAACAACTTAACCAAATATACATTAGAAAATCCATTTTCATACAAAAACAACAGTCTATCCATTAAAATTACACTTTCAACCACTTGCGCTAAACATAACCTAATCAAGTAGAATAAAACTATTTTTTTCCACTGGCAATCAATTGTTGTCTCTGGTATTTGACAGCTGACAAGTCCAATATTCAAGATGGCGTCCGCGGTTTTTAAATACTGTTCGAACGAATGACAAGATATGCCTTTCAATTTGCCTTCTTTTATTGTTGATTCTGGCGAATGATTCTTGATTATTTCCTGTTAAAAATTAATGAATAAAATTTTAATTGAAAGGTGTATGTATGTATGGCAGTAGTTATATACATTTTTAATTATTACAGAACATACATACATATGTTGTTTAATTAACAATATAAAATGTATATACATACATTTGTATATACCCAAAGTAATGACGGCAGGTCGAAAATTTTCTATCCATTTTCTGCCTTCACTAAACAAAGTGTTCACATTTAATGAATATATATTCGAATGAAGCTTCGAATCAACGACTCGATTAACTATTACAATAATACGACTTAATAATTTGTACACTTAAGGTAAATTTTTAATATTGACAAAATTATATACTTGCCTGAAGTAAAGCCCTATACAGCAAGCTCCGGTTCGGCAACTCTTTACGAGCCGTTACTCGTTCTATAGACTGCGCTGCTAACATCCGAGCATTGCGACCCAAATTAAAACCTGTAAATATTTCATCAACTTAATATCACAAGAATAAAATGCGTGAATTCGAATATCTTTAGTAATAGACAAGTTAAGTACGGATATTACGACTTATTTGTCACTAAAATAAAAAAAAAATATGGCAAAAATATAAAAAAAGTCATGACAGAAATAAGGTTGTGGGTAACTAGATTATAATTATTTCGCGGTACCGAATAAAACAATTTTTTAAATAAAAAGCAGTCGTAGTGTACATCCATGCAAGTCGAGTCTTATTCGACTTTATAATACAGATATTTGAGAATATGGCTGACAATAGGTGTGCTGTGTCTGGAAAGTTTTTGGAACCTCGCCGTCATCACAAAATAGTGTGGCGTTTGTAGAATGGAAATCCAACTAGCAACTAGTATATATCTGGATAGTTTGACTTTCTCAGAAACCATAGATAAAAGCAAGACTGCAATGAAGTAAGAACAAGTTCGAATCAAATTAATGTATAATACAAATGGTGTGGATTGTCAATATTTTTGAGCTGTCACAACTAGAAATTATCGTATGGACGTAAAAATTTATTATAGTATAAAGTTATTTATATATTTGGAAAGCAAAGGGTCAATTGTGTTAATAATGAGCTTTAAAATTAAAAAAACGCATCCTGCTAAACATTTTTATTAAAATAAATAAATTCCGATAACCATAGTCCAATCTGGTAAAATGTGTTATCTTTTAAATGTGTAAATCAAGCTATATACTCAGTAACATTACTTCTTAGCTTAATACCCATGTGGGAACAACACGCAAATACGTAGTAGAAACAACTAATATGACCGCTTACACGAATTCAAGTACGACCAGTCACCACAAGTAGTACCCGTTCACAAGTATGACGCATGGCCAGCCATTGGCATTAAAATATTAATTCAGACGATGTCTTATACATTTGTTGTAATCAGTTTTATCTATAAGTGTTCTAAAATGCGTTAATTTTATTATATGAATTAGAGTGGACTAGTGGTCGAGAATGCTAGTATGATTCATCTAGCGCCTGAATGTTGTAAAGCCACGATGTTTTCCCTACAAAAAACCTCTTATAATAAAAAAACACACTATATAATTACCCCTCAAATGCTCAGACATGGGGAATCCATATGAATCACCCACACCACCATAATCCCTTTGAAAGACGTCAAATAGTCCCCCATTGACCTCCTCGCTTAGCAGATGGTAGCAACACGGCACATTGAACAGTGCGCCAACGTTTTGGTGCGTTGTGAATAATCTTAAGGAATCAGGACCTAGGTTTCCGCAGGTGTGAAGACCTTAATGTATGCAATTTTAAATTTATTAGATTCACGTTTTTAAGCGAGTTATTTTCATAACTCGACGATTGGTATTCGTAGTCGACAGAGATTTACGGGGAACCATCTGCCTACTGAACTATTTCCGAATCAATTCGACTTTTCTTCAACCGTACCGATTCTTTAAAAACCGGCAACGCACTCGGGGGCCCTCTGGCATTAAGTGTCCATAGACGGTATCACTTAACATCAGGTGAGCCTCTTGCCCCATAGCACCTGTTCCTTAAAAAGTAACTTCTGATAGTTAAAACATACCCCACAAATGGATGTGGGTATGTTACAATCAGTATTTTTTGTAAAAATGTATTGCAAGTACCAAAGCCGAAACGTTCTATGCAAATTTTTAAAATATGTACTTTTAATTAATTAACGAATAATCAAGATTCTCAATTCAACAACGACGAATGACGATATAATTTATGTCTAAAACTGCGTATTAACTCAAAAAAATTAAAAAAAAATGAGAACTAATACATGAATTCGAAAAGACATCTATAATATCTATCAAGTTGTAGTCACCTTGATATGGCACTTTCTAATAAAAAGCACTCTAAACTTCTAGTTATGTTACGAGTTATATAATACGTTTATTACAAATGAGTCATTTTTGTCCTAGGTTCGATAATCAATCATACAAATTGTTTGATTGCCTTGAAAATTATGAAATTCAATGAAACATTTGTCAACTTTTTACTCCATATAAAAAAAATTGTCTATGGTAAAATCTAAATCTTAACAGAACACTGAAAACTTACCAGTTAATAACAGTTTAACTGTTCTACATTTAAACTGAGTCTGTACAACTTTTGTTAGATCTGTGTCTTTGGTAATAAAAGCTGGTGCGAATTTATGTAGTTCACTGTCAATGTTTGACATTTTAACTTCAGAGTTTTGATTTATTTTCTTGGCTATAGCGTGCCATTGTTTCTGTAATAAATTAAACTATATAATAAATCGTGGCGTCAGGAAAAAAAAATGTTTATATACTATGCCAATGTTAAAGTAATGTAGACGAAACATTTTTCATAATATAATCCATTATTATTATTATAGTTACTACAGAGCGGTGTTGGTCTAGTGGCTTCACTGTGTGAATATCATCCCTTAGGTCGTAGATTCGATCTCAGGCTGTGCACATTGGTGCACAAGGCTATTGGAAATTTCGTTCTATGTGCGCACTTAACATTCGCTCGAACGGTGAAAGAAGAAAACCGGCTTGCCTTAGACCCAAAGTCAGGCACAGAAAGCTGATTAACTACTTGCCTATCAGAAAATGATCATTAAACATACAGAAATCTGAAGACCAGACATAAAAAAGTTGTAGCGCTATTATTTATTAGTAAATATAGAACTCGCCAGAGCATTAGAGCTTATCCTCGCAGCCCCTTAATATGCATTCTTTAAAAAAATTCGCCATGAGAACAGATGAGTAAAAATATGACTGCATTAGGTATTTGAATCATAAATTAATGCGTTATTTCCATAATAAATCACAAATCTAATGCAAAACTTTAGTCTTATCTTATCGGCAAAGCAATGTTGTCAGGAAGCTATATTCAGAAATACATAACAAATTATGAAGATATAATGAGAGTAATTTCAAATTAATAAGATTCTAATTGCTTTGCATTATTCAAAATCATTAATTAATTACAATTTTATTATTGTTTTAGTTGCCTACCTGAATGATTTTAACCCTTTTTTCAGCATTTCTCAGAGTCTTTTCATCACAGTCAATAGTAAGACTGGGTATTTGGTACCCAAGCGACAAAGCAACCAACAAGTGTCCTTTCCCACCGCCCGCCTCTACACAATGTGTGGCTCCACACAAGTTATGGAGGGTTGCTACATATGCTGACATTGATTGAACCTGAAGTTTATTTTAAACCAAATACTGTAAAACCATTTTATATGCAATAAATATATATGAATCTATGGGAAAACATGAAGAATCCAAGTTTTTGGACCAAAAAACAAAAACTAGTCTCGGGTACAAAAGGTAGGTGCCCTTTCTTGTCCAGAAAGAAAATTGTAAGGCAGCACAATATTGTATGGATACTGAAGTGGTTTCAGACGCTAAGTCATGCAACTGATCTTATGTTGACAAAAATAAAGGGATAGAGAGCCACTGTATATATGTATATATTGTACAGATTATTTATAACGATATTGTGACCAATAAATTGAAGTTTATAATAAATGTATCACTTACTTCATAACTTTTTTTACTGTTCATAAACTCTGTGACTTTTATTTCTGGTTGCATATGGCTTCCTTGTGATGTTATTAACTTTTGTAATCCTTCAGGGTTCAGACAGTACTCATTGTTCATAAGGCAGTGTTTTCGGGTTGTTTGTACCCATTTAAAAATTTCATTTTCTGAACATACTGTAAGAAAATTTTCTTTGAGATTAAATTTTGTTGGTAAAAAGGGTACATAATTTGTAGTCTTCTGTGTTTTGCCATTATAAATTTTGATAACTTAAAACAAAGTTTACTAACAATTGTTATTTTCTGCCGCCTTCCAAAATATATTAACTGCATCAAGAAAATCAGATTTATCTAAATACTGCTGTAAATCACTTGGTAATAATCTCTCCCAATGTGACTGTGTAAAGAACTCAACCATGTGGCAGTTTGCTAATGGTAAATAGGGAGTTAGGAATGTAATTATTGTATCCAGATTCTGTCGCAGATGTGTTACCTTAGAGTCCATTTTAATTCCTGAAAAGGATTATTTCAGTGATAATTTACTTAGTTTAGTTATTCTCAAGATAAAATCAATATCAGCAATGCACTTAAATAAGAATTTCATAAATTGATTTAATGAGGTATTGTTATTAATCTTATTAGGTCATGGCTGAATCTTAGGAGAGAGAGAGGTGTTAAAACAATTATGCTATCTGTACTATTTGTTAAAAGGAGTCATGAAATAATAAAACTTACTTATAGCTTTAGAAAGAAACTCCAGCATCATATGGCGAGTTAGATGAAATTTTCAACAAGGAACAGGCCTTTCTAAACTGAGCTCTGATGGTCTCTGCCATCTTTAAAATGTCATGGTCCTCAGAGTTGGTTCGAGGAAATTCGTCAATTAACTCTTTTACCTTTTGCAATTGTTTAATAATTTTGTCAGAATATTTTGTGTCCAATGTGTCATTCAATTCTAAATGATGTATGACTATTCTCATGTAGTAACCTGAAATTTTATAAATTTATTTTAAAATTGCCTAATACACACAATCACTTTTGAAATATGTTTTCTTTAGATACTTTAGGCTGTTGTTTAATGTAATATATAAGTGAGACAAAGATGGCAGGCAATTCTGTTTCTTTTTGAAATAACATGAGAAAAAACTTGGAGATGAGAATGTAAATCAAAAGAAAAATGGATGGAGTTCAATAACATCTCTACTCCAATCACAGCCACAATAATTGTTCCATTTGTTCTTACAACAATCACAATCACTGGCAATGAGCAGGTTTGTCTATAGCGTCACATTCTCAATGCTGTTTAATGTTCTTTTATAATTTTTTATCATACCTAATTCACGTCCCAGTTGAAAGCCTTTGTGATAACCTAAATGAAAACCGTCTGCGTTACCAGTTTCAACTCCTACTTGAAAACCTTCCTTGTAACTCTCCTTTTCTTGAGCATCCTCACTTAAAACGATATCATCTAGAATATCATTAAAATCTCTACTTTCTGCCATTTATTCAAGTAAAGCATAACAAACAGACAAATCTTTATAGGTTATAAAACAGTGTTTTGAATAGAGGTTTAACCCTTTCAAATGACAAAATCGCACACAACACAATAATTATAGTTTCTTAATTTATATAATTTCTATTTTATTAAATAATAAATACTCGAAAAGGTAATAAAACATACTTTTATTTCCTTAAAATGTAAAGTCAAAAGTAACGACGTTTGACATTAAATTGTTTAGCTATTGACAATGAACAAACTTCAAAATCCCGGGTTATATATTTTACCCTAAAGTCTAAACCCTTTCAAGTCAAAATTTCCAATCATCTAATCAAAATCTTATTGACGTTGTAATATGCGAAAAGTTGTTTATTTAAATATATTTAATTCTAAGTAACTGATATTATTAAAAGACGGTAGGCAGAAATTTAAAGTTTTAATGTTTATATATTACAAATTAATTGTGTAATACTCCCATATAATCATATATTGAAATATATTGTTTTTTAGGTTTCAAGTACTTTGTTCAAGAAATGGATAAAATAATTACATTAGAAGAAGTTAAGAAACACCGGCGGAAAAACAGCGTGTGGATAGTTATCCACAATGATGTTTATGATGTAACATCATACCTGGAAGAGGTTAAATTCTGCTACATTAATTTTATATCACAATAATTTTCCTTATATTGTTAACACAACCTTGACATAGTTGTTGTTTAGAAGAACTAATACTTATCTCCTATTTTGTATTATATTGTAAATATGTATATACAGAAAAAATGAATTAATTCAATTGAGTTTCATTTTAAGCCACATTTGGCCACACCAATACTGCGTTTATCTTAACATCAGATCTCAGATGATAACTGTTTGTTCCCAGTTATATAAAATGTTGTAGTATTAGTTATAACGTTGAGTTATTAGTAAATAAATTATAAATATATTTTTTTATAGATATTTCTTGAATTTTAACATAACATTTATTTATTTCTTAAGCACCCTGGTGGGGAAGATGCATTGTTAGAAGTAGCTGGTCAAGATGGTACACAAGCCTTTGAAGATGTTGGCCACAGTGATGATGCCAGGTTTGTTTTGTTTTACAAAATAATTAATGAAGTTGATTTGGTTGAGAATAAAATAACTATCTTAAAAATTTATAATCGTAGTTACCAATTAAGTAAATTGTCCCTCACCAAATATATTAAACTGATAAATAAATCTAGTACAAACAGGACTATTATAATATTAATAGTCCTCTTACTTGCTAATATACAACTAGGCCTGTATGTTTAAATAGCATGTAAATCTTCAGCCTGAATAACATCTTGACTAAACATGTAACTTGACACTAGAGGTCTTGTTTCTTTTGAACATTTATTAGAGTCAAAATCTGTTACAACAACGTCAAAAGTACCTCTTATATTGGATCAGTAAAATGAATAGTCATATCAGCTGATGATGTTGTTATTAAGTACTTAATACAATAAACTTCAGTCTTTGATTTTGTTCAATATAAGTGGTATGTTGTTGTAAACAATATTGACTGTATTAAATATAAATAAAACTTGGTAATATTTTTATTGGATAAAAATTTGCCAAATGCACAACCTGTTTCGTTCTATTCCTAACTGTGTTAACCATGGTTAAATTTTTCACCTATGTAGCAATGTTTTAATATCAATGTGGTAAAGTTTTGTTAACCTTAAATTATATTATTATAGGGAGATACTAAAAAAATTCAAGATAGGATCATTGCCAGTAGAACAGAAATCAACATTCCTTCACACATGGTAAGTACAGACTGCTTTACACTATCAAATAATTTTGAATATTTTTTTTAATATGCGTTTTTTTATAAAGGTTGAATAATTTACAGTCTTTGATTGAATAAACTTTAATGTTGTAAGATGACAATGCCATTATAAGATTAAAGTATTGTAAAAGTTAACAATAATTGTCTAATTGATAAAAGGGCCTGGGACTACTTCCAATTAATTTGCGATATTTGTTTTAAAATAAGTGTTGTTTGATGATTTGCTATTTTAAAAGAGTACCGAGAGTATATACGCTGGCGTTTTCTCTCGGCCTCTGTCTTCTTTACCAATAAGTAGGAATCTCTACCGATTCAAATTTATTTATTTTATTGATTAACACTTCTTTGCATTACATAAAAGGAAAAAAAAAAATATTAAACATAATTTAATGAAAAGCAACTGGCGGCCTTATCTCTTTAGAGCGATTTCTTCCAGACACTGTGAGTAAAGGAAAAAAACCACTGAGTAAATTACATAAGGTAGGCAAGAAGTGCAAAAATACATATTAAAAATATAATATGAAGGAAAAAACATTCTTAACAGAAACAAAAATAAATGTAAATAAACTAAACTGATATAGGATACATAAAAAAAAACAAAAAGTAAAAAGTGCACATGAATCATGATAATCTAATTCAAGAAGTATTTAATGACGTGGAATAAGTGATAGCTGTATCTTATATTCCAAAATAAACATATTTTATTTCAATACTGTAGAGAACCAATTACCTAGATAAATTATATTATCCTAGATACATTAATACTTTACTTTTGAAATCTCTATGCTTTTATGTAATTACAATACAAATATACTTACCATAGACTTGTTGGCCAAACAGATCACATTTTGTATGATTATGCAAATACTATTCGAAGTTTATTAATTTTTTTTTTGCTATTGATGTTATAATATTATATTACATATAATTTTTCATAGAAGCAATGTAATAAGTAAATGGACTTTAAGATTTTAGTTTCATAAAAGTGAGTACCATTTTTGGCGTAGTGGCTTCAGAGTGCGACCCTCATCTCTGAGGTCGTAGGTTCGAACCCCATGGATCAATGGAATTTTTTCTTCACACTTTAAAAATTATAGTAGGTGATTAGGTGATTTGGCTGTTAAAAAAACAAATATTCACGAAATAGATACATAAATCACGGGCCCTGACCGTATGAATGCAGACTGCATAGCTCTGATTCCATTGATGCACCTTTCATTTTTTTTAAATAGTGCCTGTACGTAGAAATGTCTAGGATTTAATAAATATTCTGACACATGTGACGTATATCAGACTTCACAATTAATTTATAACGACTAAATTTTTTGTAAAAATCCTAAAAAGAAAACTATTCATTCAATCAATAACAAATGTGTTTTTTTTTCAAATAACAGTAGCTTAAATTGTAATAAAACTAATAATTTCCGTGTTCATAGATTATTTTATGATATTGTATCATTGAATCACGTCTTACAAGATAAGTTTGATTTTATTTCTTATTTCAGTTGCAAAGTGAAGCGTAAACAAAGGTTATTATTCGTTTCTATCTTGGATTAAGTTTGTACAAGTATTTAAAAGTTGTTAATAATATAACATATATACAGTCAAAACCGTTTACGACGACATCGTTTATAACAACATACCGGTTATATTGACCAAAATCAAAGGTCTTGACTGAATTCCATTGTATTAGGTACTTAATATTTAAACGTCATCGGTTGTAACGACCAAATATGAGTAGTCCCTTTAATGTCGTTATAACAGATTTTGACTGTTTAAACCAATGATAGATATATTAACATAAATTAAATTCGGTTTTATCTGAAATCAGTGAAATTTTAATTAAAGAAAGTATTTTACCAAATCATTCTAATCAGATATTTAATGTTATAAAATTAGTATACGGGTAAGGATTTGATGTTGTTAAGAAATATATAGTTATATAGTATAGAGTTTGTAAATAGATAAGTACAACTGAAGTTATAGTTTGTTTATTTTTTTTATGTAATCGTAGTATTTCCATAATAAATAAATAGATATGTGATATTTTAAAAATATATAATATTTTTTTAGCCGTTCCCAACACAGCTCAGAATGTTCTATGTGCTCAAGCGTCAGGTTATTATTATTTTTTCATATTTTTTGTAATTTTTTTCTGCACTGTTTAAAAATCCTTATTATTCAGCTGTCCAAATGTACCTCATACGGATAAAGAGGAAAAAACATGGCGGACATTCGACGGATCTCCTTCAAGGTGTTTAAATTTATATTTCTGTGGTAAAAAAGTAATATATCAAATTTAAAATATAATATCTCTCACAGTGATCGCCTTGACAGGAGATACGAAAAATCAAACGGGCCCACTCTTCCCACTAGTCCTTCTGTAGAAAGAAGAGTACAATCTGTTGTCGTCCCACGCGAAAGGTTTTTTTTCTAATTTATATTTACCACGTAAATTTTTGTTGTCTTTACTTAGGGCGGATTTTTAGGGGGTTTAAAAAGCTTTACATTATCGTATTCAGAAGTATTGTTTTTGTCGTGTAACAATCTGTTTGAAGTTACGAATAAATACTGCCAATTGACGCCGTACAGGAAGTTCTCACGTAACACTTAATGGAGCCTCCTCAATAAAACTAGAGTAGGTATCTAGAGATTCTATTATCGAGTAATTTATTTTGATTGTATCAATCTCTTGATCAATAAAAAAATGAGTGCGTACAAACTACACATGTCTGAAGTGAAACTTCTTAGTAAATTAATTATTATTAAGGTAAAAGCCCCAATCATGATCATGTACCAGTATGTGATCACTGCATGTACTTGTATGTCTATATTGACACTGTATACGTGCTAATGATAAATAAATAAAAATCTGCGATTACTGCACAAGTCGTTATGCGACAGAATTGCCATCTAAAGTTCTAATATGTAACTGCTAAATGAATAAACCAACCAATACTGTGAATTTATCTCGATCTCCATGAAAAATTTACCGTCATGCGGCTGAAGAAGTTTCACTTTAAAACTACTCGATCTTTTGATGTGTGTTTTTCCCGAAACGTCCATGGTTAATTTACAATTACAAATACCACAAAATAACTAGGTTTTAACTGAAACGTCTATACATGATAGATTTTTTTTTTTAACTTTTTTTGATTAACTTAGTATTAGGTTTTTTGTAACATTATTGATATACTTTTTCTCTTTTTAAGACGTCCACGCGGCCCGCCATGTGGAAGGTTATAATTTTTTGATATCAGTAGCTAAATAGATTTTTTGTTTATTAGGCGTAGGATACGAAGGAAACCCACCCCACCACCTCCTAGGTTGGTTTTTTTCTTTACATCTTAACACGTAGTTTCATTCAGTTGTTTTTAAAACGACGAACAGTCATAAAAACAATATGTAGCTGGAGTAATATAGAAGTTTCATATTTATACCGAATTTTATATTGCGTTTTTTTTTACTTCATTAGATATAGACTAACGATACATACAAAACTATAGATAATAAATAGAAAAAAAGGAAGAAAACAATAATTTAATTTTTAAAGAATAAGGTACAATTTAAGTGTGTTATGTGTGTGTGTTGTGGTTGTTACTCTGGCCGTGGCTCAGCTTTATGTTGAGGAGCAGACGTGTTCTACAGCGCTAGTCATTCTGCCAGAGAACACAACAGTTAGTTTGTTAGCCGATTCAATATATTATATATTAGAATATGAATTACTTTCTGTTAAATGCGATATATATTCCACCTATAGATTTTTTTAAAAGTTTAAGTTTAAGATGTATGTATGTAAACTATCTAATGTTATTTGCCTATATGTATCAGTAATATTACAATACGTATCATAATTTCTTTTTATTGAAACTTAATTTAAACTTAAAAAAGGTTTAGACTGGGAAGTGATTAGTGTTTGAAAGATTATATTTTAAATAGTTATTTATTTTATTAATTAAAGTTTTTTCTTCCAGCTCCTCCCTGAAATGGGCCGTATTAGCGTTAGCTGGTGCAATCGTAATAGGCTTCGTCATTAAGAAGGCGTTGGCTAAGTAAAACTACGGGACCAATACATAAGTTATCAAAGTGGCTGTTTTTAGATTTACAAATACACCTGTAGCTCTCGCAGATTGACAAAATAATTTGCTAGCATGTGCGAAGGAGTTCTATAAAATGGGAAAAAGCCCTGAACAAATTCAATACATTTATTTTCCTGCGCTCGATGCGCTAAACCAACTTATAGTTGTGCTACAGATAATGTATGTACTGACAGAACAGAATTGTTATACAGAACATATACAGTTTTATAAATAAATGTCAAATATACTGGATGGTATTAACAATTTAAATTATTTTGAAACATGATTTTTATTTGAAAGAATGACATGTCGTTTTACTTCCAGTTTTTTGTAAAATTTCTACTTTGTATCTTATACAGAGATTCTGCGAATTACTTTTTATTATGTTAATAAATTATTAAATGAAAAAATAAATATATGTACAAAAAAAATTATTTTATTTAACCACACAGCATTATAACATACTTTATTAGATATAATATGATTAACAAAATTATATATAAAAAGATGTACATTGATCAAATTTAATTACTCTTCTTAAATTAAGGTTTTACTAATAAAATTAATATTACTTATTTACAAAAAAATCAATCCATCCATTCTGTCTCTATTCATCACAAGGTAAACTTCTTGTCAGAAAGGAACCATAGATACTTTATATAATAAGACTGCAAATAGTCTGAATTATTTTTATGAACAAGGGGATAAATATATTTACACAGGTTTAGCTGAGACTAACTCGCCTCGCACTGAGTGCTTTAATTAGAATCAAGTGATATAACTGATAGATTACATATAAACAAGCCTCTAAGTTAAATCTCTTATGATACATACCAATTTTGGTCAAGCTTTCATGAAGTTTGCCAGTATTTGCGAGGTGGAAGAAGTTTACGCGTGTAAAATATATTGTGTCTTTAAGAACACTGATACTATATAAACATATGTTGAGAATATTTAACTGAACATTGTTGATCCCTTTTATAGCTTATAGCTTGCTTGCCTTCATTGCATTGAGGAGCCAAATAATATTTCAAGCAAAGTCTGTATGATGTATCCCAATTTATTTTCATTGTCTTATGACGCTACAAGTTGGTGGCCATAAGCTGGAAAAAGTCCAGAATTTTAACAATATCTATATAATAGCAATTAATACTAATAACAAAGACATGAACGGTAGGAGAAGATTTGTCTGTATTGAAATTGCGCCAGAGTCGATAGGTCGCTCAGCGTACTTGCCCATTCTTGCTGCGTACGATATAGCGTAGTATACGTAATGTTGTTCGTGTACATTGTGGAATAAGTGTGAATATGGACCTGGAATAAAGAATCGTTATTTCGTTACGTTTATAATGGGATTGTAAACTACGTGCACTCGTTCCTTTTTCCTTTCATTTAGAAAGACGCGTTTGATTGAATAAAATCGAAACTCCATATAAAAAAGAATTAATAGTACTTAAAGACCGCTTTCAATAAATGATACCCGAACATAATATCGTTATTTATTTCGTGCTCTCTAGCGTCTACACTGAACTCAATTAAATCGGTCAGCGGGTCAAGGACGCGTGCGTTTATCGTAAATTGTTCCAAGTAGAACATAGACATGATTTTAAAAAAAAGTATCTTTTTGTTGAACATTAAAAAAAGTATATTTTTTTTAATGGAATTGTCACTTTATATCTTATAATTGTGTAGGACTCGCGGAGGCCACTATAAAAAGACTTAAAATTTCTCACCGCTAGCGTAAACTCCTACATCTCCTCCACCGTGTTTGTTCTCTTCTAGGGTGATAGCAGCTATTTGCTCGTACATAAAGTGTGTGGTGTCATATTGGATAGGGTCTCGCCGCACTATCTGGTTTGTGCCGTTTACGACCTGGATATCATATTGACGGGAGCCAGGTCCACCAGTGCCGTACGCTATCGTCGTGTAGTTAAGGCCGTCTACCCTCGACGGACCGACGGTTCCTGTGAAAAAGAAATTGAAATATTATCTAGAAACGAATTAATAATAGTAAAAAATGCAACTTAGCACAAAAAGCTTTATAAAAAATCTAGTAGTTCCTCTGATTACTGTTTCCTAGAGCTTATAAGAGAGATGCTCATAGAACGGATGACGTCATAGTTGGAAATTGTTTTACAAAATAGGCTAAAACTTAAGTAATTAATTATGAACCTAGCACAAGTGATAAACTTACCAAAGATATTATCACCGCGGTTGGGATGTCCATTAATGGTCATAGAGTGCGCGTGGTCTGAAGTCACTACTATTAGAGTATCACTGGGATCGGTCATGTTATAAGCGAGCTTTACAGCCTCTTCCAATGCTAAGGCTTCGTCTATGGCTGTGCGTGCTCTACCTCTATGGTGACCCATGTCTATATTTCCACCTTCAACCTAAAAATGATTTTAAAATAACTAATCTATAAATGCACAATTTTTTCATATATCGTGAACGTAATGAATTTTGTCTGTAAGTCAAAATAACATACCATAAGGAAGAATCCGTTCTTATTACGTTGTAAAACTTTTATTGCGGCCTCCGTCATGTCTACGATTGACGGCGACTCAGGTGTTCTCTGGAACTCATATGGCAAGTGGGCGTTGGAAAATATTCCTGTAATAAACAACGATATCGGCTTCGCAATAGTATATAAATTTACTAAAGACGATACAATCTAGTCGACATATTTACCATAGTAAATCTATACTAATATTATAAAGAGGAAAGATTTTTGTTAGTATGTTTGTAACGAATTGGCTCAAAAAGAACTGAACCGATTTTATAAATTCTTTCAACCATTTGAATGGTATATATTATCTACAAAAAATTATAAAGAATCTTACTAAAACTACAATAATGTTACCCAAGGTGTAAAAAAATATATATCATCGCATGCACTGCGAAAACTATTGTTGATAGAACAAACAAATATTCCACTATATTAAAGAACATATCAATATCAAAAAAAAATTCCACCCGTGCGAAGACGGGACGGGCCGCTCGTATTAACTAAACGTAATTAATAATTTTAATCGCTGTAGACCTGAATTTTTTAGTTTAATAAATATCATCACCTTTCAGATAGAGTAGCGTATTTTATTTTGAAGTATTATTATGTGAGTTCGAACTGATATCCTGACCCACGTCTAGGTTTTTTCTATCTATAGGCGTATTAATAAGTTTAATCATTCAGTGAAAGGAAACTTGGTCAGATGATCCGCTCATACAACACCTGAAACCATGTAGTGGCTTTACAGAAATGTCCTTACCCAATAAATAATCTGTGTCTTCGGGTATGCTCTTCAATTGATCCGTATTACCAACGAAGGAATAGTTCAGCCCTCGACTCTCCTTGTTCTTTTTGTAATCCTCGATGAGGTTTCTACCATCTTTTCTTGAGCAGGCCCAGTTACTTAGAGGGTCGTTCTCAAACGCCGTTGCATTTGTTATCAGACTTTGACGTCCACCCCCAAGAATAACCTAATGATGTGACTAGAAATTAGCAAATTCCTATGAATTAAACTTTTTTTTACGTTAAAAAGGCATCTTAATTAAGTGAACAGTTTACATCACCCAAATGAGCATGACAATTATAAAACAATCGACCAGTAGACGCATTGATTCCCTATTAAATAGCTTTATTTATACACATTATTCTCCTTTGATTTAATACGTTGTATCGTATACGGTGTATATGTCGCAGTAAAGTAGTTAAATCAGAGATTTTATTGAATCTCTAGACAGTTAATTAAAGATCGTTATTCAATGAATATATGTACTGAAACTCCATGCGTGGCTATAACTGAAATATCAAAAAGCTTAATACTGCAAGATTTAAATTTTATACTACTCGTATGTATTTTAGATGCGTTGCGATTGACCTCTCAAATCGAGTGTACAACAAGAACTTTTGGGGGTTTTAATCGATATCTTCAATATCTCTAGTATTTGAAGTAGGTTTAAGGGGGAATATTCTGTAGTAGTAGATATTTGAAGATAAGTATTTGTAGGTTAACTAAACGTATCCAATTGGGCCTAACTCTATACAATTTAAAGCAAATGTACACAGTACTAAAATCTGGTCTATCGTAACTTTTGTTATTGTACTATTTCTTTGGTTTGGTTATATTATTTGTAATCGCCAAGTGTTTTTAACACAATGAACTTGGCAAAAAAACTTGGCGATGAAAAGAGTGGCGGAGAGTTTATTGCCAGTTCTTCTCTTCCGTTCTACGCCCTTGATTTAAGAACTGGCAGTAAATGTAAAATTAGATTCATTTAATGTATATAACTTTTTTTTTGACGTTCATAAGTGTACATTATATTACATTATGTACCTATATGAATAAATGATTTTTGATTTGATTTGTATTGTATTTTGGAACCTAAGTGATTCACGATTCTTAAGATTATCTTTTAGTTTTATTTTAAATTTATGTCAGTTTTATAGTTGTATAATTGTATAGTGTCACTAATTTAGTTATGCACTTCTTGCACCCTTAGTACTTATTTTCTCTTACCGTGGTTGCCGTCCGTTGCCTCCTTAATTATTTATGTTATCTGATTATATATGTACTATTAATGCAACAATGTCGTAATAATTCTTTCAAATACGCATATCTAAGTTTAATTAAAAATGACTTTCAGTGTTTTTGCCCCAAGTACTTACATTCAGGTCTCGTCCAGGCCAATCCTCGATCATCTGACGGGCAATATCTTTGCAGCTGGCGGGTGTCAAGGCGTCGCACTCCCAGTTCCGATCAGAACTGAATGCGTACACTGGGGCGGGAGTCGCGTGTGTTACTCTCATCGTTGTAACAAAACCTAAAGTTATGTATGTGTGAAACATTGAATTGGAAAATATAAAGGTATATGTATATACGACTGAGCAATGGTGCTGGTATCTGCTGCCGTTGTCATAACATCGAATTAGTTCAAAAGCGTCGTTTATTTGCTTAGTTAATGTTGTTAATTCTACAAATTGCTGTCAATTTGTTGTTCAATCAGTCCTTGTCTGTACTCTTTGATAGTCTTTAGTAATAGTCACTTTAGTCATTATTATTAAAGACAATGGCAGGTGATACCAGCGCCATTGCTCCGACATATTATTTATTTCCATTTTCTGTGAACTAAATCCCGATAGAGCAGAAACATTTTTGTATCTGCTTGGTGATATTTTTGCCTTTTCTCTAAGCCAATATTTAACCTCCATTTTAGATTGAATGTCACTTCAGGACGCTCTAGCACTGAGCAATATCTTTCAACAGTTGTTCTGTCACAGCCAAGAAATTGTTTTTTATTTCATGAAAACATATTATAGATTTTTTTCCAAATTACCTGCCCCCTTTCCTGCACTTAAAGCATGTGCTGCTAATGACTTCACCTTAGCTTCAGGGCGTAAGGATGCTTCACAATCCCCATTCGGTACACTCGCGTCCACTCCTAAAGTCTTGTCATTAGTCTTGACACCACCCAGCAAAGCTGTGGCTGTTGATGCAGAATCCGGAACCATTTTATCCGCAGAGTATGTCTGAAATGAGATATAACGACAACATAACTTTTTTCAATAAACTTTATCAGTTACATGTAAAGTTAAGGATAAAGAGACGCGATAGTAGTTCAAGCCGGGCCATCGCTAACAACTCTATAAAGCGCATTTTTGGCCCCACATGGAGTACTGTTCGTGGATCACTGTTCCCGCATCAGGTACCACTCCAATACCAGCTCCTTTAGCCGCATCGAGCGCATAGTGGCTCTAATCGTGGATGACCTTTTTTATTTCTGATTTGCTTGATCCTTTGGCGCTGCGTAAAGATGTACGCTCTTCCTGCATGTTCTATCGCATATATTATTGGGAGTGTTCCGAAGAACTCTTCAGATTCATGTCTGACTGACGACAGAGCGCTTCCTAAGACACTTCTTGCCGCGCAACTTTATGGAACCAGCTGCTATTCTAGGTATTTCAGAATTCTTACGACTATTTCAAGGGAACGAGACTTAAAGAGGAAGCGCACCTTAAAGGCCGGGACCGCACTTGCAAACTGCCTGGGGTCGCGCGTGTCCATGGGCGGCGGTAAATACTTAATTTTAAGTCTACCTGATCGTTTGCCTCTAGTCCCATTAAAAAAGTCTAGTCTACAATTTACCTTACCTTTAACAAACCCATATGAGGGAACTTTTCAAAGGACAATCTATGTCCCTCTCCTCCCTTGTGTATACGCGCGGCAGTCACGGTTTGAGCTCCCATACCATCACCGATGAAGAGAATCACATTCTTGGCAACACCTAAATTGTTTTTTATACCCAAAGCTTCTTCTATCTCGTTTGTACCTAACTCTTCCCAGTACTGACGATCTGAAATTATGGTTTCATTTTACATCATTTATTTATTTTACAGAAGGATAGGATTGCTGACTTGAGTGGAGGACAGGACATATGCATATATGCGGTTATATATTTGGTTGACATACGTTGGAACGTTCTACCGTAGCTCAGACCGTAATTTTTGACCGATTCGCAAAACGCGTTGTAAAGTGAAATTTATTTTAATTGGAACTAAACTTTTCGAGTACTTATATAGCTAAAAACCTTAAGAGCTTATCATAGACGTACTTTTTAAATAATGATACACTGTATGCCTAGTGGCCTCTGGATTCCTGTATGATTAAGTATTTCCTCAAAGTTGTTTCTGGTCCAAGGTGTCAAAAGCGAACGAAAAGTCGCGTAGTAGGTACTAAAGTGGAACAAAAAGAACGTAATTTACGTCTTGTATAACAGCTAGCAAAAAAATTAAAAACGTAGTTCTGTTCGAATTTTGTAGTAATAATTAAAAAAAAATGGAAGGTGACAGTACTACGCTTCAACATTAAGTATATTCCCGCGAAAACGTTAAGGTTTAAATTATCAAAAAGTTAGTAAATTTAATTATTAGTATATAACAATTTTAATTTATAATATTTATCATAGTATCATCATCACACTGAACCCACTAGGACAAAGAACAATATTAGTGCCTAGGGTGTTCAGCGTGCCACTCTCATCCCTAAGATCATAGATTCTATTCCCGGCTGTGTAACAATGGCCTTTCTATCCATATGCGTATTTACCGTTCGCTCGAACGGTGAAGGATAACATCCTGAGGAAACCGGCTGCCGTTGACTTAAAAAGTTGATGGCGTGTGTCAGGCACATGAGGTTGATTATAGATTTGCCTATTACATTGACAAGTGAACATGAAACACATACAGAAATCTGAGGCCCAGAACCAAAAAAAAGTAAAGTTTTTACGCTGAAATGACTTTTATATATCATTGACGAATTGTTCCATAGCGGGATTCTTATCAGACGCCAAAACATATATTGGTCTTTATCATAATTACATGTATTATAGGTTTATCTCTTGAAACACTCGTTCGAAAAGGATTATAAGTGTATTAGTGAATTGACAAATTTGATTTATTGCTAAACTAATCAGATATTGGGTAGTGCTAATATATATATGCAGAACTCAAATTTATAAGGATAGAAATCCTTTAACGCCCACATGCCGTTGACTCTTTGAGGCCTGCCGGTTTCCTCACGATGTTTTCCTTCACCATACGTGTTGCGCACATAGACAATCCAATAGTGAACAGCTGGTGAGCGAATCTACGACTTCGGGGATGAGTCGCTTAACCCTCTAGGCCACCACTGCTCACATCAGCATAAAGTTAAATGTAAATTATAAAATTATGAATATGTTGTGTCTAAGTTACCTCTTGAATATGTTAAGTATTTTGGGATGTAGAAGTCGAGTATAGGCGTCGAGTGAGACGCAAACAGACATACTTAATACATTTTTATATTTGATGTATCCTGTCTGTTTTGATATAGCGATAAACACTTTAAAACAGATTTTCATTGCCCACATATAACAAAACCAGTAGAAATGAAATGTATTTCAGGAGATTTTTAAACTTAATAACATTAGTTTATTTTTATTATTTGAATAATTATTAAATTTTATAGCGACTAAAGACAAAAGAGCAAAACCGGAAGTTTAGAATACTTCGTTCATCATATTTACAAAAGTCACTACATTAATGGAATACACAGGTAAAATTTACGATTCACATGTTTTTAAAATACAGGAATCATAGTTAGTGCTCTTCTCTTTCTGAATATTAGCCGAGGCGCGACTGAGCCGAGAAAAATCCACGGCTCAGTAAAACGTAGGTGTACATTTACATGTCATCAGAGGTATACAATAATTATTTTGTCTTTGACAAAGGGCTGATCAGCACCGTTACTCTGTAACTTCCCGTAGTAACACCGAACCCGACAAGATGCATGTAGTTCTTTTAATATCCGTAACGTTGATGTCGCAGCCTTGGGATCTCGCGGCACAACTCATTATTGAAATCGCATGAAAGCTACTGAGGTCTCAGTTAAACATCCTAAATGGAAAATATGTTCCAGGCGTACCAATTTTATGTTTAATTATTTATACGAATCTTAAATTAATCGATTATTTTTATTACGTATACGACATGACATCTATTACAACATGTTCCGTAGATGGCTTGTTGAACTTACTTTTGTATTTCTGTGGATCCGTGGACCGACATAAGTATTCTTAGACTACAATGAAATTATATAGCTCAATGACACTATTAATTTAGTGAAATTAAACATTATACATTACTGGTGTGACGGTTTATTAGACCAATAAAGAGAAATTTAAAACGTAGGTACTTAACAAAAAAAGATCGTTATTTGAGATTCACTATCTTTTTAAATAAATAATTACAAAAAAAAAAATGCTTTTTAAATTAATATCAAGCAAAATTGGTTATATTCAGCCAGCGTTATCAACACTTGAAACAAATAAGACAAATAGGAATTTAAATTGCGGTTTATAATAAAAACTGCTGTATGAAGTTACATCATAACACAAAGTACAGAAGTATTAAACAACAAAGAGATCCCTTTTTTAGTATAATAATAATTTATAAAGTTTACATTGCTTTTGTAAACAAAAAAAACAAACCTTTTCGTAAAACACATTGTCCCGATACTATAAACACCAATAGCACAACCACTCCATGTGCGAACATTTTGACAACTGAAAGTGAATTGTATAGTGTACTAAGAACTTGCAATTAATGTCAATAAACGTTATTAGACAACTGACAGGCGTTTATCGTATTATCTGTAATACGTTATCGTTTTTTAAATTATTGTTACATTTTGATGTATTCCTTGAAACCAAACAAGGTTTATAAAGAGTAGATAAATATGATTGATTAGACCACGATTATGGGAACACATCTATATCTGTATGTATTTAAATGACATAAATCTTTATATAAATATTTATACACTTTACCCGATTTCCTCAAACAAAACTATTATCACGAGTCAATGTATAGATTTATATTGATTTCTATGTCTAAATCGCTCTAAAACTTTTGCCTTAAGCCACATTGCTCATATTCTTAGGTAAAACACATTAGAAGAGAACATATAGCCGTATTGGGCAGTATTATAGTTCTTAAAATATGATAATTAAAATATATATTTTTTTTAAATATAAACTTATAATTCTAGCCGATTTTATCAAGCGATTGCCATTTTTTGAAGACTAATTTTCAAGTTTCTACAATAACTGATAGACATAATTAAACTGTTTCTCTAAAATAAATAGTACTGAAACGTTCCTATCTGTTTGAAATAGGGACAGGTATTAATGATCTATATAGGTTACACGACGATATAGATGGGCTATAACATTAAATGTTATTTGGCAAGGGGATCGATGGGAATCGTCGACAGGTTTGCGCAGGACCGGTGCAGCCTGCCTTAAGGCACAGTGCATTGGTTCTAAATTATTTGATACTAACGTCGCTCATTTGCGATAATACTTCTATTTTATATACCGTAATATATTCTTTATGTTTTGTGTTATATGAATTTTATGATCACATGGCGGCGTTGTAAAATGTTTACATACATATGTATAAGTAATATAATAAACAAATGTAACTTATATGGTAAAGTGATATGTTAGTGTCCGTAGGTTCGACCTCTGGATGTTCATCTATCTGTGATTTTAACATATGCTCGACCGGTGAAAGAAACAATGTAAGGAAAGCGGCTTGTCTAGACTCAAAAAGTCAACAGCGGGTGTCAGACACCTGAGGCATCTACTAGCGTATGAGATTAACAATTGGTCATAAAACAGAAAACTGAGGGTAATAATTTTTTTGTGCAATTGTTTCATTTTATCAGTAACATTTACCTTTACTCTATTATAATGTACAATGTATGCAATTTATTATATATTTAAACAACTATATTTGTATACTATATAGTAGTTTGCCATTCCTACATAAAGAATTGCCATCAAATTCATTGAATGGAATAGAAACGAATTATCTTTCTTCATAGTCATTTTGTAATGTTAGAAACCTTAGTTTCATTAAAATAAATTATTTATATTGGGCTGTAATTATTTACTTTAAATACCATTAAAATCCCGTCAAAGGAAAAGCTTCTCCTTAAACACAATAAAGAAATCGTACGATGGCTCTTCCCTAGTTCCCTTAATAAACTTGTGAAGGACAAACACGTATTTCGTAGTCCAAAGCAATTATTCTATAACTAAGTATTTATCTTTGTATTGTAAAGTGAACAAGTGTTATTATGGTAAGATATTAACACAGTATTCGTAGTTATTTTTAAGTAAGTATCTACTCATAAATGAATAAACCTAACGAATACTTCTTTAATTCCTTTTAAACCAAGATTAAAAGAAATAAAATTCATACAAAAAATGTACTTAAGTATAATTAGTAAATACATATAATAACAGCGAACAAATGATGCCCGCGGTAAAGTTGGCCTAATCGCGACGGTGATCAAAGGATTTAAATTTTTTTAGACTTTATTATTTAATTAAAAATACAAGTGTTATTAACGGTGGTCGATGTTAGACTGTTCTGAATATCATTATATTATATATCGTAGTAGTTGTATTAATGATTATAGTCCGTTTTGGGTATATGTATGACAATGTAACTATGTACACTGCCACAGATACCAAACTTTTGAAAAGTGTTTTTATTTTATTTTTATTAGTTTTAAGTATGTTAGTAAAATACTGCAATACTGTATATTTAATTGTTATGATTACTTATAAGCATTTAAAATCAGGTTTACCTATATAATATTAGCTAATTATTTTTAAAGATTGCTAATAGTAGCGAGTTAATATAGTTGGCAAAGTCAAAAATATCGATATTTTTCCAGGCAAGGATGGAGCTTCCGGTCGTCGAAAAGTTTTGTTTCATTTTCCAATTGAAAACTGGATGTATGGCAATAGGAGTTATTAGTTCGGTAAGTACATACTGCGATCAGCAACGTTATTACATAATTATTATAATTTCTCATGTTTTTGCTTTAATATGCATACAAATTTTGTTTTTGAGTTTCTTTGACGGTATCTGTTTTTACTTTACAATTGGTTTAATTTATTAATCAGCTCAAATACCTTGACGAATAAAATATACTATTCCGTAGTTGACGTGGCAATTGATTTTTGAACACTTAAAACATATTAATAATGACTAATAATTATAATGATATTAGTCAAGTGCCCAGGCACTCATTAAAGGCTTAAGTTGTAGTTTGGTAAATAGTAAGAGTGACACCAGAGCTGGTGCATTCGAGGGAGGAAATGCTGCCAGCGATAAAGGTACACTGTCACAGGGACCAAACTTTTTAAACTTTTTTAATTTTCTTTTTATTAATTCTTATTGATTTTTATTATTACTATGTGCGTTAAGAAAATTTTAATTTATACTGTATATTTCATTGCTTTGATTACCAATATAAATAAAATCCTTAATTAAGATGCGTTACCCAATATAGGCATAAATATTATTTATGAGTGGTGGTAAAAGTAGTTGCAAGTATTAGAATTTTAAGTAGTATTGGAATTTTATAAATGTGTATAACTTCTTTGTACAACTACTAAAAAACTATGTATATTCACGCTTCATTTATTATTTAAAATATATTAAACCAATAAAAAAAATAATTGTAGTTAATTCTATTATACCTAATATTACTAACCTTAAAATTTAATAGTTAAAAAATATTATTAAAAGGAGTCCCTTCAGGCAAGTTTCCGAAGATACTGGCAGCGTTCCCCCTTTGAATAGCTAGACTAATTCTTTGGGCGAGGTAGCAGCTCTTCGTTCTCCAGTCAAATCAATCAAATCAAATCAAAATATCTTTATTCATTTAGGTAAACATGTACACTTATGAACGTCAAGAAAAACAAATAAAATTAACTGTAAATTTACATTTACAACCAGTTCGCAAGTCAAGGGCGTAGAGCGGGTAAGAAGAATGTGATGAGTGATGTCGACTAACCTTTTTGATATTTTCCTAAAAAGCCTCGGGTCTCAACACCGAATGGGACAAAATCATATTCGGAGCCTAGACCCCAGAAACTGTTTTGTGATATTTAAAAAGTTTTATCATTGGGTAAGAGGTCCTAAGGATTTGAGAAACTTATAGTCTCGGAAGAACTTTGCCTAGTTTTTTTTATAGAACAAGGGGCAAACGGGCAGGAGGCTCACCTGATGTTAAGTGGTACCGCCGCCCATGGACACTCTCAATGCCAGGCTTTATTTTTGAGAAATTTAATTTACATACAACAATTTAAAACTAGAAAATATAAGACTGAACTTATTTCAGCTGGTAACGTTCGTCCAAGCGGTGGTACTGATAACATTTGCTGTGGACATGAAAGACGCGTCAGATACTAAGCGAGATGAGACTGATAGTATGTCTTCCGTCGTGTATACTATCGTTATTCTTCTACTTATTCTGCTTTTCGTCAAGTTTCTGCTGGACCTGTTATTTGTGTATGCAGTATATAAGGTATTTACTCAGCTTTCCTTCATTTCTATAAGGTTATTTTGTCGTTGGCGCTTTTCCTTGTGCTATCAGCGTGTGACTATTTTCCTTGACGTCGTAGGTTCAAATCAGAATAGGTTCAAAATGTTGTAAAATAAAACTTTATATGATAGTTTAAATGAGCCACAACCTTGCTTTAAAAAATATAGTATCGATATTTTCTCGAAAGATAATTAATATTTCAAATGTTTAACTGTTTCTTCACATTTTAGTTTACAATAACTTGATTTATTTTTCCTTACAACAAACTACAGCAAAAAAAAAAATATTATAAACAATGATTTCCATCTCTGATTAGATTTTATTTTCGTAACATGCAAAACATTGTTTAGAAAAATCTCGGCTACTTTATCTTTTAATATTCTCTCTCAGACTTTATCTTTTATTATATTAATCTCGGCGATGTTTTAGATACTGTCAAATTTAAAAAAATATTTCAGGAAAAGAGTAAAATAATCAAAAAGTACTACATCTTCTGGATCGTGTTCTTGGTGCTGTTCATCATAAGCTTCCTGAAGACCTTGTTCCATATGGGTGCTGGACACGTCATTACGCAGCTGTGCTTTTTCGGTAAATTATTTTTTTAATATTTCTTAGAACAGATCCATCTTTAAAAAAAGACTGGAGGAATCCCACCAGAATACAGGGAAGATATGATCGAGAATGACAAAAGGTCGTTTAATTTTAAGAAAATAATTTCATAAACTTAATGTTATTTTGCTATACTGTAATGAAGGATATTTTTGTATTTATTTTATTTTATTTGAGGCTTTGTTACGAGATTAAATAATTAAATGTGCAGTTATAATATTATGGAATTACTTTCAGCGGCAAATTTCTACTTCCTCGTTATTGTTCGGAGTTACTGTCTGTCGATCAGCGAAGATGGCGTTCATTAAATTATCTTACACGAAATATGAAGAAAGAGGTTTTTTTGAGGTATTTAATTAGAATTTAGCACCAATTAAAACAATGTAATACAGCAAAATGTCCGTTTTAAAAATTGTAAGGTTACATTGGACTATCTAGTATAGATCAAATCAAATCAAAAATGATTATATGTAGGTAACAAAATGATCAACTATGAACGTCAAAAAAGAAATATACATTCAATCCATCTGACAAGTTGAGTAATAAAGAATAATAAAATAAATTAAAAACAAAGATGTCGTCTATACTTTCTCGTGGAAACTGACGTGACGAAACGTGTAAATGTAAATTTACAGTTAATTTAATTTGTTTTTCTTGACGTTCATAAGTGTACATGTTTACCTATATGAATAAAGATATTTTGATTTGATTTGATTTGAAAACAAAACGCAAATACATAGTTGAAACAAACTAATATCGCCGCATACACGAATTCAAGTACGACCACAAGTAGCACCCGTTCATAAGTACGACGCATGGCCAGCCATCGGCCCCCTCGCCGTATTATAGGCAGAGAGACAACCCGACGCATAGAACATATCATTCTTATTTCGTTCGTTTTCCCTTTGGTGTGGTTTGTATTTTTCGCATATAAAATTAATCAGAAAAGTTATTGTTAGTTGGTGAAAATTTATACAGAAATTAATAAGTCAATATTTTTTACAATATTATATGAACCTTATTTAGGATATTTTATTAGTTTAAGTTAGAATTTACATATCATTTTAAGTACCTACTGTCAACTATAGATTTTATCACGTGAAATTTATCAAAGTTCTTTTAACCTTCTCTAAAATCAATCAGAATTAATCGATAAATTTCACAAATATATATGAATATCTTATATTGTTAATATCTATGTATATTTTACTGGGTTGTGATATTATGTTAATCCAAGTTCCTAATCACGCAAAACATCGAATATCATTTTTTATTCACTCTTCGTTGCATTAAAGAAAAAATAAACACAAATAACACAACACATAAAAATTATAAGGGATGCAACGGATGGCCTTATGGCTAACAAGCAACAACTAAAAAAAGAAATATGATATTCTCATTATTTTTTTACATTACAACAAATAAAACTGTTAAAATATTCGTCATAAGGGTGAAATTTGATTTTAAAACTTAATAAGGCTTTAGACGAATCATATATCGTAAAATTTCAGTCAGATAATATTAATAAAATATATTTACGTAACACTTGTTATGTCTTCGCTCTAAACAACTTCTATAATTTACAAGAACCACAATTGCATTGGCATATTTTTAACAGAATTTGGGAGCGTTCCAGTTTTGACGTGACAATGTCTTATAAATTGGTTTGCCGGGTGACACTTCAAGAAACTGCGTTACGCTCCGCTCACGTTATGCGCTCACAATGAGAGCGAGTGAGAAGCACGCTTACCTTCCACTCGGGCATGGTTAGCCCGCCTAAGAGCGAGAGAGACAGACAAAATGTTTTAAATTGTTACTATTATTTCATCCTTCTTCCTACTATACGAATGAATATTCACATTAAAATTATTTTACCACTCAAAGTCGTTGTCACGTAAAACTTTCGCCCGTATACCGACTTTACAGGCAACCAATTTTTTTATTATTTGTTTTAAACCTTTAATTAACATATCCATACAATTTAAATAATAAGAAACATATCAGAAAGACAATATAAAAAAATCACTTGAGCTTCAAATGTAACCATCGATTATGAAAATGTTTTAATTTTTAATATATAGTTGAAGTAATTAGAAGTAAATGTATAGAAAACTTTGAAAATTAGCATTTGCATAAATGGGTCCACGTTATTAAATAACACAGAGAAATCATTTTTGTAAAAAAATATATGAACAAAGCGTATATCGAAACTGATGAAGCGAAAAAACCGTATTGACGTCAATCTTTAAAAGTCATGTCATCACTTTAAGTTATTTAAAACAAATAACATAATACATAAAAAAATATAAGGAGTCCCTTTAGGCAAGGTTCCGAAGATACTGGCAGCGTTCCCCCTTTGATTAGCTAGACTAATTCTTTGTGCGAGGTAGCTGCCAGCTCTTCGTTCTCCTGTGATGTCGACTAACCTTTTTGATAATTCCCTAAAAACGCGATAATTCCCTAAAAAAAAAAAATTACGCGCTAGGCCCCACGGACCAAGGGTCTCGACACCGAATGGGACAAAATCATATTCATGTCATCTGTTAGCTAGAGATTTCATGTAACACGAAACTATGTAAGAAAAAGTATTTTAAAAAATGGCGTAAAACACTGGATGTATAAAATAAAAGATTTGTTCTCGTGGACTCAGCTTCAGTTCGTGTTGAGTAGGAAATTATGACAATAACTCGTCCTTTGCTTTAATTAGTCCATAGTGAGAGAAGCGAATGGTTAAGATCTCTTAAATTTTAGGTTTAAGATATTCTTTTTTATCCTCACTTTATTTCCAGACAGTATTATTCAAATGTAACCTTTTTAGATTACTTTTCATACAATATTATCTGGTTACAACTCTAGACTTCACAGTTATGTATGTAGTCAATTATTAACTGGTCCAATCGTTATTGATTATTACTTACAAACATACAAATTCTTCTTTTAATATTTTCTTACATTACAAGACCAATTGTTAATTTAAATATATTCGCTTCTCGTTAAAGTATATCCGTCATCGTTAAAAGTAAAATTATATGTGTCGATGTTTGTATATCCTATTTCCCTTTTCTATAAATGTATCTTTCATATACTTGTTAGAAGTGATTTACAATATCGCAAAGGTCGATTCAAATAGGTTTTAATAGGTCCATATTATTTAGGCGTATGACAATAAAACACATTTCATTTCTTGTCGACCTTTCAAAGTCTATTTACAATATTCTTAACATTAATTATAGTAAAAAATGCATACTTAATAATTATTTTTATAAATATAAATATATATTTATTAATTCTAATAAGTACAGCCTAAACCAAAAAACTGAAAGAATCTCTCTACGTAGATAAATAAATATTTTTATGAAACAAGTAATAAATATTATTTTAAAACATAAATGTATCTAGTTAAATCAGTGGAACAGTTGGGGTACCCCTCTAGTCTCTATAAAAATGAAAGTGACCTATTTGGATGGACCTTATATTTCTACGTGAGCATAACTGTCGATCAATTAAACGCTATAAATGTCGTCCTATTTATTTACAAATTGTATATTTAGTATTTAGACGTATTGATGTTTGTGATTGTTGTACAATGCTTTGTTATATACGTATAATAAATGGGTTAAAATAACGTGTTTTGTTCAGATTTCTACCCCGATCACTTGCAGTGCATATAAACTACAAAATCATCGGGTTCAGACGAAGGATAAAAGCTCAGATATAGGGATTTTGTGTGCCGATTTCAAGTAGGCTCATTTAAAATAAGGTTATGTTTATTGTAATTTAACAATGCAGCTAACTAAATTAGCTATATATGTGGTGCTCACATACTGACAATGGTAGATAAATCAATACTACTACTACTTAAGGCACATCTAAATAACTTGACAGACCCTAATACTTGGAAACTCGGTCACTAAAGGAAAATTTAAAAACAACTCATTAACAATATCATTGTTAGTAAAAAGCAAATAGGTACTCAATTTTAAACACATGCATACTCCCATGTCTAATTGATGTGTGCCACAGTGAAAAGACGCAAAAATGGCCGAGAAATGGACAAAAGATGTATTACAATGACATCCAAGAGCAGGCAAAAGGAAGATGGGACGTCTTGTAAAAAGATGAAGAGCTGGCTACCTCAGGAAAGAGCAGGATAGAAAATAAGAGAAGCCTATGTGAGAAGACAAACTGGTGAAGAAATGTTGATAATTGTTTTTCCAATCAATTATTTATTTTGTTTGTAAGTAACGGTCGGATAATCACTACATAGTATAAAACAAAGTCGCTTTCTCTGTCCCTATGTCCCTTTGTATGCTTAAATATTTGAAACTAAGCAACGGATTCTGATGCGGTTTTAATAGATACAGTGATTCAAGAGAAAGGTTTCTATGTATAATAACATCCATTAAATAGTGGAGAAGTACTGTTATTTTTGAGGTTCCTAATGTGATGTCGTAAATATTTACAATTTTTCCGCTTACATTGCAAACGCAGGCTGAACCCTACGAGTTTTATTAAAATAATGTACAAAGTATTGTACACATTGGAAAGGTCAACAGAAAAGTCCGTGATGGTATATGTCTATCTCTTATGGATAACCCACAATAACTTTTTTTTGTCATTTACTTTTTACAACAAGTAATGGCTAATTTTCGAAGCGATTTTAACCAATACAGCATTAATCCTTAACCAATTAAATACCTTGAATACATTGTTTATTTAATATAGATATAGATACAGCCCATTACAGCTTATTTAGCAGCGATCGAACGCGTATATTATTGGAGCTTTCCAGCGACGGAAATAACAATACATAATAAAAACCTGCTTTTCATCAGCATGCACCCGTGCGAAGCTGGGGCGGGTCACTAGTAAAAGCATATTTAATAAATTTTTCACTAAAGTAGGTTTCCTATCTGTCATAATATTGTGTTACTGTTAAGTGAAAATAGATTAAATAATAATTTTATTGGGATATATTGGGCTACTGTCGTTCCAGATTTTGAACATTACAAAAGAAACGGCTAATCAGCATATAAATTATATAATAAAATAATATACCAAGGTAATAAATCACGAAATTCTTGATTTTTATTATTAATTATGTGCTTGTTTGATTTATAAAATTACAAATCTAAACATTTAAGGTGCTATAAGAATCGCCATCCTTTTATACAACTTTGAAATCTCAATTATTGGTACTAAATAATATTTATTCTTGTACTGTGTTATCTTGAAATGTGATACCAAGAGCCGATATTTCGTATTTTCAATATTTTTGTACGCATCGGTGTACGCAAAAAGATACAGCAGAAAAGGAGGTGTGTTTTTAGAGGACAATGTTGCTGATATCATGGACTGCGAAAAGAATCAATAAATCCATTCTCAACCAATTATAAATCACTAAGATTGTCGACTAACATTTACAAACGGGTCGGACTAGTCATTTTTCGAGCGGCTTGATCCCACATCTCATATATCATCAGAAGAGATGTGGGATTGCTGAGCATCTTCTACCGCATTTACTACGGAGAGTGTTCAGAGAAGTTGTTCGAACTAATCCATGCAGCTGAGTTTCTTTAATTTTATTAATAAATGACATATTGATTCGAATGCATTTGATTTGAGAAAAATGCAAATCTAATAGTTGCTTCATATAGTTTTAATTACAAATACTTGTATAAACATACAACATAGTATAAAAAAAAATCTGAAATACACTCATGTTCCATAGGTACTACTACTCTCCTCCTAAGGTTAAAAGTAAAAGATAGATGTCATAGTAAACGCTCATTACGCATAACACGTAGGATTGATTCCCAGTGAAACAATGATTTCAGGCTCACCAGGAACCTTCCTGGAAGGAGACCTCTCCTACCACACGGGACCTCCTTAGGAGTCACTGAATAAATTACTTAAATAATCAATATGTATAATGACTAGTATACGTTATAATTAGTTTTGGTCTACTTAAAATATCTCACATGACATAAACGATATACACTTAACCATAAAACAATCTTGTTATCCTGTTTTAGCTGTCCCTTTCGCAACAAAATTTGATTAAAAGAGATGAGAGAGTTCTCAAATAAAACAGTGTACAATTTTATCGATTCAATGTTTACAAACATCTGGGCAGGCAGCAATAACACGCAATTAATTTAAATACAAAACTCATTAAAAATTGTATTTGCAAACTTACATACAGATATCTATATATACAAATAAAATTTTCAGCGCCATCTCGTAGCAACAGTCGGTAGTTTCTTCACGTAGCTTCTAGGCCATAGATGTCACCAGTAGACCCTCTACCATATTGTTCCCGGTAGCATAAATCTTATTGGAACGTTGCAGTTTCCTAGTTAAACAAATAAATAAGTCATATTATTTTAATATACAACACTTATACATTACTGTTGTATACATTTTAATTATTACAATTTGGGGCCTACATTCAAATTATTCTTCTTATAATGGTTAATTTTATTTACTACCATTACTAATATCCCTGATAGCGACGTTTTTACTAGTAAAGAAAAAATGTGACGGTGTACAATATTTTGAAAAACTAGATTAATACTTTTTAGACGCTTTGTTGGAATTTCAATTTGAAATTAAAGCTTTTTATAATGAAATCATATAATAAATAAAAATACTTACGACACGAATATATGCGACCAGCTAGTACTTTACATTGGCAAGCCAGTATCACTGTACGAAAACTTCATTTTTAAATATAGACTGTTCACTATGATCAAATAGTACAGTGAGTAAGCTGAAAATAATAATAATAATATTAAAATAACCTAAAAGATCAGCAAATACAGCGTTATATTATTATTTATTACAAAACATGACTATAATAATAATAATAATAATAACTTATTTCCGTTTTAGTTGTCAACTTAGTAAACTGAATTTTGACGTAATTTTTTACGTCCTTAAAGATATCAGCATTCTTGGAATTACGTACGAGAATGATATTCAATATCATTCCGTAAACGATTTTAAAGGATAAACCTGCTGGGCTGTGCAACCTAATGTTTTTAACTATAAAACCTCCCCAAAGTAAGTCATATTAAATAGATTACACCAAGATAAAGTCATTTATAATATTTTGGCGAAAATGCCGTGTATAAAGTATACAATTAAATGATTTACCAGCTCCACATATCCAGGCAATTACAATAAGGAGAATATTCACTGAGGATTGTTTATAAGGTTTGAACTCTGGACTATAGATAAGGGTTACTGTCACCACAAGGAAGATACACAGTATGAACATGGAGTTGCACATTAGAGACTGTTGGAGATAGTTCGGTCGCCTCTGAAATGCAAAATGATTAAAATTAAGAAAGTATTCTCTGATCGTGAGTGGGACAAGTGGAGAGTCTTTGATATAAGCCTCAACCTTGAGCCTTTGCATTCAAATACATATACATGCATTATCCCTGATGAATGCGTGTGGCAGAATATGCGAAAAACTGACAATTGTACCACCTTGACATTTTGTACGATATTCTTGCAATGAATAAATTATAAATAACACAGGCTATAGAATCAAAGTCAAAGTCAAAAATAATTTATTCATATAGGTAACATAATGTACACTTATGAAAGTCAAAAAAAAAAAATTAAATGAATCTAATTTTACATTTACTCAAATCAAGTTATTTAGTATAGTTAGTGAGTAGTTATTAGTTAGTATTTAGTTCTCAAATCAAGGGCGTAGAACGGAAGAGAAGAACTGGCAATAAACTGTCTGCCACTCTTTTTAATCGTCAAGTTTTTTTTACTCAACGTTTGTAAGGAGCTGCAACCATTACACCATGTTCCATATGACATCTTGAGTAATAAAGAATAAAAAATTAAATGTAAAACAAAGATTTGTCCTCTATAAGCAGGAGGCATGGTGAAATAGGATCACGCACTTACATACTCGTGAGAACAACACGCAAATACGTAGTATAAACAACTAATATCAACGCACACGAATTCAAGTACGACCAGTCACCACAAGTAGCACCCGTTCACGAGTATGACGCATGGCCAGCCATCGGCCCCCTCGCCATTTCATTTTTTGTTAATAACTCGAAAAATATTAATATTCAAGCAATTTTTAAAAAAAGCTCGTTATAAAAAACCATAATTTGTTAACATAATAACCGATTAATCAAATGTAATCAAAATTAACCGCAGATGTTATAAAATACATATATCATAAGGGCTCCACGAAGTTTAAAGTCTTTTTTTTTATGTTTTTGAACTTGTTCACTAGACTATTTGACATAATTTTTCATCAAATTAATATCCAGCTGCGTGAAGTCGCTGATCGCTAATTTAAATCAAAACGGAATACGAACAAAAAGTATTATTTTCGTATATATGTGGTTGTATATTTCAATTCTTAGCGGACATACATTAATATTTTTTTATATTACAGGACGCAAACGGGCAAAAGGCTCACCTGATGTAAAGTAAACATGGACACTCGCACTGCTAGAAGGCTCGCAAGCGCGTTGACAGCCTTTTAAGAATTAATACGCTCTTTTCAGGAAGCACCCTAATTCGAATTGGTTCGGAAATACTTTAGTGGCAGCTGGTTCCGAATAGTGGAGGTGCGCGTCAGAAATAGCTTAAGAAACGTTTAGTTCAGTACCAAACACCGAGTTAAGTATATAAATATAACATATAATGAGTTTGTATTTACCCTTGCAATACCAATTAGAACAAACAGGTTACTGATGAGGGAAAGCGTTGAAAACATGATCATTGTCATGGATATAAGATTATCTTCTTGTTCCCTTTCCGTATGCTGTGGGAGGTTCCAGCATCCCGCTATTATGTACAATATACAGCTCACCTGCAATAGAGAAATTAAAAGGAATATTATATTATTTTAAAATTAATTGATAAGTTTCGCAAGAATATATTTAAGACATTGTTATTGTAATGGACGCTTAGGGAAGCCAAATATCTGTATATTTTAATCAGACTTTATCATAAATTGGAAAGCAAACGTAATCAATAATTTGCTGAAAAGACAATTAATTTTGATATAGATATGGGGAAGAAAAATAATCTTTTCATAAAATATAGTAGATCATTGAAATCGTACCGTTCGATGTCTGATGATGAATATTTAAAAAAAAAATGAGAAATTTTTTCAAAAATATTCGATTGCTTAAGAGGCTAATATATAAAATTATTCGATTGCTGGGATTTCTTGTAAGATAATTTTCGGGTACATAATTTTATTTGTTGAGCAGTGTTAGCCCGGTGCCTACAGCGTGCGAATCTCATCCCTGATCAAACCTACGACGTGTTGTGAACACTGCTGTGAACCAATGGATTATCGAATGTTAGACAAGTTCAACGGCAGTGACACAAATGCTGTATTTGACATCGCAACAGGTGAAGATACTCATTAGGTGTTTCCTTTCGAGGATCTGCCAACTAAGAAAAAGAAAGGATGATAGATGATTGTCAAGGAAAATAGATGATTGCCTCATTCTGATGCTAGAAGATGGAAGGTCACTTACTGCAGACTAAGCCGTTTTTCATTTTCTAAAAAAATTCAGTTTTACCTAGGTATAAGGGTTGTACTTACAGTGGAAATTATAGCTAGTAGAAGGCATCCTTTTTTTAACGAGATACACCCGCAACAACTTCGCAGCATTGGCAGTGACATGTTTCTGGAAAATTAAATATTTAATTGTTACATACTGAATTTCTTGCCAGTTCTTCTTGCCCGCTCTACTATTAATTTAATCTTTTTGATGTTCATAAGTGACTTGTTTAGCTATATGAATAAAGATATTTTGATTTAATTTGATTTGAATATTATATTTGCTACTAGCGGATCCGACAGAAGTAGTTGGTATTTCCGGGTACTGCCTCAAAGGCAGAACCCTAAAAATCATGGCTGACCAAAACTAAAAAAAAAAAAAAAAAGTTTGTACTCTATTCCCACTAAACAGGGCGTGCGGAGCCGAAAGCACTCACAGCCGAACTGATATCTCTAACCGTTTAAAAGTTAGCTTTCACAAAACCGTAGCTCATTAACTTATCACCACCTTATCAGCTCCTATTTCCTGTACGAAATTCCCAGTCATTATCTAATGAATGCCTCAGTACTAATGCATCGCTTTATCTACTTTCCTACATTCACTAACCCAACCTATGGCTTTAAATGAAAAATAATATATATATATTTAAAGTAACCTAACGTACGAGTCTAAACAAATTATAATAAATATACCTAACCTTTAACACCACTACCTATAAATTTAATTAGATGTAAGGGTTACATGGTAAAATAAAACATTTTTATTCCAGGTATTATTTTTTATTTATATGTTCATTATATTTTTATACAAATTTACTAGCACCATATCATTATTCACTGAGTCACATGTGAAATTTCTAAGGAAGTCTTCTAATCTCATCCCCCTGAACTTGTAATATAAATATACCAAACAGTACTCTCCACACACCGCTGATAGATAATCTTGAACCGTAACGCTATTGTACCTCCACATGCAAGAATTCCTCCTTAAAAACCCTTCTATTGCCTCAATAGGTTTACGTCCAAATGAATCAAAATATTCACCAACTCTTTCGACGCTTATATGTACAGCCACCCAATGAGACCCCGGCTGTGAATCAGGGTCAAGATTGCATATTATAAATGCTGGCACCTGAGCATAAATTGGCAATCGATTTGAAGGATATACGTTGCTTTGGAGGCTGGGATGTATCATACGAAGACTCATTTGCACTTCTAGTGTGTTCATACTTTAATACGCGTTTACTCCGCTACTCTTTTGCTCTTTAACTGACTACATTTCTAACTATCAATTCATATTTGTACCAATGAATTCATTTAAACCCACATAATATGATCTCAACAGAAGTAATGAGTCTTTTTATTAAACAAGTAATGAGGTAAATAAAAACCATGTCATATTCGTTAAGGTTATATTTTATTATTCTTAATATCATAATTACATAAGTGATTGCTTAACTACTATAATCCACACATACATTTCTGTTCTTATCTATTTCTATAATATTTGAAAACTCTGCGTAAACTACACAGTTAATAGTTTCAGTCAATGCGCTCTCGAATCTTACTTCCATTCTTACACTACCATGGCGAACAAGATTCCAATGCACATTAGAGTTAGCCGACAAGTCAGGTGTTAAATCAAAAGCTAGTAAACAGTATCCATTTGAATATTGCTCCCTCGATATTCCATTACCTTCATTAAGAAAATGTATACCGGTGCCTGAGTACAGGGTGTGGTATGCGCTCGTAAATACATCGTTTGGAAATGATGGTTGTAACGATTTTGAAGGTATCTGTTGACCATCTATATATAGGCTAAATGAGCAAATACCAAAATTTTCAAAGTTGAAAGGATTTTTAACATAACTACCGTTGAATGCTGTATTATTCACAAAACCTATAATACATCTCTTAGGAACCTGCCCTAAAAATATATTGTCCAGTGTTTTACCCTGCACACCAGACGGTATGGTCAGGACTTTCACTTCACCTCTTATTATAGGATATTTAGCTGTAGTAGTGGCAAGAACCTTTTGATGGGCTATTAGTATTGATGGATTAATTTTTGCTCTGCGTATTATTAAAGTTGCATCTGTGATACAGACTTTGTACTTATTATCCGCATTCTGTGACATGAGGTTAAATGTTTCTCTCGATCTCACTAATTTTATAGATAATTCGACCCCGTTAATGAGGAATTTATCTTGATTGAATATATCCCCATGTAAATGCCCAATCATTTCAACATCCTTACCATCCTTTGAAAGTTGTTGTCTTTTGTAAAAGCCCTTGTTTGCCTCATTAGTTTCATTCATTTTTCCATCTGTATCCTCGTACCATAAACCACATGTCAAATGTGATTTGATTGAAATTTTTTGGCGGATGATGAATAATTTAATAGAGTTTCTATGAAAGCACGATATGCATAAGTATTATTTGGGGGTGACACAAGTTTTTGGTTTAGGTAAACATCCAATTGGTTAAATAAAGAATGTAACCAATTATTGACTGGTGCCACTACATTAGCTGCATTAACTACAGAACCGTCTTGATTTTTAATTTGAGGTACTTGAAATTCGATGGGTCCATCATCACTTAATGAAGAAATTGGTTTGTAGTGTATCCAGTGTCCATATTCGATACTTGTTTGTGTGGAAGGAAGAGCAAACAGATCCAATTCAGATTTAACGCACTCACATGAATGATTATGAATAAATGACATTATGATTAGTTTGAAAATATATCCTTGGAATTATTAATATTTTTGTTCCTTGTTTTCTTCAGAGTGCCTTTCACGTTGAGGGGTGAAACTCGAATGAGCTCATTACAATATTTTCGTCTTTTATTAACACCCGATCCAGTCATAAGGTTATCAATTTTGGTATCAACTTTGCGTTTAAGGTTAGAACTAGCCTCTTTCAATCGATTTTTAATGGATTCTTTAATAGGACGACTAGCCACAACATCTGACAAAAGCCCAATTCCGCCGTTAAGTGCTTCTTTTCCAATCACCTTAGCACCACTAGTGAGTAAAGGTAGCACACTTCGAAATAACCCCCCAAGAAAACTGCCGATACCATGACCACGTTGATGTAAGGCTCCTTTGTAGATTACATTTATACCAGACCCAGCTTGTTTCGAATAATAATGTTCATAAGGACATATAAATGTATCTTGAGGTGTATACATTTTAAAAAGGAAATATAGTTTATATTTTTTTTAAATGAAGTTTCACACACGATGTTCCGTATTGAAATGGTACCGCATTTCCCGTGGTTGTTCTTATATCTATCTCAATAACATCAAATTCTCTTCTCATTACCGGCAAATAATGTGGTGGTGAAAATATATGCATTTTATTTGAACCATATATGTATTTAGCAGGATCTAAGGGTATAATTCTCAATAGGGGTGTCATTACATCACCAACAATTTGTGGTTCTATAATATCACAATACACAAATAATTGTGATGGTAACCCCAAATGTAGATTAGCAGGGCGTTTACCGATATTATGATTTACTAAATTGGTATCTGGCTCAAATCCAAGTTGAAAGCTCAAATTAGGTGAAAGAGATAATGAAATTATTGATGGATCCTTTACTGTAGCAGAGACAAACTTTGACACGGTGTCCTGGCGAAAACTAACTTTCTCTTTCGAATTTAAAGCTAGAAGAATATTTTGTATATTATCATAGTTGGTGGCTGGTATATGGTTCTTATACATCAGTGTGGTCTCTTCGTTATTGATGGTAGTTTTTTTACTTATGTACATAATATTTTCATGTTCTTGCACGGAAAACATAGTAGAAGGATATTGAAACTCAACTATACCTACCATCCATTCTCCTTCTAATGTAATGGCTTTAGGTAGTTTTGTAGAAAAATTTGATGTCATATTTCCCGGAAAATATTGTGTAGAACTATTGCTGAGTAAAGTTAAATAAAAACTTTCCTTCATTGCAGATTTTTAATATTCGATAGTAAGACCCAAGAATTAAACTTGTTAGGATATCCTTTCCATTTAACTAATACTTCCTTTCTAATACCGCTTTTACGTGATCTGATGATTTTATCAATTTTAAATTCGGAAGTGGGGGAAAAAGTTATTTTTTGTAGTTCTTTCTCATAAAAAGTTCCTGTTATTGATTCATTGTCTAAATCGTTTAAAGTGTATACAACCCACGGGGAACGATCTATAATCGAAGTAATGATAAAAATTTCATTACTCCAATTACTTTCATAACCTTTTTGAAATACATGTTTGTATTTTGTAATTCTTACATAGTCACCAACGTTAAACTTAGGTACTTTATTTAAACTTGAAATATAAGTCTTTTCATCATAATATAAATTTCGCCAAACTTCCATTATGTTTTCCATTTTAACATCACATGGTCTCATCTTGATACTAGAGTGTACACTGTGATTATAAGAACTAACCAAATCTTGTAAAATATCTGTATAGTGATAAGTATTCTTATGTGTAAAATAACGCCACATTTTCATTTTCAATGTTCTCTGAAATCGTTCTACTATACTTGCTTTTATATCTGGATTATTTGTAGTGTAATAATTTATATTTTTACTTTTTAAATAAGTTTGGACATCCTTAGATACAAATTCCGTGCCCTTATCTGATTGAATATGTCTAGGAACAGTTTTAGCTTCATCAAAGATGCTAGTAAAACACGTTTTTATTGTGTATGAATCCTTCTTTTTCATTGCTCTAACATAAGCATACTTACTAAAGGCGTCAATAACACACAAAATATATTTATATCCATCATTATATTGCATGAAAGTTCTTAAATCACTTAAATCAGCTTGCCACAATTCATTAATATTTGATAAATTATATTTATTACGCGGGAATTTTTTTATAACCGGTTTATGTAATGTATATGTTTCTTGAGACTGCAACCATTTCAAAACATCACTTTTTGAGATTTTTCCATTCATTGCCTTTGTTAACTTATTGACACTGCTGTAACCGGCTGGATGTGAAATATCATAATAGATGCGATGTAACTCTAATACGGGGTCCATTTCTCCCAATCACTTTTGTTTCTCAATTTATTGATGTATTTAGATTGAGTTGGCGTTGAAGAAACCTCAGTTTGTGGTTCTTGAATCAATGTTTTATCTATACTTTTAAGGTTAGATATATATTTGATTCTTTTCAGATTACCAATGTATGTTAGTGGGGTATTTATATCATTCAAAAACTTGGCGAATATTTCCCAACCGATTGGATCGGATCTCTTCGAGGGTCTTAAGATGTCATTCACTAAATCTATAATATTACTTCCTGGTATCTCTTGTCCACTAATGACAACTGTTCCATTATTATTCCATTGCAATTGATCTGTTTTATTTAATATTGTATCCATCAATAATTCACCCCTCCTCATATAAGTTTTAGGAATTAATTTTAATATTTCTTTAGGTGGTAACCCATATGCGATGTCTTCACCCGTTGAGGGTTGTTTAACATTTAGCATTTTTTCATTTTCACTAGTAGTTATATTATTGATGTTACGGTTTTCGTTAGTATTATCATTTATTACCTTTTCAGTTATTGTTATTTCTTGAGGTTGACGTTCTTCCTTGGAGTAATGTAAGTATCTTTGTAAAATTTGTAGATAAAGCGCCCATTTTTCGCGATCATCCAATTTACTTGATATAATTTTTTCCATTTCTAAATCCAATCTACTTTGCGGTGTTGCTTTATTTTCATTCTGATGTTTCAGTTTATCAATAAAGTCTTGCTCAACGAGAAGCATTTTTTTTGTGTTCATTGTGATTTATTAAAACAACTTACAAGGGTGCTTAGAATTGTACCCAAAATTATTGGAAGAAAGGACCCTCCTTTTTGTATTAATATATTTTTCCTGTATTCAAAACTTTTACCTTTACTGATCAGATTACGTAAGATATTTTTAATTTTTTTTAATTTGGTTTTTGTATTCTCTTTTAAAGGTACTTTTCCTTGTAAAACATTGTGAATACATTCACAAATACAGTTAATTTCTTGATTATTACAAGACTTCAATAATATCCTACGATGTTTGGGCTTTAATTTATGTAAAGCTGATAACAATTCCTTATGCGTTGTTATTCGTTGATACATGGTTCATTACTGACTTAGAGTGGCTGATTACAAAGATATTTATACCTTTTCATAGGAACATATATTGTACAAAAATTACGGGATTCAAATATTTTAGATTTTATGCGGCGAGCATCATCAGTGTTTTGTTTCAAATCAATCATTAAATAACCATGAGCTTCTTTAGTAGCATCGGTATATGAATCTTCGATAAACTTCGTGTCTTCCGGGGAAACTTGTCTAGCTAGAAATCGTATTTGTGTTTTGTCACGGGGATTTTTAAAATAAATAATATAACTTGAATTAAGTGAAATGTCGCGCTGTCCTCTTCCTTGATGAAATAAGTTTTGGGTTATGTAAAAAATACTCAAATTTCTATGATGACTGCCTTTTGTAAATATATCAACAACTCGCCCATCAGATTCCCTCATTAAGTCATCTATTATAATCAAATGTGGATTTTTACCATCAAACATATGATATTCCGGTAGTCCTTGGTGGTAATTTGCACCGGGTATATTATATAGCGGTTGCATTTCATCATAACACCATGTAATTTCCAAAAAAATCTCATTACATATACTATTTTTATGCTTAATGAAATTTGCAACAAAGTTAGATTTTCCACACCCACTCGGTCCTGCTACGATGGCAGCAAAGGGATGAATAAAATGAATCATTATTTTTTGACTTCTGTCTTAATCAGGGAAAGGAGTAAAACTAAGTTGATATTTTAAAAATGGTTGATATTTATATGGTATATACAGAAAAATGTAAGTGTAATATCACAATATTAATGTATACGTATATACATAATACATGTAAAATAAAAATTTATTGATTATGAATTTTTTAATGATTAACTTAATTACATACAAAAAAATTTGTAATGACCTATAGGTAACTTATCGATTTTGTTTGGTAAAATATACCACTTGTATCCATGCCTATCAGTAAAATGTGCGTAAGAAATACAAAGGGCTCTCTAAAACCCTTTGCAATCTTAATGGACAATGCATTCTTTAAAACATTTTTGAAATAGATAAGAACAGAAATGTGTAGTAGTTAAGCAATCACGTCATGTAATTGTTAGGAACAATAAAATATATATATGCGAATATGACACGGTTTTTATTTAGCTGCATTACTTTTTGAAGTATTTTATAGAATATGTTTTGTGAATAATACAGCATTCAACGGTAGTTATGTTAAAAATCCTTTCAACTTTGAAAATTTTGGTATTTGCTCATTTAGCCTATATATAGATGGTCAACAGATACCTTCAAAATCGTTACAACCATCATTTCCAAACGATGTATTTACGAGCGCATACCACACCCTGTACTCAGGCACCGGTATACATTTTCTTAACGAAGGTAATGGAATATCGAGGGAGCAATATTCAAATGGATACTGTTTACTAGCTTTTGATTTAACACCTGACTTGTCGGCTAACTCTAATGTGCATTGGAATCTTGTTCGCCATGGTAGTGTAAGAATGGAAGTAAGATTCGAGAGCGCATTGACTGAAACTATTAACTGTGTAGTTTACGCAGAGTTTTCAAATATTATAGAAATAGATAAGAACAGAAATGTATGTGTGGATTATAGTAGTTAAGCAATCACTTATGTAATTATGATATTAAGAATAATAAAATATAACCTAAACGAATATGACATGGTTTTTATTTACCTCATTACTTGTTTAATAAAAAGACTCATTACTTTTTTATTTATGTGGGTTTAAATGAATTCATTGGTACAAATATGAATTGATAGTTAGAAATGTAGTCAGTTAAAGAGCAAAAGAGTAGCGGAGTAAACGCGTATTAAAGTATGAACACACTAGAAGTGCAAATGAGTCTTCGTATGATACATCCCAGCCTCCAAAGCAACGTATATCCTTCAAATCGATTGCCAATTTATGCTCAGGTGCCAGCATTTATAATATGCAATCTTGACCCTGATTCACAGCCGGGGTCTCATTGGGTGGCTGTACATATAAGCGTCGAAAGAGTTGGTGAGTATTTTGATTCATTTGGACGTAAACCTATTGAGGCAATAGAAGGGTTTTTAAGGAGGAATTCTTGCATGTGGAGGTATAATAGCGTTACGGTTCAAGATTATCTATCAGCGGTGTGTGGAGAGTACTGTTTGGTATATTTATATTACAAGTTCAGGGGGATGAGATTAGAAGACTTCCTTAGAAATTTCACATGTGACTCAGTGAATAATGATATGGTGCTAGTAAATTTTTATAAAAATATAATGAACATATAAATAAAAAATAATACCTGGAATAAAAATGTTTTATTTTACCATGTAACCCTTACATCTAATTATATTTATAGGTAGTGGTGTTAAAGGTTAGGTATATTTATTATAATTTGTTTAGACCCGTACGTTAGGTTACTTTAAATATATATATATTATTTTTCATTTAAAGCCATAGGTTGGGTTAGTGAATGTAGGAAAGTAGATAAAGCGATGCATTAGTACTGAGGCATTCATTAGATAATGACTGGGAATTTCGTACAGGAAATAGGAGCTGATAAGGTGGTGATAAGTTAATGAGCTACGGTTTTGCGAAAGCTAACTTTTAAACGGTTAGAGATAGCAGTTCGGCTGTGAGTGCTTTCGGCTCCGCACGCCCTGTTTAGTGGGAATAGAGTACAAACTTTTTTTTTTTTTTTTTAGTTTTGGTCAGCCATGATTTTTAGGTTTGTCCCTTGGGCGGAACAAAATATATTATATATATAGTACCTGGATGCCCGAGCTTTGCTCGGTATTTATTTATTTTTATAAATTGTGTTTTTTTGGAAATGATACAGTACGAATTACATAGTATTAAATTTATGAAATATGAATATAATTATCGAATAAAGATAAAGACTTAACATCGCATTCTGTGGGTGATGCAGGCGAGCAACTAGTAAATTCGTTATCAAAATTAATCAATTTTATGTATTCAGGTAAAGTCAATACAGAAATTGTTCCCATTCTTTTCGGCGCGAACCTCATTGCCCTCACCAAAAAGGATGGAGGTGTGAGACCAATTGCTGTTGGTTCAACACTAAGACGTCTGGCTTCAAAAATTGCTGTTCGACATATTTTATCAAAATTAAATTCAGAATTTGAACCCGTACAGTTGGGTTTCGGTGTAAAAGGAGGGTGTGAGGCAGCCGTCCATGCCCTACGCTCTTTCCTAACGTACGGAAAGCCTGACGTGTTGCTAAAAATTGATGTAAAAAATGATTAATTCAGTTAATAGGGATACCCTGTCGACGGAAATAAAACAACATATACCGGAAATATACAACTATCTTCTTCTCAGTTACGCTGATCCAACAAAACTGTTATATCGTTCTAATGAACTGTCCTCAGAAGTAGGTTGTCAACAGGGTGATCCCCTTGGGCCTGCAATTTTTAGTTTGGCTATAAATCCAATCATCAAAAATTTAAATTTTAATTTCAACGTTTGGTATTTGGACGACGGCACACTAGGAGGTGATGTGGACACTGTGTTTTCGGACCTATTTTTAATAAAAACTAAATTTGAAGCCATTGGTTTGGAGCTAAATCTCAGCAAATGCGAACTTTTTATAAATAACTGCGACTTAAATTTAAATACAGTAAAACAAAAATTTCAGATTTTGGCTCCAAATATTAAAATAGTTAATAGTAATTCCCTTTACCTTTTAGGTACAATTTTTGATGAATCTATTTTTGAATATAAAAGTAATAATTCTATTAATAAATTTAAAAATTCTGCTGATCGTCTACTTGAAATTAGTCCGCATTATGCACTTTGCATCTTAAAAAACTGTCTTTTTGTCCCAAAATTTACGTATGTGCTCCGTTGCTGCTCCTTTTGGAATCACCCAGATCTTTTGACACAACTAGACGACGTAATCAAAATTAGCTTAGAATCGCTTCTTAATATACCGCTGAACGAGCAATCGTGGATCCAAGCATCATTAGCAATCCGTTATGGTGGTTTGGGGATTCGCAAAATTTCCAGTGTCGCTTTACCAGCCTTTCTATCTTCTGTCCATAGTTCAGCAAATCTCATAAGTAAAATTTTAAGGGCATTCCCTTCAAACTTTGAGATTGCTGGCTTGGAAGAAGCTAGAAACGCTTTCTTAATTGCATGCCCAGGTCAAAATTTTCCATTTTCTCTAAATTCACAGAGGAGCTGGGACGACATAGACAGTAAAATGACTTATGACAATCTTTTGAGCCGTAGTACAGGTTCAGCACGTGCTAGGCTTTTGGCCGTGGGTACGCATGAGGCCAGCTACTGGCTTCACGCTTACCCTTCGTAAAATACAGGAACTTTTCTTGAACCTGACACCCTCCGAATCGCAACCTGTCTGCGGCTTGGGGTACTGGTCTGCGCTGCTCATACATGTCCCTGTGGCAGTGATGTCGACAAACTAGGACATCACGGACTATCATGTCAAAAAAGTGCTGGCCGCTTCTCGAGACATGCCGCACTCAACGATATAATACGTCGGTCCCTTGCCACCGTCAACGTGCCAAGTCTACTTGAGCCGTCTGGAATTGCTAGAGACGATGGCAAGAGACCGGACGGTATGAGTTTGATTCCATGGAGAATGGGTCGGGTTTTTGTATGGGATGCCACCTGTTCAGACACACTGGCCCCTTCCAATCTTCATGGAACCAACAACAGAGCTGGTGTGGCTGAAAAAGCTAAAGCCTGTAAATACAGGGGTCTAGGCTCTGAATATGATTTTGTCCTATTCGGTGTCGAGACCCTTGGTCCGTGGGGTCCTAGCGCGTTAAGACTTTTTAGGAAATTATCAAAAAGGTTAGTCGACATCACAGGAGAACGAAGAGCTGGCAGCTACCTTGGACAAAGAATTAGTCTGGCTATTCAAAGGGGGAACGCTGCCAGTATCTTCGGAACCTTGCCTAAAGGGACTACTTTTAATAATATTTTTTAATAATTAAATTTTAAGGTTAGTTATTAGGTATATTTTTATGTATTATGTTATTTCTTAGGTTTCATATTATATTCCAACTGTTTAAAGCTTTATTTAAATAAAACCAAAATTTAATAAATTATATTCATATTTAAGTTTTTATTTGACTGACATCTTAAAACGAGCTATTCTATGTCTAAGTTAATAAAACACGAATAAAATTGCATTTTCTAGAAATGATTCTTAGCTAGATCGATTTATGGCCCCAGAAACCCCCCTTATACTAAATTTCATAAAAATCGTTGGAGCCGATCCGAGATTCCAATTATATTATATAAGAATTTACAAACAAGAAACACAAACAAGAATTTCTCGTGTAAAGATATAAGATATATAAATAACTCGAATGCAGCGTCAATCTGACGGACTAATTTGTGAATCTTAATCATCCAAGGCACCACCCAAACGAATAGAAAAAAACATTCAAATCGGCCAAGCCATTTAGGAGCAGTTCAATAATAAACATAGGTATATTATTGAATTGCTCTTAAACGAATTTTATATGAAAAGATAACATCCTGTAAATGACACATTATCACATACAAATCTATTGTTATTTAAAGCAATTAGTTAAATGTTTTGTGGAATCTCTGATAGTCAAATAGTCAAATAGATAGTCAAATTTACATTTACTGGTTGTAAATGTAAATTTACAGTTAATTTAATTTGTTTTTCTTGACGTTCATAAGTGTACATGTTTACCTAAATGAATAAAGATATTTTGATTTGATTTGATTTGATATTTAATACATTTGATTTTTGTGTTTCTATCCTACTGTTATACTTTTTCTTTATAGTACTATATTATAAGCTAGTATAATGTTACGTACGTTGTGCGTTAAACCAGGTTGCGGTCTACCGGATGTTGTCAAGAACCTCGAAACAATAGAGGTTCGAAGTAAAACTCGGGAAGCATTCGATAGATTTCGATGGCGATGTCCTTGAGGAGGCCCACAAGGGTCTGTATAGCCATTGATGGTTTTTTTTTATTGATAAAGTTTGCCAACACTCGGCACACTGATACATTGGTAAAAACAAACACAAAATACAATTTTGAATGTGACAAGCAATTAGAGGCAAACATGACATTCATTTAGAGCACATACAAATTTCAATCGAAACAATTTTTAAACAAAACAAACATTACAAAAAGAAACAATTACAAAAAACTAAACTAAAATCGATTTTAAAGTGTGAGGGGAGCAACTCTGGATATCCAGACCTAGCTTGGTTATCAGAATGCTTAATCTGGACACCGGAGAGCTTTGACCAAAACGCGTTCTACGGAAAGGAGGGACAAATGAAATAACAGGATGCCTTGATGATGATGAATGTATTATTATATTACTCGTTACTATAATTTCTTATTTCAGTGAATGGTCAAATATTTTTAATGAGAAATGTCTTGTAGACATGTTAAATCACCTATCATTTATAGGCATATAAGATATTTGTTTGAAAATCAAATTAGTTGGTACGATACCAATGATTTTAAGAATCATCATCTTATAAATTAATGTTAACTGATAATGGTAGCGAAATCCCTTCTAAGGGGCCGACATTTTTTGAAAACTTTTGCCTAAGGCTCTTTTGTCTCTTTCTGTAAACTTGATTTTACGCTGTGTTGAAAAGAGACAGATGAGTAATTCAGTTAAAACGATTATAATAATTTTGTTTTTATGAATAGTATATTAGGATAAAGATAATACCTGAAAATCAAGTAAATACCTGTCAACTATATTTATCTTATACTAAATAATTAAATTAAACTTAATATTAATGAAATATCTAGAATATTTGCGAACAAAAAAATTTATTTTAGAAGCTTTTCCACAAGTAATAGTTTTCTAGGCCAGACCTGTTTAATATTAGAAATATGAATCATAGTTGTGGCGTCACCGATAATTGGTTATTATAAGCGTTTTAGTTTATAAAATAATTTTTAGTCTAATAGTAAAATAATATATCAATAAAAATGAATCGAACTTAAATATCGTTCTATATATTCCTTGAACTCTGATGAATGTTTTTGTGGAGAGAAAAAATTAATTTTTATTTATGTTTTTATTCCAGGAAAGCGAACCCTCTCTGTGGGGTAGCATAGCAAAGTAAACCATATGTTAGTATGTAACTACTAAAAAGATAGTTCCTATAACTAATTTAAGTTTGAAAGTCAAATGTTTATTCAGCTGCTTACAAAAAGATAGTCATGGTAATCATAAGTATTTTTAATATACACATGCTACCAAATAGGTACTCAAATCAAATCAAAATTTATTCATTTAGAACACAATGTACATATCGGCGCAAATTTATATATTACAAAAATATTAATAATGTTTGGGATTCATATTTTATATGATAGTCTGTAGTAATTTTATAGTCTTTATTATTTATGTTACAGCAATGGCGTGTTAGTGTCAGCTGCCACTGTCATTATCATTTAATGACATCGAAGTCAAATCAGTTTAAAACCGTTAATATGACTAGTTCATTTAACTTGTCAATGTTGCTAGTTCTTATAATTAATGACTATTCAATGATCGATAATAATTATGACTCCATAGTCATTATTATTATTATGCAAAGTTATTTATCATAATTTTAAATATTAGAGACTTAATAACAATAAATATTAAAGTAATCTTTGACACTCGTTCTTATGACTCTGTTTGACTCTGTGGTCTATTCGGGTTCGGTCGTGGAACGAGTACCCGAAATGTTACGAAACTTGTTTATTACAAATTCTGGTTGTTATAAATACAGTAACTTATTGGTGCGGCCCTCAGTTCGATTGAGTGGTCGAACCAATCAGAAGCCTCTAAAATGTGGACTCTAATGTCGAAATTAAATGGCAGATGCCAACAAACTAATCTATGACACCAGTATTACTGACTTCATTATCTTCAACAATTTAATGACAGCTTTAATGAATCTGGATTCGTTAATTTGTGGCGCTTAACGCCGACAGCAGCGGTGGGATCACACATCTCCAAGAGACTTGGGGAGACCTGATCCATACGTTAGTGACGTGTAGTTTCGGTACGCGAATGACATGCCGAAATGGCGCAACTACACTTCGGACCAAGCGAGCTGTTACGCAGAGTTCGCTACAACGCCACGGACGTTTTCTAAGAGGATTCGACCAAATGTTACCGATGCCGAGGTAATGGTTGCGGTGATCACAGGTATTTACCCTGAGTTTTTTCGATCTGAGTAACTGAGAATTACCTCCGATTCACTGAATAAATTCGTATCAGTTCTTATAATATTTCGTAGGCGTAAAATCGAAAGTAGACTAAATATAATGATATTAAAAAGATCCCGTGTTATGGTATCTTCAAAAGATCAATTCTTTCGTTTCACTTTCTATAAACCGGGTCGTTTGTCGTTGTCGTGTTATCAGGACTGCAAAGTGAGAAATCCGTCTAAGCATAACGTTATTTCGTCATAATTCAGTAACAATAATACCGGTTTTCATGGCACTTAGTTTATTAAATGAGATTTCTGCCGTCGTGTGGGTCATCTAGAAAAAATTGCTACTACCGTCAAAATGACATGACTATTAAGTATTGTTCATTTATTAAAAAGACTTTTTAAAACTATTAAAATTGTCAATTAATTCGAGAGAGTCATAATAAGAGAATTTTATGAATCGAGAAAAAGAACGGGACGGACCAACTTTGCGTTGATTTTTGCGTGTTGAATTCAAATGCGTTTAGATATATTAGCAGAGCAAATTTAGAGATTGGGCAGAGCCCGATATTGCAGATGCTTAGATATAGCATCTGGCTTACACGGAATTCCCTAATCAGATGATTCTATTTAAAAAAAAACAGCTTTTGTGTTTTAGTATTTACGTATGTCTTACGGTAAATTTATGTATTTTTACTTTTCGTCATCGCTGAAAGCGAAAAGAGCATTTTATATCGGTCATTATAAACAATTTCTAATATTTTGCACATATGGCAAAGTAAGATCCAAATCAAAGTTGTAAATATAAATTTGAACATTCCAATATTTGGAGACGTTAACTGCTCACAAAAAATTAAATTTGATTTGAGTGGTTAAGTTAGTAATACTTTTTTGGGAAAAGGGATACTCTTCTTTAATATAAAATCCCAGAGGCTCTTGTATCTGTCTTTTAATAAATTTGGGAAATTTATTGAAGAGGAGCTGTGTAAAAAGGCTTACTATAAAGTTCACGATTATCTAGTTGATAAAAGGGCCTAGGACTAGTGCTGGGCAGGCTACTTATAATTAATTTGCTGAATTTGTTTTGAGCATTGTAGTATTGTTTGATGACTTGCTTTCTAAGAGTCCCGAGAGTTTTTACGTCGGCTTTTTCTCTCGGCCTACACCCTCTGTCTTCTTTGTCGATAAGTAGCGATGCCTACAGGTTCGAATTTAATGACGTGGATAAAGTGATACCTTGAAGATCTTATGTTCCAAAATAAACGTATTATATTTTTAATTTTATTCATAGTTGTGTCATGACAAATATCAACTTTGTATGAATACTCCATCCAAAACGCTTTATCTTCAGCTCAGTTATATTCTAAACATCAAAATGCAGTGATTTTTGTCTACCGTACGTTGCGACTTTGTTCTACCCACTTTTCGTTCTTATTCTATTTTGTTGGGTTTTGATCATTACTTAAAAAATTAAGTGTGCATTTTATATCGACCATCATAAGCGAAACATTCTATACGTTACAGATATGAGTAATTAAGATTTGAATTTAAGTTGTAAATGTAACTGTAAAAGTAATTGTAAAATTAAACCTTCTAATATTTTTGACGAACATCAGGTGCATGAATGTAATTTGATGTGAATAACTAATGTGATAATAGTGTGACGACAAAAAAATATCATGTATTTTTGTGATACTATTTTACTGTGGGTTTTAATTTTTAATATTTTTTTAAAGAGAACAGGTATCGGTATATTCTGTCATTAGATGGTTTATAAGAAGAACTGCTTCATAATTTCTAACCTACCTGTCAGCAGGCCGAGGCGGTTTACATGTTGTGGTTGGTTGAGTAACCAATTGGAGCAATTCTTTGAACGCCATGAGTTAATATTTCAGTCGAATTGACCGTATCGGCGGAAGATTCGTCGGAGACGTCGGAGAGTTTTATGTGAGGAGGCCTCTCTCTACCTCTTCTACTGACGTTATTGGATCTAGGTAATTGCATTGAATTACTGAATAACTGATCTAATTAAAGGTAATAATTTTTAATGTATATGCATTGACATGTTTATGAAAAAAATGTGTTTTCCCTATCCAATATCCTTCCTAAAACGCTGGCTGGCCACCATGCGTATCCTTGATCCTGGTCTTGTTGGCTGAACCCAGGATGGGTGATGCCTTGTGTTGGCTAGATCTCGTAATGAGTGATGCCTTATGTTGGCTAGATCTCGTAATGAGTGATGCCTTATGGGTTGGCTAGATCTCGTAATGAGTGATGCCTTATGTGTTGGCTAGATCTCGTAACGAGTGATGCCTTATGTGTTGGCTAGATCTCGTAATGAGTGATGCCTTGTTTTCCTATCCAAAATCCTTCCTAAAATGCTGGCTGCGACCATGCGTATCCTTGATCCTGGTCTTGTTGGCTGAACCCAGGATGGGTGATGCCTTGTGTGGGCTAGATCTCGTAATGAGTGATGCCTTGTGTTGGCTAGATCTCGTTATGAGTGATGCCTTATGTGTGGGCTAGATCTCGTAATGAGTGTTGCCTTATGTGTTGGCTAGATCTCAAATGAGTGTTGCCTTATGTGTTGGCTAGATCTCATAATGAGTGATGCCTTATGTGTGGGCTAGATCTCGTAATGAGTAATGCCTTGTGTATTGGCTAGATCTCGTCATGAGTGATGCCTTGTTTAAAGTTGTTGCAATCTAAAACAGCGCAAGGGACGCGCTGGAGTCAGTTTGGCCGTATCGGCGCAAATTTATATATTACAAAAATATTAATAATGTTTGGGATTCATATTTTATATGATAGTCTGTAGTAATTTTATAGTCTTTATTATTTATGTTACAGCAATGGCGTGTTAGTGTCAGCTGCCACTGTCATTATCATTTAATGACATCGAAGTCAAATCAGTTTAAAACCGTTAATATGACTAGTTCATTTAACTTGTCAATGTTGCTAGTTCTTATAATTAATGACTATTCAATGATCGATAATAATTATGACTCCATAGTCATTATTATTATTATGCAAAGTTATTTATCATAATTTTAAATATTAGAGACTTAATAACAATAAATATTAAAGTAATCTTTGACACTCGTTCTTATGACTCTGTTTGACTCTGTGGTCTATTCGGGTTCGGTCGTGGAACGAGTACCCGAAATGTTACGAAACTTGTTTATTACAAATTCTGGTTGTTATAAATACAGTAACTTATTGGTGCGGCCCTCAGTTCGATTGAGTGGTCGAACCAATCAGAAGCCTCTAAAATGTGGACTCTAATGTCGAAATTAAATGGCAGATGCCAACAAACTAATCTATGACACCAGTATTACTGACTTCATTATCTTCAACAATTTAATGACAGCTTTAATGAATCTGGATTCGTTAATTTGTGGCGCTTAACGCCGACATACACTTATGAACGTCAAAAATAATTATGCCTAATTACATTTATGTATTACTTATTTGAATTTTAGCCTTTCGGAACATACCTTATAAATACCGGTTTGTAGTTTTACAACGATACACCTTTATCACATCTCGAAAATATCAACACAATATAAAAATCACTAAATCGATTTATTCACAAAAATTTTCTTCGTATCACCGCTGTATCATATGTATTGGCTCCGAAAATAAACTACGGCGGCAGTCTGGTGGCGAATCAACTGGCGACTGTTCGGCCGTGGCCTTGTCTGCGTCATTTAATAAATCGACTATTTGATTGCGGCTAAATAGTGTAGGATTATTTCCTGTAATTATAATGGAGAGGATTATTTTGAATTGTCTTTTATATTTCGTAGACCGAGAAAAATTAATAGACATCAATAAAACCAAGTTTAAGAATGCATACACAACATACAAACAGCTGAAGTGGAGGTGGACAGGGCATATGATGAGAGAAAAGCAAGAAAAATTGACAAAATTTATCACAGAATGGTACCCTTTAGACGGAAAGAGACATAAAGGAAGTCAGGCTAAGAGATGGGAGGATGACGTTAAGAAAATAGCGGGTTCAACATGGACTCGCACTGCAAAAATGAGGAAAGACTGGAGAGCTTTCGAGGAGGCCTTTGTCGAAAGACAAGTTGTAACCGAACTACCGTTTGCCGATAATCAATAGATATTAAAACTATTTGTATATTACTTAAACTCTAGTTAATAGTCAAAATGTATTTTTTTAGATAGTAGTCATAAGTAAATTAATTTTAGACACACGAAACTACTCTGTGCAAAACTTGTTATCAACAATAAAGGCTTTATTATATTATTATATATTTCGTATTCAATCTAATCATGAGGTGCCGTAAGTAAACAAAGCGCCGCTAAATGACGTCATAGTTAAATTAATTGGAACTTTCTAAAAAAACCTAGGAAAACTGGCATGTGTATGATCCGTCATAATTCTGGTACAGTTTGATTATCTTGGGTCCTGTAAAATAGATTATTACTATTATTATTATTATTTATAAAACAGGGGACAAATGGGCAGGAGTCTCACCTGATGTTAAGTGATACCGCCGCCCATGGACACTCTCAATGCCAGAGAGCTCGCGAGTGCGTTGCCGGCCTTTTAAGAATTAGTACGCTCTTTTCTTGAAAGACTCTAAGTCGAAGTGGTTCGGAAATTCTTCAGTGGGCAGCTGTTTCCATAAAGTGGTGGTGTGTGCCTTGAAAAACGCGCAGTCGCGGAACGGCGGACGTCGAGGTGATATGGGTGGAATTTCGTGTTCTGCCTCGACGTCCGATGATGAAACTCAGCTGCAGGTATTAATCTTAACAACTAGTCTGAAAACTCTCCATGGTAAATGTGGTAGAAGATGCAAAGTGACCCCACTTCTCTACGCAACGCCAAAGGATCAAGCCGCTCGGAGTGAGATTGGTTGTCGACGATTCGAACCCCTCTTCCTTGAATACGGTCAAGTGGAAGGAGCTGGTACTGTAGAGAATTTGCGCTTTATATAGTTGCAAGCGGTGGCCCAGAGTGAAGTACCGCTTCGCCTTGCTGTGCAGACCAAGCTTTTTGAAGTCACGTCATATCGAACGTCGTTCGAAATGTCAACGCCAAGTATTCCAATGCTGGCTGTGGCTTTAAGAAGAGTTTTTCGAAAAGAGAAGTAGCGACAAAGGGTGTTTTTTGCGGAAAAATTTACGCCATTTATTTATTTTTCTTCTTTAAATACTTCTCTAAATTCTCCTTAATGATTTTAATCAGTGTTTCCAAAGATTTTTTGTGACTCGCATCAGCCTTTCTAAAACTCTTATGCCTATCTATGTAACATATATAATTAATATATAGAATGTAATTGCAGTGCGTCGTAACAGATTTCAAATAAATTTCTTCGAAAAACATTTAAGAACTTAAAGTACCTAAGTAGGTTTTAAAACAAACATTTAAAAACTAAAATTTCAAATATTTTTTTATTAAATAATACATTTTCGATTAGAAACCCTTAACAATCAAATTGTCCCTTTTGGGGCTTAAGCCTCATGTACGGAAACAATGATTTTGATCCAAGTTTGTCCTAGTCGAATAAAGGGTTTCCCTGTTATTTGACTTCAGCACCAGTTTAATATATAAAAATGTACTTTCTTCCCTTTATCTTGATACATTATTTTTCTTTGCTATGGTGTGGGATGCTACTTGTGTTGACTCGTTTGCTCCATCTCACCTCCCTAGACAAGCAACAACGCTGGGTCGGCTGACAACCCGACGCATGGACACAAGCAATGACATTTAAGTGAGCATGACGATCCTTGTAATATGGATATGGCTACACAAAAAATAAAAATAATAATAATTATACTGAATAATTTGATACCATATGAATCACGGTTTGTTCCCACTTTACATTTAAAAGAGTCGTAAATGTCGACGATCGCCCCTTAGTCTGAAAATGCAGCCGAGAGATTCAGTCGCGTTACCTCTTTATACTAAAGCAATTCATATCCAAGCACTATGATCGTTTAAATATTCATTAATATTATAATAGGCAGTTTTACTTTAATGTACGATTTAAATTTATTTATTGAGAACATTTGTCTCTCTGTCTGTCTGTCATCTCATTAGGGATTTTGTTGGAAAAACCCATCCGATTGCGTTGGAAAGAATTACTCGTTTTATGCAGCCTTGTGGTTGGTGCGCAAATTTTGTCTTTATTACGAGTACTATAATTATGGAAGCTACTACTATTTTTAAAGATATCTATATTTTTCCGCACATACAAAATATTCTCATAAATATATTGACTGCCAAAGTCAAAATATGTAATTCCTACTCGTGGGTTCAACAGGCGCTAATTAAAGATTTAAGTTGGCGCCTGATAGATAGTACCGGTGACCAGAGCTCGTACTTTCCTCTCTCAACGAATAAGTTATCGCAATGCAACGAAGAAATGCTGCCAGCTTCAAAGGTATACTGTCAGAGGGACTTTTTAAATTTGTTATAATTTTGTATTTATTAATTTTAATTACTTTTATGATTACAATCAAGTAAATACACAAATAAGTTAAATATGACTCGGTCTGACCTTAATCACTGTTCCACCATTTCATGCGGATTGATTCGGGTATGAATATAATGTAAACATACTAACACTTAGATTAAATTTATAAAGTTGTAATTACTAACATAGTTATGGAACCTTATTTTCCGCAATAAACAATAATAATAATAAATAAAATAAAATAAATATTTGATTCTAATATTTAGTTACATGAATATATCTAATTGGCAAAAGGTGATCAAATTCACAATGCGACTAGCAAAACCCAAGCGAAAACTAAAGTGAAAATATGTGACAATCGGTTGAGTTAAAATATTTTTAATAAAAATATGTATAGCTGACCTTCAAACTTATAAACACAACTTGTATGTTTTTAGATTGAATGACTGCAATCTTATGAGTCTCCGTTTTTTGCTGTAATTAACTATAATGTCCAACAAAAACAGAAAATAATAGTCTTTTAAAAATCTGTGTTAAACTTAATTATTGAAATTACATACATTCGTTCATCATCAGTGTAGTTACAAATCACTACCATCTATCATTATTTTCAAATTCAAATTCATTTATTAATGTTGGTAACTTTAACGTATTTAAATGTGTATATGTATGTTATGTTATATGTATAGTAAGCTTATATTATGTTTGCCCAACTTTAGCAAAGGCCTCCTCCATCTCTTTCCACTCTGCTCTGTTCCGAGCTTTCCTAGTCCATATTTTCCCTGTTAGGGTTTTTATTTCGTCTTCCGGTTCCGGCGTCAGCCAGTAAACATCTGATCTTTTATAATTAATGATTATTAAATATTCAAAAAATGTAGTAGTAGTTTTATAATAAACTTTCACTACTTTACATATCTTTCTACCAAAAATAATTTATTAAATATACTTCGATTCTCTACAAGAATCGGTGAAGTGCGTTGCCTCAAAATTCTGACAGGCGCTATTTTCTGATACCATTATGCTAATCTATTCGTAATTACGTGACCAAAATTGGTGTTATTTCTAGGACAATAATCGCTTTCATTACAATAACGGTAAACACATATCGCTATCTAAAAATAATAAGTACGTGTTAATTACGTCTTGCACGCAACTTGATTCAATTAATTGGTAAATATAAATTTTCCACTACACTAGTAAAATATTAAGTTATATATCCTTTAAACGCAGGTAGAGTTTAAAGAATATATAATTCAAATTTTACTAATAGTGTATTGTGAATATTACAATAACTATTGTTTAGTTGTTATATTATTTTATTAATCTCTATTTAGAATTATATTATTGTAATTAATAGAAGATCTTTTTTTTTTAGAAACTGGGAATTTACACGTTATTGTTACTATTTTCACTGTAAATAATGAAGATAAAAATGCGGGAGTATAAATGAGGAGTGTTATTAGTACAACCGTCACGAAATAAAGTAGAAAAAAGAAATTGTATAAATATTTTTTAGCAATATTTCATCAAATTAATCAAACAACTATGTTGTTAATGAATTATCTTTTATGTATAGCGATTAAGTTACGTGATTAACAAAAGTGTGGCATCATTAAAAATTGGTTTGAGTAATTATTAAGTCATTAAAGTTGTAGTAAATAATCTGGTTTTTATAATAAAAGTCTTACTTTATATCTTTAACTCACCAGTTAGTGTGTATATTATTGAACTCCTTTAAATAGTTTGACCGATTAATTTTTTTATACGCGTTTAGGTGCCGCTTTGGATGGTTTAGCTTCACAAATCAGCCCAGCGGATGGCGCAGATTCTAATCGTTTGAAATATCATGCAGGGCAACGTCTGTCGGGTCCACTAGTTTTATATATATTAATAGTAAAATCCTTTATTTTAGACTCATTTATATTTAAACGATCCCTTTTTTTGGCAAAGGCCTTCTCCAAATCCCACCATTACTCTCTGCACTATGCCACTCTCTGCCATGTACCATCCGCTGATTCTTTTATTTGATCTATCCTTCTATGTTATCTCACTCTTTTTCGGTTACAAGGTACAAGGGCTAGGGCACCAGTTTAGTACTTTTTTGTTCCACTTTTCTGTTCCTTTTGCCACATCTATATATATTATATTTAAATAAATAGAATATTCTAGAGGACATTGCGTGCTGCCTACCTCAACTGTTTCTTGTCCATTCGGGTGCTTGGTTTGGACGGTTATTATTTTCGATCGATAAGTTTTTTATGTAAATTCCTGTCAAGATCGTAAGTGGGATTGTCTTAAAAACACGTGACTAAACGTCAGCCATTTTCTTTAGCTGTTTTATTTGTCTTTTCAGCGTGTTGTAGACAGAGGCTTTGCGACAGATCTGAAAATGTGACCAATTGTTAAAGTCGTTGAGACAGCTTCTATAGACGTCGGGATCACTCTCGTCGGAAACTTGTGAATGAAATACTTGATCGGCTAAATGCTCTGCAAGAACAAATGTCTCCAAGATCTATCGTAACCTATTGCGACTCCGTGCTTAGACAGCGATTTAGTTAGAATCTTTTGACGAATCCCATGAGGCTGTTTTGTGGTTCTACTTTTTTTGCTGGACTAACGCATGACTTGATATGAACTGCGGCTATCCGTTTGCCAAATCAACCATTTTTGACCTAATTATTAAATATAACATATCTGTGTACTAACTGTAACATTGAAAACTGGATTTTGCCGATATGAAATCAATCCATACACATTTACAATTATCCAATAATCCTTGTCAGTCATTCGTGGATGATGGATAGAATTACGTTTTGGGTTAACGGTGAATTGTGCTCGGGTAAGATCTCTTACAAATTACGATTTAGTTAACAGCCTGACTTAAATACAAAATAACCACAATCTTTAATTTATAAATAATAATAAACCGTTATTCATCCCCATCTTATTGTGTCATTAAACTAAAATAGACATAAATAATTTTGCGGCTCTAAGATCCACCCTGTTTTATATTGTGTCATTTCGATCCCGTCAGCCCATCGCTCTATTGGTCTACATTTGTTCCTTTTTCCTTTTGCTCTAGTCCATTCGGTTACTGCTTTAGACCATCTGTGATATGTATAATGGGCCACGTACTCTGTCCATCTTCATTTGAGTTGTAAGGCATATTGCTCGGCATCCAAAATCTTTGTATTTTTGAGAATATTTTCACTTTTCTGTTTAATTAGTTTTATTAATTAAATCGAGGTTTCGAGTGCTTTAAACATAATTAAAATTACCGAATAAAGTACAGGCTGTTATTAAATTACAAATAAAAGCCTCTCTATTCCTTGACAAATAATAATACTTTACTTAATAAATAAATACAAAAAAAATGTAGTAGTACTAGTATAGTTACTATAAAAGAAGAGAGATCTAAAGACGTCTTCACAAGTAAAGACTTCCTCTAGATCACAGCCCAGCAGTCAGTATCTATCACTCCATTTTCTCTATTCTCCGCTAAGCCTCTTTAAAATCCTCCCCCTTGTCTTTTTAATTCCATCACACCACCCTTCATGTGGCCTCATTTCTTGAAATGTTTCATTAATATTAAATTGTTTAATACATTTATGTTTGTAGTTGGATCCGAAGTGGATTCAGACGAGACATTAAACGATTACTTGCGCAAGCGACTTAATTTACGAGGAACAAAATATATGTGCAAGGAGGGTGGGTGTGGAGCTTGTATTGTTGTCGCCACTGCGCCTGATCATAATGGATTTAAGAGAACTTTGTCGGTTAATTCTGTAAGCTATTACTTTCATTGCTATATTGTTGTATGTACTAGGGTACAAACGGGCAGGAGGCTTACTTTTAAGTTACGATTACTATTTAAGTTATGGCCTATACCCACATTGCTAAAGGGCCAGCAAAAAAATAAAAATAAATAAGGCTTATTTTTTTTTTTCTTATCAATGAGTCGATTTTTTTTTCGGAAAAATTAGAAGCATTTAATGTATATTTATTTTTTTGACGTTCACAAGTAAATTCACTTTTACTTTGAATACATCGGTGGGTAGCTAACGAGCTAGTAAGTAGCTAGTAGCTACCCACTGATGTATTCAAAAATACTGTATGAACGCCAAACTGTGCTGCACGAAAATTACAACATTACAATAATAAAATTATACTCGGTGTACAAAGAAGGGTTCGTTGACCGTTGTTACGCAATGTAAACTTAAAATAAGAAAGCTGTTAACGCGAAAAAACACAGGGTAAGAATATAATTAGTCTGAAACAAAGAGAGAGATGAGACTAATAATGAATACTTTGCCTTAATGTTTACTATATGAACAACACTAACAAAAAAACGGTAAAATTTAGGTTGACTAAAAAAAAATTGGCAAAAATATAATCAAATTCAAGTACGTCTCAAGTCTAGCATAATCCAAGCGAACCAAAAAAGCAGTGGATCAAGTGTAACGACCGGCCAAATTACAATGTTATGTATCACCCATATTAAAATTTTCGTCGTATTTTGGATTATTGATGCGTTTGGTACATTTAGGGCCTGTCTCACAATGTAGCTATGTAACACATATATTATTCGAAAGATAAAAGTTCCAAATAAAATACTTCGCTTTTCATGACGAATAGCGCTATCTGAAAGTGGTGAAACCCAAAAATATAGTTTATCCTACCAAGAAGTGATAAATAGCTTAGCTTAGTTGGAACTTATCCGGACATTATGAAACAGACCCTTAACCATTGGTATTCTATATGAATATACGATAATTTAAATCAGTATTAAGAAAAAAGTATGTTATTATTACCATAAATAAATTATTATAAATTATTAAAAAGCCATAATTCAATCCACAACACAAGAGTAAGCTACCGTTCTAACTAATATGTGAATGATTTGTAAAAATCGATTTAAAAGATGATTTACAAATATGAATTGAATTATATTATGAAACAAATTAATTTGTTTTTAATAATTGTGTTTTTTACAGTGTCTCATACTAATTTTACAATGCCAAGACTGGGAAATAACTACAATCGAAGGGATTGGTGATAGGCAACGATATCATCCCATCCAGCGGAGGCTGGCCGAGTACAATGGATCCCAATGTGGTTACTGCTCGCCCGGATGGGTGATGAGTATGTATGGGTAAGTATTCATTAGGGAATACTTTTTGTATAAATAATTGATTAATTTAATTTCGCATAAGTATTGCATTATAGCAAGAAAATGCTGCCAGCAATAACATTGCCTCAGGGATGAAACTTCATAAATTGAGTCTTATATTCTATGTATCCAATTTTTATTATTATTAACACTTCGTTGCATTACATAAAAGGAAAATATTAAACATAATTTAATGACAAGCAACTGGCGGCCTTATCGCTTTAGAGCGATTTCTTCCAGACTATTATTGTTTCTGAGGGGTTTTTCCAACAATAACGACATAACATTAATTACAGTCTTGCCATAACAATAACTATGGCTTATAAGTAATATTATGTTGACAGCTTAAACCAAGTTAATGTTAACAGTTTAAGTGTTCTATAATTTTAGCCTTATTTGATATAATGTTGCATAGAGGGGCCATGGGGCCACGGTACAATTAGAGCATGGATCTGTACTCTCTTTGTATTTGTTCTTTTCCACCCAAGACAGTTTTTCTCTCTCTGTACCAACCAGGATCTCCATGTTTTTAACTAATTTTCATCATAATTACGAAAATTTGTAAGGAATTTCAAACAAATTTTGAAGGATTATGGGTCGTTTATCAAAGAAACGATAGTAATTAGCACAAATATAACTTTTATTTGGTAATAAGATGAATGACAGCAAGAACACTTAGTTACAACAATCTTCATATATAGTGTTGCCACCTAGTTAAATTTTCAAAAACTATTTTACTTAAATTGCTCAATACTCCCACTAAAATTTAGTTTAAATTTTACAAATATAAAAAAAAAAAAAACTCCTACTGAAATTAGAGTTGTGAAAAGAAAAACAAAATGTGATCTCTTAAATAGATAAAAGCTTGAGTTGGTAACGCTTTAGTTAACATATCTGCTAATTGACTGTTACTAGGAATATAATTTAGTTTAATTACACCCAACTCAACCTTTTCCCTTATAAAATTAAATTTCACATCTATGTGTTTGGTTTTCTTATGATAAACAGGATTGCTAATTAACTTAATTGCACTCTGATTATCAACATACAATGGAACAGATGTAATATTTTCACCTAAATCTAATAATAATTGCTGTAACCATAATATCTCTTTTGCAGCTTCACAAGCAGCTACAAATTCTGCTTCAGTTGTGGAGAGAGCAGTAGTCTTCTGTTTCTGGCTACACCATGTTATAGGTCCCCCATTCATATTAAAAATATAACCTGTAGTAGACTTACGCGTATCTACATCACCTGCAAAATCTGAATCCGAATAGCCAGTGAGATCACTACTTTCTCCATAACATATACATAAATCTTTAGTATTTATTAGGTATCTAATAACACGTTTAATGGCATTTACATGTTGTTGACTTGGATCGTTTACATATCTACTCAAAACATTTACAGCAAAAGAAATGTCAGGCCTTGAAACAGAGCTCAAAAATAACAAGGACCCTATAGCTTCTCTGTATGGAAAATTAATAATATTTTCATCCATTTTCTTTGAAATAACAACATTTACATCTGCAGGGGTACTGGCAGGATTTGAATCACTCATACAAAACTTCTCTATTAATTTTTCAATGTAATCTCTTTCATAAATACAGATACAATTATTTACTCTCTCTATTTCCATTCCCACAAAATATTTCAATTTTAATTCTTTTATTTTAAATGTTTGTTTCAAATATTCTATAACTCTTTTAATCATTGAGGAACTGGAAGAGACTACAAGTGCATCATCAACATAAATTATTATGAATACTTTCACCCCATTGAAAATACCTACATAAACACAACTGTCAGCCTGAGATTGCACAAAACCATATTTTATTAAAAACTCAGTGAATCTTCTATTCCAACAACGAGACGCCTGTTTAAGTCCATACAGTGATTTATTAAGTTTTAGGATACAATCATTTTTAAATGAAATTCCTTCTGGTACTTCTATAAAAATATTCTCTTCCAAATACCCGTTCAAAAAAACAGTCTTTACATCAAACTGTTGAATTTCTAAATTATATTTAGCTGCAATAGAAAGGATAATTCTTATAGAGTCATATCTCGTTGTTGGAGAGAATATTTCTTGATAGTCAATATCTTTTATTTGATTAAATCCGCGTGCACATAAACAAGCTTTAAACCGTTTTACCTGATCATTTTCATCATTTTTTATAGCAAAAACCCACTTTGTAGTAAGCGTACGTTGACCAGACCTCTCTACTGGAGTCCAAGTATTATTCTCTTCATGTGCAAGCAATTCTTCATCAATAGCTTTCAACCAGTCGTTTCTTTGTGGACTTTTCATCGCTTCAGCATACGTTTGTGGCAGTGACAGTTCAATTAGGTTTGCTTCAAAACGTCTATTAATCCTTGGTCTCAAATTTATGTTGCTTTGAATTAAATCATCATCTAATCCTTGAGAAGGTTCATATGTAGAGTCATTACTATTACAACTCAACATGCTATCTTCATTCTCTGATGATGAAGTTTCCACAAGAGTATCCTCTACATTTGTTTCTTGCATTTGATTTTGTTGTCCTAATGTCTTCACTTCATCGTCAATGTATATTTGTGTAATATTCTTCCTTATCTCTGGAACATTATGTTCTTCAAAAATTACATTTCTTGATATTTTAACCTTTTTGGTTTCTGGATTGAACATCCTGTAATTGTTATTATCATACCCAATTAGTATCATTTTCTCACTCTTTTTGTCAAGTTTAGTTCTTAGCTGATTAGGAATATGGACATATCCAATACTTCCAAACACCTTCACATGGCCTATATGAGGTTTGATGCCGTTCCATAATTCAAATGGTGTTTTCTTAGGAGTTTGGCTGGAGGAAGTCCGGTTTAATAAATATACTGCACAATTCACAGCCTCAGCCCATAATTCCAGTGACACATCCCTCGCGTACAACATTGAACGTGCACTCTCCACAATGGTACGGTTCTCTCTTTCAGCACGCCCATTTTGTTCTAGTGTATATGGCGCAGTACACTCATGAATTATACCTTCTTTGCTGAGATAGTCATTGAAGGTTTTATTCACATACTCTCTTCCATTATCAGTATGCAATATTCTGACACTATGCATGTACTTATTTTTGATCATAGCATTGTATTTCATGAATATGTCCATCACATCACTTTTATGTTTGACAAAATATACATGCCTGTAACTTGTAGCAGCATCCTTAAATAATATAAAGTATCTCATACCTTGGATAGATGTATGACTCATAGGTCCACAGACATCACTATATACAAGGTCACCTGGCTGTAGTTCTCCTCGTATAGATTTGTGAAATGGAAATCTGCACTGCTTTCCATATGCACATGCTTCACAAACAAAATCAGTTTTATCACTGTTATTCAGTTTCAAGCCTTCTACCACATTATCAGCACTCATACTCTTGATTTGTTTTAGGTTAACATGTCCCAGTCTTTCATGCCACATTTTAATGTTATTTTGATCACTTTGAACTAAGTTACAGGTATCTGAGACCACAGCTTTAATTTTCAATTCATATAAATTATTTTCTATTATTGTTGCACACATTACCAAGTCATTGCCTTTGTAAATGAATGCACCAGAGTCTTTCTTGATAATGATATAGGATTTACGCATTATCACACCTTCTGAGAACAGATTTCGTCGCAAATTCGGAACATACAATACATCATGTAGTTCACTGTTCTCCCACTGTCACATCTCTTTATTAACACCTTGCCAATGCCAGCCACTTCCACTGATTGTTTGTTTCCTAATGTCAATGATTTCTGGTTACATTCCAATAGTTCTACAAAGAACTCCTTTCTATAGGTCATATGTGCAGAGGCACCACTGTCTAAAATCCACACATTGTCTTCAGCTTCATGGAATTTGGTTTCTACATTAAACGCTAACAAGTCTGCACCTTCCTGTTGAGGTTTTCTATACTTGGATTTCTTTGGAGCACGACATTCTCGAGAAAAATGTCCTCGTTTCCCACAATTATAACATTCAAATCTGTGTTTACTGTTTTTATTTTGATTTGAATTACTAGCATTTCTATTCAGCTCACTTTGTTTTGGGCTATTTTTCCATCCTTTCTTAGCCACAAGAAGAGCGGTTTCTTGTTCTTCTTCACACTGTAAACTAGCTTCTTCATCTAACAAACGAGCAGTGAGATTGACAAGAGTCTGCTGCTCTGGATCCAAAGACATCCACGCTTGACGGAGTGATCTATACTTATGAGGCAGTGTTCCAAGTATTTTTGTTATCACAGCCATTTCACTAATACTTTCGCCACTTTCTTTTAACTGCTTGGCCAATGATTCCACTTTAGAAATGTGTTGAGCTACACTGTCATTTGTAGACATTTTATACTGATAAAACTTTTCATGGACCAACATTTTACATAATTCACTCTTCTGTTCGTATATTGATTCAAGTTTTGTCATTATTTCCTTAGCAGTTTCACAATTTTCTATTAAAGTTATAATAAACATGGCCATGCCATCATTCTTTGTCCATTCAACATTATTTCCAGCCGGTTTAGGCACTGAAATATCAATCCCTTTTGCTTTTAGGGCACACTTTATCTGAAATTTCCATTGCCTAAAGTTATTTCCATCAAATTTTTCTAAGTTTATTGACCGCATTGAATCCATTTTGAGGTTATTTTGTCAATTTCTTCACAATACGATTGTAACTTTTTCTTTGCTATTTTTCTTAAAACTTTCAATTGCAGAATCTACTGTGCCCATAACCTGAAGGATTATGGGTCGTTTATCAAAGAAACGATAGTAATTAGCACAAATATAACTTTTATTTGGTAATAAGATGAATGACAGCAAGAACACTTAGTTACAACAATCTTCATATATAGTGTTGCCACCTAGTTAAATTTTCAAAAACTATTTTACTTAAATTGCTCAATAAATTTTCGTAATTATGATGAGTAAAACTTATTAATAAATTATACATATTTAATTTTATTATTAAACCATCTTCATACAAAGTTCAGATAATTAAACTAGGTCGAACAGTGAACCGGTTTAAAATATTGCAGATTACTAGAAAGCCGCCATTACGACCTTAATCAAGAGGAAATCGAAAATTCTTTCGGAAGCAATAATTGCAGGTGCACTGGTTATAGATCGATTTTGGATGCGTTCAAATCCTTTGCTAAAGATGCACCTAAACCTAAATTGGAAGACATTGAAGATTTAGCAAACTTAAAAAGCAATTGTAAAGACTGGTGTTTCGTTACAAGTAAACAATATAAGAAGATTCTATTGAAAGACGATCGAGTCTGGTACAGGGTTTATAAGATTACCGATGTATTTGATATATGGAAAGAGGAAAAGCAATCTTATATGTTAGTGAATGGAAATACTGGGCGAGGTATGTTGTGGTCTAGATAATTCACACGCAACCGAAAACTGTGTTATAGATTGTCGGCTGTAATTTACTGTAAAATACATGCAATCGGTCGGATCGCTTGCGCTGTGAAACAAAGTCGTCAAACATCAATGTTTTCTCATTTTTTACTTCCTTGTGTTTCTGTTTTTTTTTAATGTTTGCAAAATAGTTTAAAACACACAAGAATGTTTTTATTCTACGGAAATTTTGTGCAATGACGCTGATGTATATAGATAGATAGTTGCGACTTTGTTTCCCGGGGCAAGCGATATATCAAATAGAGCTGCGATATCGTTTTGTGTTCGAATTTAAAATAAACAGACTGATGTTTCGATTCATTTCTCATAAAATGATTTTTAATAACGGATCGATACATCGTTTTGTATCTTTGAATTCGACAGATCGCATTTTGTACAGTTGAAAGTGTATGCTATACATGCGTTATCTGTATTCTACATATGTACATAAATATGAATTGCTGTTCGTTCGTCTCGCTAAAACTCGAGATTGCTTAGACCGACTTGTTTTATTACGATTTGGGTCTAGTTTTTGTGACAGTGTGCACGCGTATCGTGCTCTCATAATTTTTCCTAACGCGCCAAAAGAAGTATAACTTCAAAAAAGCCAATATTTAATTTCAGGTGCAATTCCTATATTCGAGTTTCCCCAAATACTTATCGACATAAGTGCAATAGAAGAATTAAAAACACATTATATAGATCAAAACTTGGTCATCGGAGCTGGGACAACAATTACCGATTTTATGGGAATCTGTAAGAAAATGGCTGAGACTCACGAAGAATTTTCTTATTTAAATAAATTTTACGAACACTTGGATAAGGTTGCGCATATTCCTGTCAGAAATGTAAGGTTTATATTTTATCTGCCTGCAAAGGAAGGATTTAATTTATAAATTATTTTATGTGTATTTGAACTTGTATTATATGTTTGCTCATTACTATTGCAATATACACTCGCAATGCCAGAAAGAAGGCTAACATGTGCGTCGTATTTTAAGAATAGGTACGCTTTTTTCTTGTAGTCTAAGTCGAATTGGTTCGGAAATACTTCAGTGGACAGCTGGTTCCACATAGGTAGTGCGCGGCAACTGCCGCAAAACACTCACTTGTAGAATGACGGACGTCAAAGGTGATGCGGGTAGAATTTCGTATTCTGCCTCGACGTCCAATGAAACTCAGCTGCAGCTATTAATCCGAATTACTCCTCTACTATATATATATATATATATATATTATTGCTGCATCAGTTAATTATCAGATTATATGAGCTTAATTGGAATTTCGAAAGCAAGTTTGTCTTTTTTTTATTTTAAGTATAGTAAAGAGTCTTGTTAAATTCTTGTCCAATTTTTTTTGATATCTCCAATCTCTCTGTATATTATTCTCGTACCTCTAAAATTTCTTTTTTCAGATTGGAACTATAGGAGGTAACCTAATGTTAAAACAAAGGGATATGCAATTTTCATCTGACATATTTTTGCTTTTGGAAGGAATTGGTGGATCTATTACTATAGGTAGGTCCAGTAAGTTTTGTTCCGTGTTGTCAGAAAAACCTGTCCCAGTATATTACAGGACTTCACACAAAAGCTGATCAAAGATATAGAAACGTTCAATATTGATGTCGTTATGAGAACCTTTCTTTGTTTTAAAATTCCCGCACCAAAAATTTATTATATAGCCTAGTTCCATAAGCGGACGATCTTCAAACGCAACCAATAGAAGTGGACTGTGACTTTGTAACTGCCAAAGTATTTGTTATAAGCCTATTGTGTATCGAGTGCATGAATTAAAGTTGGCATTCATTGTATTTACAGCAAGTGCACAGGGAATTATTCAAGCCACACCCCAAGAGATGCTATTAATTGATATGAAGGGTAAAATTATTATCAATGTAAAAATTCCACCGCTGTCTAAGCATTATAAATTTATTTCATTTAAAGTAAGTAAAATAACATGCAAACAATTTGTGAAAATTATCAAAGTCCAGAAGAAAAAAATGATTAAAACTTTGTTTCAGGTAATGCCAAGGTCTCAAAACTCGTTGGCCGAAGTCAATGCAGCGTATCTATATGAATTAGATGTTAAAGATGAAAAAACTGTTTTATCAGCACGCATTGTTTATGGTGGCTTATCTAAAGACTTCACCCACGCAAACAACACAGAATTATTTTTAATAGGAAAAAATCTATTCGATAATGATGTGTTACAGAAAGCTTTAAATCTACTTGAGAAGGAGTTTATTGTAGATGAAATACCAGTTAAACTTAAGCCAGAATATCGTAAGAAGGCTGCTTTGGGTCTATTTTACAAGGTACTTTATCTATCTTTAAATATAATTAATATTTACACTGTTATATTAATTTAAAAACCTTCGTCTCTCATAAATGTTTAATGTATGTACAATAAAAATGATATTTGGAATAATTTCAGAGTTTGTTAAACATTATACCTCCAAAATATTTAAATAAGCGCTTTGCATCCGGCGCAAGGGATCTTCGTAAAACAAGACCTGTTTCAAAAGGTTCAGAAGTTTACGATACCAATCCTACGTTGTGGCCTCTAAATGAACCTATGCCGAAAATAGAAGCATTAATACAATGTGCAGGAGAGGCAAAGTATGCGGACGATCTTCAAACGCAACCAAAAGAAGTGTACTGCGCCTTTGTAACTGCCAAAATATTTAACGGAGAGTTTGAAAAGATTGATCCATCGCTGGCTCTTGTAAGTTATAGTATATTTTAAAATAACATATCGCCTATTAATTATCCATCACAATGCATAAAATCAAACAAAATAAATATAATTACAGAATATTCCTGGTGTCATAGCGTTTTATTCAGCTAAAGATATACCTGGAAAGAACTCATTTATTAGCAACACTGTAACAAGCTATGTTAATGAAGAAATATTATCAGATGGAAAAATTAAATTTTACGATCAGCCGATTGGAATCATAGTAGCAGAAAGTGAAGCTTTGGCTAATAGAGCTGTTGAATTAGTTAAGGTTACTTACAAAAAAGCTGAAAGAAGGCCTTTATTAGAAGTAAGAGACGTTATAGCAGAGGATCCGAGTCGAATAACCCTATTCCTAACGTTACCAGCGAGAGAAGCGCCAGGGGCTGATATTGACCGCGTATTAAAGGGAACTGAAGATATCTTTTGGCAATATCATTATACTATGGAGAAACAGACTTGTGTAACACGCCCTAGTGAGGATGGGATAGATGTGTTTCCCTCGACACAATATTTGGATATGACGCATTTAATAGTGTCAGAATCGTTGAACATAGAACAAAACAGGTATGTACATATATGTATTACTGACGCTACCTTTGTTAAAAATGTACTTTGAATCCTGTAACAATTTTTTTTAAATCCCTTCGCAACGTGATATACTTTTAAGTGCCGACGTTTTATCATCCCATAGGTATCCTTAGCTAAAACTTCCTAACATAACAAAAATATAATAAATACACACACACATTATACACTCTTCTTTATTATTCTTATACATTCTGTGTGAACTTAGGAGACCGTGATATGTTTTGCTTAAGACTTCACTTGGACCAAAGTCCCAAAGAAAAGGCATATCTTTTTATTTCCTCAAAAATGCTTCATAGACACTTATATTATTATTTCAGAATTAATGTGGTTATAAACCGCGTTGGAGGTGCCTATGGATGTAAAATTAGTCGGAGTGGTTTACTAGTTACCGCTTCTGCTCTAGTTACTCACCTGCTGAATAGGCCTTGCCGTTTTATAATGGACTTAAAAGCAAATATGCGAGTTATAGGAAAACGAGTTCCATGTCATTTTGATTACGAGGTATCTATTTCATTAATTCTTGCTCAACAGTCTTAGCCCACATTAACTTTTTTTTTAAAGAAAATTTTAATTATTATTTATTCAGCCACATCACATAATATTCCATAACATATTCTTATCTCTAAATTTAATTGATTATTTTGCAATTTTCAAAAAGTTATGAGGTCAAATGAGGCATAGACAGAACATTTTCACAATTTCGGTAAAAGCTGTTCTCCTAATTTATCTTCGTCATTTTAGGTTGCTGTCAATAGGTCTGGTGAAATTCAGTACATAAATTATAATATATATGAAGACATGGGTTATAGACAGGGTGATTTTATCAGTTTTCTGGTTGTGTCTGCTATGAGAAATTGCTACGATAATAAAAGATGGACTTGTAACATTTATAATGCTTTCACGGACACGACTCCAAATACATATGCAAGAAGTCCTGGTATGTTTACTAAAATTTAAATTTAATTAAAATATTAGGGTATAGGACTAAACTTTGCATTAAATCATAGTCTAAGATTCTGACAATTCTAATTATGACTGCATTAAATGATCATGAAAATGTATTGTCTTGAGTCTTGATCTATTTTATGTCCTATGGTTTTTCAAAATATACTATCGGTTCCTAAACAAGAAGTCAATAAACCACAGTTTAGACATTCATTTCACACACTGTCATTATTTATTTTAGGTAGTCTAGAAGCTATTGCTATGACAGAGCATGTATTTGAACGAATATCATATGAATTGGATTTGGATCCACTAGACGTAAGAATGAATAATTTAAAAAAAGAAGAACAAGAAATGTATGATGTTATAGAGACATTAATTAAAGACAGTGATTACCACAATAGAAAGATAGAAGTAGAGGAATTTAATAAGAATAATAGATGGATAAAACGCGGTCTACGTGTTGCTTTTATGAGTTGGCCGGGTCCGACGATGGTAGATTTTCACATCTTCATATCAATTTACCACGGAGATGGTTCTATTATTGTAAAACATGGTGGTGTTGAAATAGGACAGGGAATAAATACAAAATTAATCCAAACGATTGCTTTCATTTTTAAAATTCCTATAAACAAGATAAAAGTTAAGCCGTTTGATAACGCTTCTCTACCAAATAACTTTTCTACTGTAGCTAGCCGAACCACACTATCAGTGAGCTATGGTGCTATAAAATGTTGCCAGATTATTATGGATCGTTTGGCACCGATTAAGGTAGACGGTGAAGATAACCCGACATGGGAACAAATTATACAAGCGGCGTATAGGCAAGGAGTTAATTTGCAAGCAAGTTACCATGTGACTACTGCAGACCAAGACTCACACAGATCAGCAGGGGCTGCTGTTGCCGAAGTGGAATTGGACGTACTTACAGGAGAGTCACAAGTACTCAGAGTGGATATTGTTGAAGATGTTGGTACCAGTGTAAATCCAGAGATTGATATTGGGCAGGTAATTTATTGCACAGATCTACGGATCAGGCTATAAAACATTCAAAACATATAGCCACCTATCTTTACATAATATTTTTAGATTGAAGGTGCCTTTGTTATGGGACTTGGTTATTGGACATCAGAACACATGAAATTTGACATGAAAACAGGTGAACTGTTGATAGATCGTGCTGCAACATACCATATACCTCTAGCAAAGGATATACCCATCGATTTTAGGATAAGACTTAAAAGAAACCATAATACTGTTGGAACTTTGGGAAGTCGTTGTAAGTTGACATTAATCTTTATTTATTTATAGAACTTAGTTTTAACTATCATAAATGCATGCATATCATACCTGTGACTGTATTTTAGAATTAAGAAAGTTCAGCTACGTAAACCGTGTCAACAATCACACTTGAAAGAAAAAAGATTTTTTGAAGTTCTTTTGGCGCGTTAGGGAAAGATGATGAGTGTAAATTTTTACGATGCACGCGCACGCCGTCACTATAAACCGAAGTTAGCTATAATCAACATTTTAGTTTTCTCTATTGTTAGTGCCCTTTTTACTACAAACGTAGAATATGGCGAATGATAAAATTTTTGATATGATTTTTATCTAGGCCATAGAAGAACGAATTTTTAACGTGTAATCCGTAGGTTCATAAATACACACTTTTTTTATTATTAATAAACATTTAACATTTAAGAATGAGTGATTAACTGCAAAATTTCACTATATCTGTCACTGACACTGACCTTTATTCTCCGGAATCTGGCAGCCGATTACCATACTATATTTATAGCAGGCATTAAAATTATGTTATTTTTCCACAGCGGTGTCTGAGCCAGCTATCTGCTTAGCTGTGAGTGTCGCCTTTGCTTTGAAAGCAGCGATTTCTTCCTCCAGAGAAGATTCTGGCTACCCACGAAACGAATGGTTTAAAGTTGGTAAGATTTATCGTTTTAATAGAAAGCAGAAAGGACCCTTTAAAACTATTTTAGAATTAGATTAACAACTTCTGAATAATTTCTATTTGTTAACTCCACAAAAAGTTATTCAATATAATGTAACCGCAGTGCCATCATTTATATCGAAAAACAATATTTTCTCCTTGACAAAGTGTTTATATTTTCAGATGGCCCATATTCATTGGAGGCTAATGTTTTACATTCAAACGTTAAGTTGGATGAGTTTTTGTTCCGATAACTAACAAAGCGCATCCTTGCTAGAAATTCGGACGGACGTTCAGGAATTGCCGCTGCCGTAAATGTAATCTACTCTACTATCCAGCAACCTCCCATTGCTCTCGCAGCTTGATATTTTTCTCTTGAGTTGTTGTACGGAGTTAGCATTTTAGTATACTTAGAAAATATTACTGTAAATAAAAAAATATATGTGCATCAAGTTAGTACGAATCGAATCGATGAACAAGAATTTATTTATAAGTTCTAAAACAACGTTGCATGCACATAAATTATATAATAACATAGGCAAGCTTGCAAGGGAAAAAAATTAACCAAAAACTAAGCTAAACAGAAACTTAAACCTCATTAACGTTACGTTACGGTAAGTTGGAAGATTGTTGTAATTTTAGTTGTATTAGAGACTCATGCTACATATAATCAATAATAATAAATAGTTCTTAACCAGCGTAGAAATACAATCGCTGAGGACAACAAGCTATGCAAGCATATGACTACAAGGACACGACATATTGATTTGAGTAGTAAGCTAGTCGGCTTATCCAGCAAACTTCAATATAATATAGCTAAGTCTATCATTACAGCGTATTACTTTTTTTAGAAAGAGAGAAAGACAAAGTGTACTTTATCTGTAACAGTGTAGCAAGTATTTGTTTTTTTTACATAAACAATTAGTTATGTAAAACATATTTTACACAAACATATTACGGGCGCGCGTCAGTGTTCCAGCTCTCCACCGCACACTGTAGTCCACCCCGAGACACGCAATTTGTGCTGGGATAGGGCCTTAATGAGAATAAAACCTAATTATCGAAAAATCTTAACCGGAGAAGAGGTAATAAGGAGTAAGAAAGAAAACAATATCTAACATTCATTATAATTTATTACAACATCAATTTACAAACGATATAATTAAATTAATAATTTATATAGCATACACTGACACGTCTCGGCAGCGAAGTTAAAGGACATTCATATCGGCCCCGCTGTGAAATAAAAAAGTAATAGTAATTATTATATGAACATTAAATGTATAATATATGTATAAATACTTTAATATATATTGTTTACGTAAAAACGAAAAATTACATTTTTTGTTTAATTCTTAAGTTCTTTAAGAGAGCTTTTGGTTCTTTACTTGAAAACTTGAAAGCTCTCTAACTTACTTTAATAGTATGAAAATAAAGATAAATTGCATTACACTTCTTCCCGACAGTTTAGTTCTTTGTAGAAGCTGTTGCATAGGAGAATAGCGTAGACGTTCAGACCTGAAAGAAAAAAAAGATTTTTCAAATATAATAAATACATATATCTAACTCTTTTGTTAAGTAAGTTAGCCAGGGGTTGTTATGGTAAAACGTATTTGGATATTTTTCCGATACTCAAACTCAAATTCTTTATTCATATACCTTTGGTTACCCAAGTGTACTTATGAACGTCAGCAAAAAGATGTTAGATTGATTATAAATTGACATTTACTACCAGTTCGTAAGTCAAGGGCGTAGAGCGGGCAAGAAACTCCCCGACATTATTTTTAATCGCCAAGTGCAGCCATTAATATTGGAACTGGAGCAAATTCAATCGGGGATGAGGACCATTAAGCATTATATTTTTAATTTTAAATTAATCTTGGCTTAATCTTCTAGACTAAAGGAACAAAAATAGCAAAGATACAGATAGGTGTAAATGTGTTTTGTGAAAATAAAATTATTCTATGTGTAGACAGTAATGTATGTTGTTTTTATTTACATGTATTTACATTCACGTCATTTTTAGACTTGTACTGTACGAAGCAATTAGTGGAGTGAATTATTATATATTTGAATAAAGTAAGAAAATTAAGTTGGTGCCTGGTAGACCGCTGACCCCAGAGCTGGTGCATTCCTCGCTCAGCGAATAAGTATCGCAATACAGCGAGGAAATGCTGCCAAAGCCACACCAAACTTCTTAAGTTTTTTTTTTATATTTATTTTTATAAATTTTTAATTATGTTTATTTTTACTATGCAGGTAAAGAAAATTGTAAATACTGTATATTTACAATTTTCTATATTTACAAAACAATATTAAAATATATATAATCAATATACTTACTGATGTAAAATACTTCTATACATATAGTGCCAGCATTGTAATGTGGAGAATTCAGGAAGAATGTGAACATCGACAGCAGAAAGAAGACAATCCACATCACGAAATATGCTCGGATAATCGATGCTTTTTCCTGTAAAACAATACTATACCATTAGAGTTAGAAGAGCAGTGTAGGCGTTAGCAACTTCATTATGCAAAGCTAATCTCTGAAGTCGTAGGTTCGAGTTCCGGCTTTGCACCAATGGATTTTCGGCCTGAAAATAACATGTGAAAACCGGATTGGCATGAAATTAGATTCATAAATGATCATGAAACATATATATAAATCTGAGATCCCGACCTAAAATGTTGTAGCGCCAATGTTGCCAATATGCTTAAACTAGTTCATCGGTAACGGTAACGATTTGCAACGAACTACTTTGACGTTTACTACCATAAGAATTAGGAATAAGTAAAATAATGAAATGTTTGACAACTAATCAATAATCAAATCACGGACGCGATGATCACTCTAACCATGGACAACAGAAATTCTAACATGTTTTTATGAATTAGGAGGCCCGGTTGGCAGGAAGGTCACCTGATTTAAGTGATACCGCCTGCCCATGGACACTCACAATTTTTTTATATAATAAAAACGAGCCTGCAGGACGCCTGAAAAGGGCAGTTATCGCAGCCCATAGACACGTATTTTTAGTGGGCGCGTTGCGGGTCTTCGAGGGAGGAGTACACTTGAATTTTGACCAGTCATATCTCTCAGGAAAGACCCCCACTGGGAGCCGATTGCACAGTCCGCTAGTTGACAAAAGAAAGTGCCTTGTGAAATAGACTGTGAAAGACTTTCAGCCATCAAGGTGATGTTGGTGAAATTTAGAATTGGTACGGCTTGTACGGTGCTTAAACGAGGCAGGAGGGATCACCCCAAGCATTTCTTCAGAACACTCACCCTAGTACACTTTGTAGAAAACGCAAAGAGATGCAATGTCTCTGCGTAGAGAGAGAGAATCAAGCCGTTCAGTAAGACATCGGAGATTAAGAATCCGATAAGCCGTTCGCTTAATTTGGACAAAAAGAAGAAGCTGGTATTTGGGATCACCAATGCCAGGGGGCTTGCAAGTGCGATGCTGGCCTTTTATGATAGAGATTACCAACGCTCTTCTCTTGAGAAGCCTCTGAGTAGTAATTAGTCATTGAAGCAGAATTGCTCCCAAGAATACGAAGGTCAGCCTGTTTCAAGAGGGGGATACTCCACCGCCAGCGCGTGTAGAACCCCCCTGGAGTAGTTCATGTTTGCTGTGCACGTTCATATTTTGGGGGTGGGGATGGACTCCGGGAAACTCTCATATGTTCAGGTTTGAGACTTACGCGACAGACAGGCGCGAACGTATAAAGGTACCTATTTGCATATTTAATTGACAAAAGCACCATAAAATTATAATCATTATAGAATTTAAAATGTTTCTTACCGTAATAACTCCATAAATGAAAACGATATCGGTGCAAAGTTTAAATAAAAACATCAGTACTAAAATTATGGACATGGCATACAATCCAGTGATTTCTGCCTCAGCGTTGTAATCTTCTTCCTCAGCGGCCATTTCTTTATACGGCTCCAGGGTACAAGCTTCTACTATCATTGCTATGAACATCGCGAACGAACCAAACTGAAAAAATACACGCAAGATATGACATCGTGTCACATTCAGAAATTACTTAGAAACTGCTTAACTGATTGGTATGAAATTTTTGTGAATATAAATAATTCCTAAATGATTTGTTATACCTCTAATTAATAAGTGTGGCCACACCCAATTGTATATTTTTTTGATAAAATGTTTGCCTTTTACCAACATTTTTAATTATCGGACGTCAAGGCACAATGTAAAATACCATCCGTATCACCTCGAAGTCCGACGTTCTACAATTAAGCATTTTTAAGGCAGATTTGCCGCGCAACACCACTATGATGAACCAGCTGCCCACTGAAGTATTTTAGACCCCATCGACTTACGCCAGAACCCAATAATTTATTCATAACATCAGATTGAAAACAATCTGAGATCAGACTCCTATCTGTATCCGATTACCAAACCGTGAGAAGAAAATCCTCTTCGCTCTTTACGATCATACTTGATAATTAATATAAACCAAATAAAGTAAATAAAACCGCACTAATAATATTAAAATATGGCTATGTTAAAATAGGATATTGGCACAATAGATCCGACCTACCGTGGATAGCATGTATCAACAGATGGCTATTGCTTATATACTTGCGAGCCTTCTAGCAATGTCAGTGTCCATGGGCGGAATCACTTAATATCAGGTCAGCCTCCTGCTGTAGAATTTTTATGTCAAAAAAAAATGTTTGCCGGGCAAGTTAGCAGTCTAATTAGTTATTTTATTTATGATTTTGGTAAAATTCAATTCAGAACCTTACCGCACTCAAACTTCCCATTATAATGTTGCCAGTCTTTAAGTCAAATATAAAACAACAGGTCTCTAAACGTGGTAATCCCATTCTGAAACGAAATTTAAGAAAAATATATGTATTAGAACTAAGACACTTGAACAATATATTTAAAATTAGGTACATAATAATATAATTAATAGTATTTTTTTATTATATTATTTAACTACAACATAGTGCCCAATTATTTTTCTTTAATTCTAATTTAAAATACATTTTCTAGATCTACGTTTATATATTATTAAATCTTTGACTATACATATTTTTAGTATCATATATAATTCATATACATGACTTTATTCAATTATTTTATAGATATTATCTAAAATCAGTGGCACTACAACCTTTTTAGGTTCTGGCCTCAGATTTCTGAATCTGATTCATGATCATTTTTAAATCTAATAGGCAAGTAGGTGATCAGCCTCCAGTGCTTGACATACGTCATTGACTTTTTTTGGGTCTAAGACATGCCGCTTTCCTCACGATGTTTTCCTTCACCGTTTGAGCAAATGAAAGAAAGTCCATTGGTGCACAGCCCGGGACCGAAAGCCACTAGGCCAACACTGCTCAACAACTGCTGCTGCTGATATTATCTAAACACTACATTAATCAAGCAACGTAAAAATAACATTCTTTTATTTTATAACTAAAAACCTTTAAAAACATAATATAATCATTAAATATATCATAAAAGGAGTCCCTTTAGGCAAGGTTCCGAAGATACCTGCAGCGGTCCCACTTTGAATATCTAGACTATAACTATGTATATTATTAATATTAACATTTATTTATTAAAAAAATCTGGAACTTACTTGTAAAATCTTATATCCTTTGAGGACAAACTAATAACTCCCTAAGTAAACGTCGAATGATGAAAAGAGACTGAATGAAACGCTGAGAGGAGAGGTGGGACATAGATGGTTTAATACACATAGAAATTCAGATGTTGCATATCGCTCAGGCGGTAGATTCTTAAGGGATTTGCAAGCATATTACTCTAATACATTAAATATAAAATAAAGTTCCATTCATAACTTTATAATGTACTAAATGATTTATAAAATGTAGCACAAAGTAGATGAACTAAACTGAACTGAATTAATGAACGGCATCAAAACACTGAATGGAGGAAGCTAAAGACAGATCCAAACGGAAAATTTTGTGGTTGGCTTTTACTCAAAACGTTGTGCAGTATCTTCCATAAATTAACGGAGATTACAGTATCTATGACTAAGAGTAATATAACATAACAAAGTAATGGAATTGATATGGATTTATTATTATTATCAATACACAGATCGGTAATTCGTTTAATAACATCTTATGTCACATAAATTACATGAAACCTACTTGAATGAATAAATTGGAATTTATTATATTTATATAACTTCAAAAAACAGTTGCGATACAACCCTTTTTAGGTCTTTTTTCCATTTGTTTCGCGGTCATTAGTTTTATCAAACAAGCGAGTAGCTTTCTATGCACGCGCCGTCTTTATAAGGCACATATGGTTTCCTCACGATGGTATCCTTCACTGTATGAATGATTTAGAAATGTGTTAATAGATAAAAAGTTCATTACGATACAGCTGAGGATCGAACATACAATCTCAGAGAGGAGAGTCGCACGCCAATTTTTTCATTTCATTTCTAAACTGACGTAAAGTTTGTTATCATATCTACGTTTTTGCTCTTTGTGTTGCCCAGGCGTCGAGATGTCTGGATTTTCGATCAATGACGCCATAACTATGCCGACACAGTAATGTATGTAACCATTGATCTGTAGCCTAATTAGGTTCTAAAATAATTAGTTTGCATCATTAAATGTCTTATTTTTAATTAATTTAAGTTTTCTTCCAACTTCGACTTTGTTTCGTTTTCGTCCTCTTGGGATGTGCCAAGTGCACAGGCGCTTTTTAAACGCTACGCTGTTGTTGTCAGGTAGATAGTACCGGTGACCCCAGAGTTGATGCTATCGCAATGCAGCGAGGATATGCCGCCAGCATTAAAGATACACTGCTGGGGCCAAACTCTTTAAATTTTCTTTTTATAAGTTTTTATAGGTTAAAAAATTTAAGACAACGACAGCGTACCACAATTGAGCGATTTTTAAGGCAGTTTTTGCCATTTCTAATAAACTGACTATACTACTGTGTGAAACCAGCTGCCCACTGAATTATTTTCAACTCGACTTAGGGTCCTTCTAGAAAAGAATGTACCAATTCTTAAAAGGACGGCAACGCACACGCAAGACCTCTGGCATTGAGAGTGTCCATGGGCGGTATCGCTTGACATCAAGTGAGCCGTTTACTTTTGGCCTGATGTTGACTTTTAGCAATGACCGTTTGGCCCCTGTTCTATAAAAAAGGTGTGGATGAGTAACTGGTGTCAATGGAGAAAAACAAAATTGAAGAGAAAAACAGTACTTTTCTATATTTATTTATTCTAAATAGTTCCATGAAGCATATTCTCTGGGTTTTTCCCAGGTATTATTTATTGCAGCAAAGATGAAAAAAAGCGTAAAGTCGAGAACTGAAACATAAAAAAACATTTCATCAGTTTTATATCCAAATATTTGTCGAATTAAAAATGAATCAATTAAAAAAAAACTCTTTCTATTCATTAGCATAAGCATAAGTTTGATAGAAAAAGACGTCAATAGGTAGGTACTTTAGTTAAAGAGCGCAGTTGGTCAAGGTATTAAAAATTTTAATATAGAACATTATTACTGAGAAGATTTGCTCTAGCATCTTCAACGATTTTCAAGACTTGTGAAGGAAGGTTAAATTTCTGTTCCTCCAATCTGAAAGGAGGGCCATCAGTCCTCCTCATCAAGGCCTCCGTATCTTATATAGAGGAGCTGTATTCCTAGCAGAATAGCTTTGTTAGCTTTTCTGCGTATGTGGTCATCTGAAGGTACAGATTGTTGATCGCTGCACTTTTAATTCTTGAAATTATTAAATCAGGTACTTACGTACAAAGATAATGTTCACAGGGAAGAATGTTGAGTTCATATTCAAGGCTTGGTTTACATTGGTTTCAACAACCAAGAATTCGAATGCATATAATATGGTACGGGAAATGATAAAAGCTAGTGTAGCAAAGAAGTAGACTTCAATCAAAATAAGCTTTTTCTGGAATTATATAAAAGAGGTTTTAAATACAATAAAATTATCCTGGGTAGTTTTGACGTGACAACGTCTAATTCGATGGAGCCGGCTGCATGCACGAAATAACATAACTCATGCGGCGGTACCTCGCTCTGAGGCGTTCCATTTAAGGCTTGCTCGTGCAAGCGAGAGCGTGGAACGAGCGACAAAGAGGAAAGAGCTCAATCGTCCTCCGCGCTTGGCATCGTTCCACATCTGTCTTTTTCCTACTTAAGTGAGATTGACAAAATTGTATTAATTCGTACAAATAAATGTAACTCGGTCAATTCAATTGTGATTTTTTTAAAGGAGCAGTGTTGGCCAAGTGACCTCAGCGAGCGACTCTCATCCTTGCACCAATGGACTTTCCATGTGCGCTTAACATTCGCTCGATCGGTGAAGGAAAACATAGTGAGGAAAGGCTTGCCTGAGACCCGAAAAGTCGGTGGCGTGTGTCAGGCACAGAAGGCTGATTACATACTTGTGTAATAGATTTACAAATGATCATGAAACACTGACTAAGGCCCAGATCTGAAAAGGTTGTAGCACCTCTGATATTTAACTTTAAAAGAAAAGACGGCGTATTTTCTAGTGGAAAGTATCTAGTTATATTGCCACCACACTATTAATTTATAGTCATTGTAACAAACTTAAATAAAAAAATGTGTGCGTGTTCTAGTATACACACGTAAGAACTGAAACTTCTATATGACTCTTTTTTTCAAAATTAATGATCTACTATTTACAACTTTACAGAAATTGAATAAAGTTAAAGTTGATGAAGTTTAACAAAAGGCTTTTATTTCATAAGCATGAATACAAATAATAATAATATATCACTACTAAGATTATTACAGAATTTCATTATATAATTATTACAATAACAAATCATTGTTATCGTTATTATATATTTTTGTTATTAATAGCTTCGAATCAACCGTGGTAGAGACAAGGAACGGAAAGGCGCGTAACGTAAAAATGTGACGCGTAAAGAGACGGTAATTTTTTTTTACGCCGATAAAGAAGTTTCACTTAAAAAAATGTATAATTATAACTTACCCTTAATATACCAATTAGCAAAATCCCATTTAACACAATCATTGCCACTGTTAGGCCTATGATAAGACCTTTGACAGCGTAAATGAAATTCAATTTATTTTTCCATGTTAATTGGTAATATAAAATATTTGGATCGTCTGAGTTACTTATTGTTTGGTATTCCGAATAGTGATTAATATCTGCGTAATTTTTCACAATTAACATAATATTGATGGCCTGGAAATAAGAAATCAGTACAACAAAAAGTCTTACTAAACATTAAAACTATAGCGGTAATTATGTACTACAGCAAAAGAGAATGATTTTTTCGAAGAACGAGGGGCAAACTGGCAAAAGGCTGCCTGATATTAAGTGATTACGCCGTCCACGGACTCTCAATGCCAGAGGACTCGCGAGTGCTTTATATAATTCATGATTAAGAGTTATATATGTTGCAGCTTAATTAGCCGTTAGCGGCCCATAATATGTATTTCTATTGTTTTTAATTTTGAATAAATACATATCTGTTAATAGGTATTTGTGTATAATAGGTTGAAATTTTTGAGTATTATGTATTTGTATTGAACGAAAGTGATAACATAATACAATGGTTATATTTCTTTTATAGCTTCCATAGAGGATCTTGTTTCGTTTCGTTTTTCTATAGAGGTAAGTTTTAAGGATTATTAATGATAAAAATTGTTTCGTTTGTAAGTTTATTTTTTTTAATAGTAATTTTTTGTTTTGTTTAGTTATTGTTTTGATTTGTTTAATATTACATCTCTTCGTGTATGTCATGTTTGCCAATAAGTGCTTGTCACGTTGAAAATAGTATTTTGTGATTTCTTAGCGATTGAACAGTGTGCCGAGCGTTGGCAAGCTTTTTATTAAAAAAAAATACTTACTATATCAAAGGACGCAAAACAAACGTTCTTAGTTTCATGTGTCGGCAATACGCCCATCTTTAGGCCTCTGAAAAGAGTTAATTTTGAAGTGAAACTTCTTTATAATCGTTGTGATTTCAAACCGGATGCAACGAAAAAGCGACAGTAAAAAGAGACAGAAACATTAATTCATATGATTTAACGTGGGAGAAAATGAGATAGATAAATTTCTTTCGAATCGTCGTGATTTCAAACCGGATGCAGCGGTAAAGAGAGACAGAAACATCAATTCATCATATGATTTAACGTGGGAGAAAATGAGATAGCAGGCATTATACAGCCTCTCTTTACTGCCGCTTTTTCATTTGATCGAATTTCAAACTTTCGATGTTTTAGTTTTTCCCAAATTAAAAATTTATATTAAACTTATAAATTAAAATTTATCATTAAAATATACTGTTTTAAAAGAACACACACATTTAGATAATGGAAAATGATTAATTTATATATGATTAATAATAAAAAAAATGTTTTTGAAGGTTTCACTTCTACCATGTGTGAATTGCACATATGTTTTTTTTTTTTAACAAAATCATTCTTAGCCTTTGGTCTTATACTAAAAAAAGCTTTAAATTTTGTTTTAGTTTAAACTTCCGCATTTGTACTGTGCATTTGAGAGATATTAAATCGCCAATCCTGTTCCCATAGATTTTGATATGACATTACGAGCAATATTTATATGTTAATAAATATTTTAGTTAATAATTATAAGCGTAAACAAAATGTAAACAATCATCGCACATTTGTAGCCACCAGGAGCCATTTAGTTTGTACTACAATTATTATTAATTGTAATTAAACATTCTCATTTCCATAATTCGTAAATCTAAATAACATTGTCATTTAGATTTACGAATTCTTTCATAAGTGGAAGTTTGTTTTTTTTTTCCACCGACGCAAACCCTAATGTTATCATAGTGTAATGTTTTAAACAATCAAAGCCAGTCGTACCCAGCTTCAAGCAAAGTGTTTCATTTAATATATATCTGAACTCATCGTCATTCGAGGCCTACAAGAATTTATTCTATTCCCATTTTTTATTTTAATGAAATCATTTTCCCTAAGGAAGTATTCTGTCATCGTGCACTGACTATTTCCTTCTATGTACGCATTTAACATTCGCGGGAAAACAACTTGCCTTAGACCCAAAAAGTCGACAGCGTGTGTCAGGCATGGGATGACTAATGATCTAGATATATAAATCAGACAGACCTAAAAAGGTGGTATACGCCACTGATTTATTTAAAAAGTGAAAATTTGTAAAAATGTTATACTCGTGTCAGCACACGTGACCTGATCGAAAATTTGTAAGACGGATACCGCAATAAATAAATACTGTTTTTTACCACATAAATGATAGTACTTCTATACTGACAATTAAAGCCATTCGTGCAAAATTATTCCCTAACCATTCAAAAATATCAAAAATGCACGACGTTAATATTCAAGTTTTCAATTCTGCCGGCACTCCCGGAGTGCAATCCGTCTTTTTTTTTATTTTGGTAACCAATCATTATTTTAAATTTTACACTAAACGCGTTATAAGTGAAAAGGTTTACTAACAAAATACAAATTTTTATAAAACTTACTTGTGCAGGTTTGAAGGACACTAAATTTGTCAGCTCAGTTTGACTGTCAACGTGATAATAGCTGAAATATAACACATTATTTAATAATTTTTCCTTAAAATATAATATCACCCAAATATTTAAGGAAAATTTTGTTTTATAACCTCAAACACAATACGGGCATAAGATTCCGTAACAGATCTCTCATTTGCGGAGTATATTTAGATTACAGATCAGCATTTGACAAACCCTAGCCTGCAAAATTCACCTGGTCGCTAGGGCATTGCTAGTAAGGCACTATATTCGTCATGAGTAAGGTATAGTTACTCAACAAGTACTAGTTCTTTCCTTACCTCTGTCCTACTAAATTCTTGATGGGGGTTTTAGGATATGATTTACTGGAAAAAGAAACTTCGTAAAGCTTTGATTAAACTCGGATTAAGCAGAATCACCAACAAAATTATAGGAATACATGCTGGGAGAGATTATGAGTATGACAATTATCACCGCTGCCGGAAACACCAAACCTTTTTCTATTCAATCCTTACTGTCCAAAGTAAGCGGATAGGAGAACCCATTTCAGGATTATAGAAAGTAAGTTTTCTGTTGATTTATAATAATGACTTATTTCTAGTTGAAATTCAGCCATGTTTAAGCTGTATATAAATAAACACGCCGTGAAATTAGACGGTCTTATACTTTAATTTTGTAATGCGGCTGAAAAAGCTAAAGCCTGCAAATACGGGTCTAGGCTCTGAATATGATTTTGTCCCATTCGGTGTCGAGACCCTTGGTCCGTGGGGTCCTAGCGCGTTAAGGCTTTTTAGGGAATTATGAAAAAGGTTAGTCGACATCACAGGAGAACGAAGAGCTGGCTGCTACCTCGCACAAAGAATTAGTCTAGCTATTCAAAGGGGGAACGCTGCCAGTATCTTCGGAACCTTGCCTAAAGGGACTCCTTTTAATAATATTTTTTAATTATTAAATTGTAAGGTTAATATTAGGTGTATTATTTAAACCTAACTTTTGTTGTCTACCATCTACAAATTTAACATGATAAAAAACATCTATACATCATTATGATGATCTTCTGAAAGTCTATCATCATCAATATAGTTTATTTTGGTACCATTATGTTTAATCTTCTACTGAGGAGGAATTATGTTGTACGTTTCCTCCAACTTAAAGAAACTTTTAAGAATTTTAGTTAATATAGGAAATACTGACTCATGCAATCCTCACTTAATTCTGAACAACGTACTATTACTCTACCTAGTATAATATATATATATTTATATATAGTAGTAAGTAATAGTAGGAATAAGTAGGTCCCGATATGTTTAAAAAAAGTGAAGATACAAAGGCCCTTTACTCTCTGAGACCTTCTCGTAAAAGCCAACTGGTTCCACCTATGTCCAGATTGGGATTGAATCAATCAGGATCATTGCCCTTCTCAATAAAAATATATAACAAATTACCGGAAAGTTTGGAGAGCGAGGCAAATAACTTGAGGTTTACCAAATCTTTAGAGAAATTATTATATCAGAAATGTTACTAAGACTTTAAGTTATATTATAAAATTTAAATTGATTGATAATGTTAAGTACATTCCCCTTTTCGCAATGTGAAGCCAAAGAAAATAAATAATGTCTGGTAGGAATATAAAAGGATTAACTATAGTGGAGCATGCCCTCTCACAACATTGCTGTGCTTATCAAAGGTCCTTATTGCAATTAATTATAACGTGTCATGTGTAAAATAAGGTATGCAATAATGACTTGAGTTTGAGTTTGAGTAAAGGGACGATCCTCGTTCTGTCAAAATACTATCTGGACTCTGGAAAGCGCCCGTGGTTAGCTACTGCAGCTGACCGACTATAAGAGTCATAGTAGTGATTTGTATCCGCTGATTGTAGGGTATAGACGTGTGTATGTGAGAAATAAAAAACGTTGATTTTTATAATGTTTAAAGTTACATATACAAATTTATTTGTGGAGACACCGGAATTTAACTGAAACGATTTATGAGCGATAGGTAGCCTGTACATCATCCACTAGCATCACATCGTAGTAACTCTTGATCACCAGATTGAAATAAATGTTGCAAACTAGAAAATAAATTCATCATCATTAAAAGGCTCCTGTGATGAAATGGAAAGACCTGTCAACTAGATTTTTATATTTAATTAAAAATACGCAGAAGGCTGAGTGAATTGACTTCAAAGAAAGATGCTTAAACAGATCCAAAGAACTGGGTTTAAACAGTTTTGGGCTATACCAGCCTGATACATGCCGTCAACTGTTTGGATCTAAAACATGGATCCTTTAATATGTTGGTATGGTCTTTCACCGTACGAGCGAGTATTGTGTTCATAGAAAAGATGATTGATTCAGCTGGGATTCGAACCTACCTCAGTATGTGAGTCGTACCCTGACAAACACTGCTTCTGCTACAACCTTAAGCTTAGGATACTCACAAATGGCGACGACTCCTTCTATTATATCGCCGACTCCATTAATTCCATTGCCCAACAGAACGAAGAAAGTTATAGCGTATACCACAAGAAACACTAGCGCATAGATAAGATACATCTTGACAAATGAACGCCTATTCTGAAATAATAAATTCGAAACATTTATAAATTTTGATAACATGTACAGTAATCCCACCTATAACGCGATGTAATATAACACGATTACAGTTTCCCCTGTAACGCTGAGATTTAAGGTATGTTTCTGTAATGTGAAATTTATATCGTCCAAATTTAGTTTTCCGTACCTTTGCATCTGTTTTAATTGTTGTTATAAATTAAGGAAATAACTATATTAAGTTCATGTTCGTAGTGATTGAATTGTTCAAAAACATGGTTTTACGAGAATACCCCAAATTTGAACGGTCAACCGGATTACTGTATTATTAACTAGTGACCCGCCCCAGCTTCGCACAGGTGCAATGCTGATGAAAAGCAGGTTTATATTATGTATTGTTATTTCCGTCGCTGGAAAGCTCCGATAATATACGCGTTCGATCGCTGCTAAATAAACTGTAATGGGCTGTATAGATCTATATTAAATGAACAATGTATTCAAGGTATTTAATTGGTTAAGGATTAATGCTGTATTGGTTAAAATCGCTTCGAAAATTAGCCATTATTTGTCGTAAAAAGTAAATGACAAAAAAAAGTTATTGTGGGTTATCCATAAGAGATAGACATATACCATCACGGACTTTTCTGTTGACCTTTTCAATGTGTACAATACTTAGTACATTATTTTGATAAAACTCGTAGGGTTCAGCCTGCGTTTGCAATGTAAGCGGAAAAAATGTAATTAGCTACGACAAAATAACAGTACTTCTCCACTATTTAATGGATGTTATTATACATATAAACCTTTTTCTTGAATCACTCTATCTATCAAAAAAAAACCACATCAAAATCCGTTGCGTAGTTTCAAAGATTTAAGCATACAAAGGGACATAGGGACAGAGAAAGCGACTTTGTTTTATACTATGTAGTGAAACATACAAATTTTTGTTCGTGAGCCATGGATGTGGATGGAGGGCACTTTAGTGAACTTTATTAGCTTTAATAACTTAACGTGTTTTTAAACTTTTATGATCCATTTTACCAACTAGAGTATAGAAAAGTTTATACCTTATAAATTCCGAAAAGAAGCAAGCAACAAAACCCAATGAATACGGCTATAATAACCACAAGTATGGAATTACTGACGACCAAAGACACGCCCAATTCATTGGCCCCAATGATATTTAGGGACTGCAGAAGCACCCCACCTTCAAGTCCATAGCAAGCAAATACTTCTAGAACTATGTTACCAATCTGAAAAATAATTATTATAATCGAATAGATTGACTAAATAATCGGCTGAATTGGTTCAGATCTTTGGTACAGGGATAAGCCTGCTGATTCTGATTTCAATGTTCGTGTGAGGCATAATGTGTGGCGTCCATGCGTCAGGTTGTCTCTCTCCCTGAAATATGGCGGGGGCCGATGGCTGGACATGCGTCATACTCGTGGACGGGTCCTACTTTTGGTGACTGTCGTACATGAATTCATGTGTGCGGCGTATATTAGTTTTTTCTACTACGTATTTGCGTGTTGTTCTCAGGAGTTTATAAGTGCGTGCTCCTATTTCACCATGCCTGCTGCTGATAGAGGACAAATCTTTGTTTTTAATTTATTTTATAATTCTTTATTACTCAAGATGTCATATGGAACATAGTGTAATGGTTTAAGCTCCTTACAAACGTTGTTTAAAAGAAAAAACTTGGCGATTAAAAAAAGTTGGAGGAGAGCTCATTGCCAGTTCTTCTCTTCCGTTCTACGCCTTTGATTTAAGAAGAAGAGTTAAGTAAATGTAAAATTAGAAGCATTTAATGTATTATTTTTGACGTTCATAAGTGTACATTATGTTAAATACATGAATAAATGATTTTGAATTTGAATTTCAAATATACCTATAACAAATATTATAAAAAGCTTTATTGCTGTATACACATAGGTACACTATACATATCACAGGTCTTCACTGAGAGCTTCCACTCTTCTCTGTCTAGCTATACGTAGCCCTACTTATATCATCTTCTCAAATTTTTACGTGTCTTCCTCGTATTCTTTTGTTATAGCGAGGAAGCCATTCCATCGCTTTTTTCGTCCATTTATCTTCATTCATAATGTGGATTGTCAATTTCCATATAAATCTTTTACTAGAGGTAACAGCATTTTCTAAACATTGTCATGTCCTATATTTCTTCTAGAAATAGATTTCAGTTTCAATTTCAGACCTCGAGCACTTCTTTCGATATTCTGACATACACTTAGTTTGTTTTCTTGTTTATCAGTGATCAAGAAATATAGATATTAGTATAAATTAAATACGGTATGATATACATACTTTATGAATTTTAAAATTTTATAACATGCTAAATATTATTAAACTGAGAAACACAAATTTGGCCACATTTCCTCGCTGTTATGTGATGTAAGAAATACGCTTGTTTTGGCTTTCCCAGTATCTACTCGGCTCTTTGAATAAATCTTTAATGACTCTAGAATGTTCTCCATGACACAAGAATCTACACCAAATTCAATATCGAATTGGAGACAAGGCAAAAATGTATGGACATTTATCGTTTCACATACTCCATCGCACAATAAAACTATCATTTTTAATTACTACCGGAGTCATAGCTAAACACAATATCCTACATAATAATTAAACACATTACCAAATTTATACATCCTATAATAAGTGAACCCAGGCGCAGATCAACGCAGAAGCAGCAATATTCAAATGGGTAAAGTTTCATATTTATCTGAAAATTAATTAAATTTTAGTCGAAATAATCTGGAATATCTTGATAATTAATGAGCAGTGTTGGCCTAGTAACTTCAGCGTGCGACTCTCATCCATGGTCGCAGGTTCGATCCCCGTCTGTGCAGCAGTGGACACAGTTTATGTCACGTCGAAGATAAATATCGTGTGTCAGGCGCAGGAGGCAGATCACCTACTTGCCTGTTAGATTGGCAAACCTAAAAAGGTTGTATTGTTGATCTATTTTTATTTTTAAATCTGGAGTTTCTAAATTCTAAACAATTACCTTGAATGAAACAGACGTAAATATTTATCTATTACATAGTAAGAAAATGTTAAAATCTGATCTATACGTTATATATTATGCCCTTCAGTTAGAATATGTAAAATACCGATCGCTTCCACAAGCATTTTAAGGTACTATCTACTCCAGAACACAGATCGACTCTTTGGGTACAAATATTAGTCGGGACTCTGCGTAAAATATGACTTCCGTATACTGCAAATGTATATTTAGCGTTAAATATACGCGGGTCAACTCCCTCTCTTCAGTCGGAATTTAAGCTCTGTGGTCAGGAAGCATAGATCTGGATTGGACTATCTGTTTCTCTTTTTACAGTTGACAGTTCTAAGCACGACAAGTCTTAAGGAGTTTGTGGAATTATAAGGAAGACGGAGTCACTTGATCGTTCAATTTGATTGGTGAACGGCCATGTCATCTTTTGCCTTCTGTGTTATCAAAAAGCTCTCATCGCCTCTGGACATATTATGGCCGAATTTTGAGATAATTCCTTCTTGTCCAGCCAGGTGAGTCGGAACGGTGTCTGTAGGCGGAGGTGGGTGAACATCAAGGCATTGGTGCGCTTGACCCATGTTTACTTCACATTTCAGTATCATAAATCATAGGCATCAATGTCTTGACTTTGAATCTAACCATACGCGGACCGACACAATGGAGTCCTTCAGGGTAGGGTATTGATGCCAATTTTTTATGTAACAGATGGCAAACGGGCAGGACGCTCATCTGCTGTATAATAAATGAAATTAAATAAAAAATAACTTACCAAATATTAACGTATAACTATGCACTAATACCGGATTGTGAATGATGGAAATATTCTAGAAATACTTCATTAGACATGTCTTCTTAATTAACAAGACAATTACAAATCGATTATTATTCTTCGATACGATGTATTAGAATAAATATATCTATCGATTACAGTGATGTAGATACACCGGGCACGGTTGTGACAATTTTGGTGTGAGGCCCAATAATTATGATAATTAACTATATAGCTGCGAGAAAAGTATTTTAACTTGTTCTTATGCGAACGTAAAAATACAAATATGTTATAAATTTATTTATTTATAGCCTTATATCAGAAATACAAAATATTATGTCGGAGCATTGGCGCTGTTATCGGCTGCCATTTTAATAATGAATAATGACGCCATAGTTAATAGTGACCATTGAATAGTCGTTAATTTATAGATCTAGCAACATATTACTACATACTATCAAACAGTCTGTTATAAATTAATTATGTATACTTTGCTGTATTAATTATATCGTCAAATTTAAATAAAGAGAAAATGTCACAACCGACCACAGACAACGGACGTTTGTGACAGTGGTTAAGGTCAATAGTGACAATTAATATAAACGCAGAAATGGTTTATAATTACTTTATTGTTAGACATAACAAAACAGCTTTCTATAAAAAGTTCACATTTATTTATTTACACTTCATTACCAAAACAAGGTTACATAAGTAATTAGGTAACGGGTGGTGTTATTATTAACAAGCGACCATTTCATCCAGGCAACCCTAGTATAGAACAATAAAAAACATACCCAATTAACAAAAATAGAACATATAAAGGGAATACTAAAATAAAGGGAAATCCCAAAACTATATTATATTAGTAGAGAATTACGAGGCAGAAGATAAATGATCAAAAAGAAGATTTTAAAATAAATTAAAATACTGAGCTCGTCTGATTTCAAGAAGTAAACAGTCCCAAAGTAGGATAATGTTATTCCATCCATCTTCTTTAAAATCTGTTCTCTTGTTTCCATGTTTCTCTTTACCTGCTTAGCCTTCAAAACAATCCGTAACAAATCCAGGAATGATTTACGTCTTGCTGAAACCTGCCTGAATGTTCGCTTATGTGAAATCCTGAGTTACAACAGTCTTGATGATAGGCATGTGGTAAATAGACAAGAAGTATTTATAACTTTTTTAAATGGCCCAAATACTGGTCGGTGTAATGGTTGCAGCTTGTGAGATCAATGGGGAGGAAATGCCAGTAGAATGATGCCGATGCAAAAATCCAGTGAACTAATATAAATGTGAGAAAAATGATTGGCTAGCACTAGTAACATTTGAAAATTTTATGAAATGCTCGAGAAATACTAACAATGATTCATCCTGCATCCAGCCTGAAGGATTTTCTATTCCAATCGATTCCACTGGTCCCTCACAAAGTGACCATCATGACGAGCTCTCGGAAATATGAAAAGAGAACGTATGGCATTTTCTAGTTTTCCATGGCAGTTCATGTAGAGCTATCAAAATATATCATATTTTATCTCTACATGATTATTTCTTTTTGCTCCTTAGAAAATATTATGAGCAACACACCCCATACTGATGCTTCATTGTCATTCGTACCTGATCACGTTTGCGAATATATGGCAACAACAACATTACATTAAGTACCTAATGCATTTCCGCAAAACTGCCGTAAATAAAAGCCGTATAGAAGACCTGCGTTTAATTTCTTCATAGACATGCTTATATTTACTTATACTAGATGGCGCTCTTTCAGTGTCCCGCAAGCGTGTACTGCGCATCTATAATGAAATGAAAATATAAAAATAACATGTCAACCGTACCCAACGCATATTCGAAAACAAACAATCGCCTTGTCTGGGCCAAGAAACTTAAAAACTAATCACACTTAATTAACTAATATTCCACTTATAACAAAACAATATCACATATCATATATATATCTACAAATAGCAGTAAATATCAAAATGAATTAAGCAATAAACTTACATTTGACTGTTAAAATGCAATGCAGATTCTTGTTTACGTTAGCGTCGCGCGCTAGCTGATACAATCTGGTGATTGGTGAATATGTTTACAGTTTACACTTTAGACATGCATGCCGTTTCTCCCTCCCCTTGGACCCTTACCCGCATTCCGTATATTTTTGCTATTATGAGTCACAACTGTACCCAGTCGTGAGTCCCGAAGTAATTACATACACCGAAGGTCAGAACTTCGATTTTTAAAACAATAATTCATGTACGCATTTCGTCTTTAGGAGTTGTGAGAGTATTTTATAATCCATTTGTGATCGTATCATCATCATTATCATTATTACTAGCGCTAATAAGTATTTTTCTGTTATTTGAAAGCTTCTATTTTCAGGGATTCTGTAATGTTGCGTCTTTGCAGTGCGGCAAACTGTCGCCTCATCATTGTCATTTGCTGTCATAGCTAAGTACATCCTAGGCCCTAGGACCTAGGGAAAACAATAAATTCTACAAACGATTATTTGCATACTTCGGCCCCTGCGGAGTAAATATTTTGGTTGTTTGTCTTGATAGAATTATAAAAATCGACACAATGGTTCAAGTGATTAGAATGTAGGTTATCATATCTATTAACAGCGTACTTAACGTAAACAGACGTTTTGAACGGGACGGTCCCTTTTTCCAATTACGAGTCCTGGTCCCCAAAATGAATTAATGACGCAAAATGTCCCGTTTTGAGAAAGCGCGAAAATTCAATTTTGTTCCTCTGATAAACTAACTAAACATTTTGGGTAGGTACCTACTATTAAAATTAAAAAAAAAAAATTTGAAAAGTGTTTTTTTTTTTCATTGACTACTATTATTTGACCCAAATTAACCAATGCCCCGTTTTGGGTCAAATAGTAAACGGTCACTTTAAGCATATTATAATGTATAATGTGACTTCAACTGCGTAAATAATAGTTAAAATAAAATATTTAAGTTCTTACAAAATATGATTTAGTTGCACGTGCGACTACAACCGTTTTTGTGTCGCTCGCTAAATGTACACCAATGTGTCTTTAAAAGTGAAGTAACTAGCACCTCTGACCCAATAGCTGTATCAGGCGCATAAGGAAGATTACCTACTTGACTATAAAACATTTAGGCTATAGAATATATATGATATATCGAGCCCTCTGGCATTTAGTGTCCATGGGCGTCGGTATTACTTAACATCAGGTGAGCCTCCTATCCGTTTGCTACCAGTTCTATAAAATAAAAAAAAGCGGCCGCTGGCCAAGACACTTTTTTTTATAAAAATTCCAACTCAGTAACATACTGTATGTTTATAACATCTATGATGGTTTATAAAGTATTTTCCAAATTATATACATTATTATTTACTAATAAATGATCAGATGATAAATATTATGTATGGTCACAAGGTCGACATTTTAATAAAAATAATAATATAAATTCGATATGTTGCTTCGAAATAAATTTTTGATAAGGCGCTTATTTTAGTTAGGTAAGCGTGTGTGCGAATCTTCGTCTCTCAATTTGTTTAAATTACCGTGAACCAAGAGAGTCGTTACTAATATTTTACCATATTTTCCCTTAATAAATGTGTTGCTGAATTATGTTATTTGAGGAACAACATCAAGAGTTTGTTATTTTACTTGAAAACAATGTCTTTTATACTATTTCTTTTATAAAAATTATACGACAGGTAGTCCATTGAAATGTTACATTTGCTTAACATTTGATAGGCATTTGACACAATTTTATTTATGGGGCATGTAGGTGGGGTCAATACAAGCTTAACCTTAGGTTTGTGGGGTTCGCGCCCTTGCCCCGGGCCTCCATGTTGGAAAAAGCGGTGAAAACACGTTTTTGGCTGTATCTATACCCTAAATACATAAAATTTGTAAATACACACTTTGTAGCAAACCCCAGTACCTACAATTATGTATATGTGACTTTTAACATAAATCCAAAATTCAAAATATTAAATAATGTATTTATAATTCTTGGCTATAAAGCAATAACCAACTTACAATTCATCTGACTACTCAAATATTGCATAATATTTTTGACGCCCCTCTTGAGTCTTGTGTAGTATGATAGTTCTGCTATGCTGTGAGCAGTTTGCTCTGATTCGCTGGTAAATGTGCACTGATTGACGGACTATACGGCTATACGGATTACGGACTATACAATTTTATAAGTGAATAATGGATACCTTGTTTTTCACTGTGAACGGAGAGCGGTGTGTTTTATGTAAGTTTATTTTTATAACCTCAAATAGATAATATTAAAGACATCCTCAATATGACAGACACGTAAAGAGGGAAATTAGTTTAACAAAATTTTTCTAACAGTTTAAATGTTTCTTAAAAAGTCATTACAAGTTTAAAAGTTCATGTATCTAATACGATAAAGCATACAATCCCCTCCCATAGTTTAACTTTTATAAAAGCAATAAAATATGTTGTTTAATAAAATAGATTGCCATTATAAATAATCACTGTTAAATTCGCTTCAGAAAAACTTCCCGTATGTTTTCTATAAACATGTCTTGCTTTCCTCTTTCATGTGTCGATCCAGCTACTTATCTAATATCATATTCCAATCTACGATAAAAATATAATATTGTATATACAAATAGGCATTCTCTAGTCTGTGAATGGAATATTAGCCATGACCTAACACGTCGCAGTGTACTGTTAGATTACTGTTTACGACGATAACAAAAACGAATGAGTTTTATTCGGTATTTATTTTTATTTAATTGTAAATGTTTCGTGTATACCTTGACGATCGTCGTTCCAAAACTGAGCGCTTACACTATAATAACAAATGTACATTGTGAGTGAATGTCATGTTTACTTAGTCATATAAATTATTTTTGTATGTAATCTGTCATGTCAACATGAGTATTTTCTGATGAGATCTTAGCGGACTTTCTTTACTACACGCACAAATCAACTTGGCACCTCATGGCGATGGCGAGGTGCCTCTTTAACTTCTGCGTGTATATGTATGCATCGAACATTGAATAGACTTCGGAATAAAAATGTATTAAATGCCGACTTGTAAACAATTTTTGTACAAACATGATTATATTGTTCTTAAATATTAACAACATTTATATTTTTTTGTTTATTAAATACAAAAATAATCTAGTCCGATTCGCAATAAATTACTCAAGTGAAAAAAATGGGGCCAGGGGTCCCCCAGGCCTCTGAACCCGGCCCGGGTTATCACAATTTTTTCCTACGTTAGTTATATTATACTTCGTGCTCTGTAGTATGTACCGCTTTTGGGAAAGGCACCGGATAATTTCATTTGGATCTGTTCTTTATTTCCTTCATCCATTTCTCCTCGGAAACGTATGATATGGTCATCCCATCGCTTTGCTCATGACCTTCTGACAACCAACTCTAAATTATTTTGACGGGAATCGAATTGGGTTAAACGCCAGAAGCACCATTATGGAACGAAGATATCGTAACTGCATGCGAAAACTCGTCTATCCAAAGGAACAGTACTCTTTCGTAATATTCCTGGTTGGTCTACATTTTAGCGGGCTCAGAAGTGACACCAGTTACATCCCTCAATGACTACCTGCGTGACCACCTCGGCCTGTATGGCACCAAGGCCATGTGCCATGAAGGAGGCTGTGGCGCATGCGTGGTCTCTGTGTCCACCACTCATCCAGTCACCAAGGAAAAAAGGGAACTGGCTGTTAATTCTGTAAGTATAGTAAAAATAAAACTGAATTATTATTGGAAATAAAAGTAAAATGTATTTAATAGCATCTATTTTTTTTTTGTAAATTTGTAATCATAAGCGTGTAAATACGGCCCTAAAATCAGTCGCGATATCGCGTCAATGATGGTGGGTATTAAATCGGCTCGTAGTTCGAATCAGCCGTATGGATATTAGAAAAGCATTTGAATTTATCAAAATTACTTTTCATTCAGTGATCGATAAGTTAGTATATTTCGCTTATTATACACATTTAACAAGATAATATAAAATTGGAGAAAAAATTTTTTCGGTCAAAATAGTAATTAAAAAAATATTTTGAAACATGAAGATTTGTAAATAAATTTCGCACACAGGCTCTGTCGGCGCGGCCCTCTATAATACCTCTGTAATTAATGCAGCAAAATCATGTTATTGATTGTAATGTAAACAATTGTAGTACAGTAATTTATTAGAATTTAAAATATCTTATTTGTTTGAATAAATAAGTTTAATCATGTATATAATGACTATGAATCACAGTATAGTATTTGAATAATAGAATGATCACACTAAATATACATAGATATCCCACGCCAAGACTTCCAGGCGCCACTGTTTTGTCACGTTCCTGACAAGATCCGTTACGTAATATACAAATTCACTATGACTTTGAAATATAAATTTTGTTACTATAATATGTATATAATGAGAATTATAAAAAAACTTTACGTTTAAGTACTTAATAATTAGATGGATTAGTGCAAATAAAATTATTATAATCCAGGCTACAAAGTTTAGTTTTGGCCTAGTCCCTTCAGCATGGGACTCTCATCTCTGAAGCCGTAGGTATGATCCCCGGCTTCCAATGGGATTTCATTCTATGCGCGTATTTAACATTCGCTCGAAGAGTGAAGGAAAATATCGTGAACCGACTTGCCTTAGACCCAAACAGTCGACGGCTTGTGTCTGGTACAGGAAGCTCAACTACCTTCTAATTCCTGATATCTGAACTAATTATCATGAATCAGGTATAGAAATCTGATGCCCGGACCTGAAAAGGTTTTAGCGCTATTGATTTATTTTATTCAACCCCAAAGCTAGGACAGTTGAAACCACAATTGGTCAACATCAAATAAATTTCATAAAATAAATAGATAATCCATACTAACAATATCTGTGCAATTTTTACTAGTGCTTAGTACACATCCTATCGTGTCACCAATGGGAAATAACTACAATTGAAGGTCTCGGGAATCACAAAGATGGGTACCATCCCTTACAAAGGCGATTAGCTGAGTACAATGGTACGCAATGCGGGTATTGCACACCCGGGTGGATTATGAACATGCACAGGTACATATTACATTACAAAACCAATTATCTCTTCATTAACATTGAAATGTAATGTAACAATAACAGTGATTTGGAACGCACGTAATATTTGGAAGATAAATTGAGCGGTATTGACTCATACTCAATGGAGAGGTAGGTATATCAAAATAAATTAGTTTTTTTAGATAGAGATGTTTTTAATTATTTCGCAAGAGCTGACGTTACATCTACCCTTGGCAGTTAGTGGAAACTACTTTTATGATTACAATGTTTTAAATTACGTTTATTATAATGGCTTGATATTGTATTACTTTTTAGTCTTCAAAAAAGCTCAGGAGATAATTTAAGCAAAATACAAATAGATAGAGCTTTCGGTGGTAATATGTGTAGATGCACTGGTTATAGACCAATTTTGGATGCTTTTAAAAGCTTCGCAAAACAATCTGAAAATGTTCAGGTAATATTCTGATGTTTGTATTAAAAATCTTTGTTTATTTGATAAAGATTATTTCTGTTTATCTCTTTTATTAGAGATTAATTATTAAGAATTGCAATGTTACGATAGATTTGTCTCAGCAAGTACCATGTTTGGGATTCATTTAAGCTTTATTTAACGTTTATATAAAAGGTTGATTGTGTGTGTGTACTTTAATCATTAAAACGCTTTTTCTTTCTTTTCTACCTTTTAAATTCTTTTTAATCTTGAGACTTTGAAATTGGCCTGATAATCTACTAGTTGTTTCAATTGCAAAGATTACTAGATCAGTTACATATTAAGAGCAGATTATACATTTATTTATGAAGCCTACAATTTTTTATTACAGGACCTAGAAGATCTTCACAAATTGAATTGTAAATCGACTTGCAAGAATAAATGTAATGACGACTGGTGTTTTATAGAATTAGATGTTATAAAAGAACTTCAACTTGGGTCAAATCGTTGGTTTAAGGTGTATACTATTGATGATATTTTTAAGGTAAATAAATTTTCATAAAAACTAAATCACGAGTAGTGTTGGATTCAGCGTGCTACGTTATCCATAAGATCGTAAAATCGTCTGTCTACCAATGGACGATATTTTTTTGCGCATTTATCATTCGCTCGTACGGTGAAGGAAAACATCGCGAGGGAAACAGTTTGTCGTAGACGACGGCATGTGTCAGGTATAAGATGAGGCTGATAACCTATTTGCCTGATTTCTCTACCTTATATATATTTTATGAGACAGATGGTTTGTGAAATAATATATGTAAAATGTATGCAATCCATAATACAGACTAAACAATTCCATAAAGCTATCTTAGTATCAATTTCACAAAGTCAGAAAGAGAACTCGCAAAATTCTAATTACTGAGTTGAACGGAATTTTGTATATTTTCAGATATTAAATAGAGAAGGTGGTGATTATCAACTGGTGGCGGGAAATACTGGAAAAGGTGTAACTGAAATATATTTAATTATTATATATACATATATATTTTTTATAGAACAGGGGGAAAACGGGCAGGAGGCTCACCTGATGTTAAGTGATACCGCCGCCCATGGACACTATCAATGCCAGAGGGCTCGCGATTGCTTTGCCGGCCTTAATTAATCTAATATAAATTTAATTTAATCTAGTTAGTGCAACCAAATAATCCGTTATAGTTAGATTAGTTAGCATACAAAATATACAAATGTACGAAAACAAGATGTCCACAGACACCCATTAATAGTGGGTGCGTTGCCGGCCTTTGAGGGAGACAAACTGTTCATAGTTATACACTGTCGCTCGCCAAATTTGACACCCATAATTTACATGAAAGCTGTTTTGCTCCTATACCGGTAAAAGTAATAATTCATTTGATGTTGACACACTTATTTCATTTTCAGGCGTTTATCCGAACACAAAAGAACCAAGAATATACATTGATATATCATCTATTGATGCATTACAAGGTTTTTCTGTTGACGGAAATTTGATTATCGGCGCTGGGATGACCCTGACTGAATTAATAAATGTTTGTGATCGGAAATCTAAAATGAACGAAGACTTTTTATACTTGAAAGAATTTGTGAAGCATTTGGAGCTGGTGGCACATGTGCCTGTTAGAAATGTACGTAACTAGTTCAGTTACTTGTTGACTGTGCTACCTTTGAAAGGGCCAGTTGCGATCTGGAGCTCGAGACTGGCATGACGGTATCCTGGGATGGGCTTTCCGACATGTTGCTTGAGCACAGATCGCAGCTGGAAAAATTCTGCGGCAAGATTGTCAGACATGTCACTGACAAAAATAGCACGAGATGTAACGCGGGTGGCACCGGGCAGTGGGCCCCAACTCACCCATAAATATTATGACAATATTTCCGGAGTAGTTGTCTCCCGGGCCCGGCGGGAGACAACCCTCCATGTTAATAATGTCCCTTTTTAGGAAATGGGAGATTTCGACACTCTCCTACTGCTTAGCCACTCGGTCACATATCTGTTGATTGCGTGCCAAACACACAAACAAAGAGTTGATGTAGGGGTCCCAAACAAACAAACAAAAAAAAACTAGTTCAGTTAGTAAATAAGTGACGTCTTGTTGTAGACTTATATATTTTACCTGAACATAATTCTTAGGAAATTCATCACGCATGATTTCAATTTAACAGTTTCAATTTAAAGGGAGGATTCTCGCACTGCATAATCCAGACGGCGCCAGTAAAGTTGAATATAACTTTAGCATCGGAATAACTTCCTTAGAGTTTTGCTGGGTTTTATGAATCTACGGCTACAGTTATGCCAGTGATTGCAGTTGTAGATTATCGCTATAATTAAGTTTTAATCATTCACCAACTTTAGATTTTTTTCGATTAATCCTATTTTTCTAGTAACCTTTGAAAGCGTGTACATTTTTACGAAACGTTGCTAGTTTTAATATAAACATTAGACATAGACATATCATTTATTACAAACAAAAACACGCAAAATAACAATAATCAAAGAGAAAAAATTCTATGAAAGATATAATGGCACATTTTTTTTTTCCTTTTCCCATTCTGTTCGTCTCAAGTATGTAACGCGTATGTGCTGTGGCTGTTATTATAATAAATAGTACATAGAATTATTATATGTTTGGATTTTTATTCGATATATGATTAAATAGGTTTTCAAATACAATATAACATTGTAACTGGCTTCACGCTTACCCTTCGTCAAATACAGGAACTTTTCTTGAACCTGACACGCTCCGAATCGCAACCTGTCTGCGGCTTGGGGTACCGGTCTGTGCTGCTCATACATGTCCCTGTGGCAGTGATGTCGACAAACTAGGACATCACGGACTATCATGTCAAAAAAGTGCTGGCCGCTTCTCGAGACATGCCGCTCTCAACGATATAATACGTCGGTCCCTTGCCACCGTCAACGTGCCAAGTCTACTTGAGCCGACTGGAATTGCTAGAGATGATGGCAAGAGACCGGACGGTATGAGTTTGATTCCATGGAGGATGGGTCGGGTTTTGGTATGGGATGCCACCTGTTCAGACACACTGGCCCCTTCCAATCTTCATGGAACCAACAACAGAGCTGGTGCGGCTTGTGATGCGGCTGAAAAAGCTAAAGCCTGTAAATACAGGGGTCTAGGCTCTGAATATGATTTTGTACCATTCGGTGTCGAGACCCTTGGTCCGTGGGGTCCTAGCGCGTTAAGGCTTTTTAGGGAATTATCAAAAATGTTAGTCGACATCACAGGAGAACGAAGAGCTGGCAGCTACCTTGGACAAAGAATTAGTCTGGCTATTCAAAGGGGGAACGCTGCCAGTGTCTTCGGAACCTTGCCTAAAGGGACTACTTTTAATAATATTTTTTAATAATTAAATTGTAAGGTTAGTTATTAGGTATATTTTGATGTATTATGTTATTTCTTAGGTTTAATTTATGTAATAAACTCTTTAGTTAATATAACATTTCATATAATTAACACTTTAAAGATCTCGAAACTCGACCCGTTAATTGAAGTTGTATGCCTGTTTCAGATTGGTACAATTGGTGGAAATTTATCGTTGAAAAATAAACACCACGATTTTCCGTCAGATATTTTTCTCCTTTTCGAGACAGTTGGAGGCTGTGTAACTATAAGTAAGTTTTTGAACTTTGAATGATTGTAAATGTTATATTTCGTATGTAATGAAATAATTCAATAGACCTATCCGCATTGCTTAATTAGTTGTTAAGTAACAGCCTAGCCTAGTTATACAGTGGCAGAAAGTGGAATTAAATTTCAAAAGGCAAAGTAATCAAACGTCATAGATCTAAGTCATTTGCCTAGCTGTTTGATCAACTGGCTGAACATCTTTCAGGCCGCTAGTTAAATGGCGCCGTTTATTTAAAGGCTAGGCTGTTAATTGAACAGCTAATTAAGCTCATTTTGGCTTTATGTGTGCGATGGTTGCTAATATTGGTTTGCGCTTCTAATTATTAAATAAAATATATATGTAACTTAACTAATGAAGGTTACATAGCTCACGTTGCTGAAAATATTTTTAGTGGATGCAAAAAAGGTGGAAACTGTTAAGAATATGAGGGATTTTATGACAATGGATATGACAAATAAAATAATCTTAAACATCAAATTACCACCGCTATCGTCCAAGAATCTGATTCGGACTTACAAGGTGAAAAAATCAGTCAGTTAAATATTACATCCGTGATTGTACTTCCTTTTTAGCTATTCCGTGTCTGTAATTATATTGATGTTATTATAGCTAGCCGTTTATGACTACAGTAAATTCCTAGTAGTTATCCGAGAAACATTTTGCAGTTCAGTGTCAGACTATCGAATTTACTGCAATTTATCCCCCCCTTATTCTTATTAATTAATATTTCAATCATACATAAATTGTATTGAAACAGTAATGAATTGTCATACGCAATTCGTCGCTGTGATATTGGGACCAAACTTTTTAAATTTGGTCCCCGTGGTGTACTTTTAATTATTACTACGTAAGTTAAGAAAATTGTAAATAGTCGTTTTTAATCATAATTCCTTTACAGATAATGCCTCGTGGCCAAAATTCGCATGCCATTGTAAACGCTGGCTTTTTATTTCACATAGACGCAACCAACAAAGTTATATCATCAAACATTGTATTTGGAAATATCAGTCCAGATTTCATTCATGCAAAACAAACAGAGGATTTCTTGCAAGGGCGAGATATATTCAATGAAGAAGTTCTAAAGAGTGCTTTACATACACTAGAAGAAGAAATGGCCCCAATAGAGAACCCTCCCGAACCCTCGCCGTTTTGTAGGAAGGCTATTGCTCTGGGGTTACTTTATAAGGTATTAAAGGATTTTATCGCCTCAAAAGCTTAGTAAGCATCCGACAGACGTTGTCCTGTACACACGTCTTACATACACAAATAAAAATTAATAATGTAAATCATTCTCGACTCCACTTAAAAACACGAAAAAATTAAGTTTTTTAAATGGGTATCTTGTGCCTAACTACCGCCAATTATTAAACAATTGGTTTTGGTATGACAGTGAACCCCTATTGTATCAAATTTAAAGAAATAAATATCCAATAATAATAATTGATATAATAACACGGATTAATTTTAGGCTATATTATCTCTAAGTCCATCAGTAAACCCTCGCTACAAAACTGGAGGTGATATATTATCAAGGCCAGTATCTCATGGAACCCAGACATACGACACTGATAACTCTTTGTGGCCCTTAAACCAGCCTGTCATGAAGCTGGAGGCCTTAGCACAGGTATTTGTTTAGAATTTTAATGTTACAATCACCATTTAAAGTTATATTATAATGATTCTATTCGCGAGTTTTAAATCATTTACTTTTATGTCTGTTTCTGTATTGTCTTCTGTATTTTTGCATGTTTGCTTACCTTATCTAATTTAGTTATTATTTCACATAGTTGTTGAAAGCGATAAGGCCGCCAGTTGCCCTCCTTTTCATTTAATTACGTTATTTTTTTTGAAGTTATACTTCTTTTGGCGCGATGGAGAAAAATGATGAGAGTGAATTTTTACGATGCGCGCGCACACCAACACCTAAATTCGACATCGTAAAGTTAGGTCTAGGTGGCATGGAAATCGATAACTATGTCAAGTTGCATATTCTAGTATTTTTTATTTAGAACACGTGTTTCGTAACAGTACAATTAAACAGTGTGAATAAATAAATATTATTTTATTTTGGTGTTTTTAAATCAATTTCATATACGACGGGATTTACTAATAATTTATTTATTTAAATTAAATCTTTTTGTTTAATTTAATATTTATCGTTAATCACTACTGCATTTTAGTTTTTTTTTATTTCCATACGCCAAAGAAGTATAACTTCTAACGCGTGTACATGAATACACACACTCTTTTTTTATTTCTGTATGCAACAATTAAATGACTGAGAAAAGTGTTTTATGAATAAGGGTAGAAATTTTTTCTTGTTCTAGTGTTCCGGGGAAGCTCGTTATGTGAGTGATAGATATAATTCACCTCGCGATGTCCATGTTGCCTTCGTATTGTCAACTATATGTCTTGGGGAAGTTGAGTCGTTTGATGCTACTGAAGCGTTGGTAAGTGTTATATTAATACATTTTTCGGAACCATTCGTTCGGTTTCGGACAACTTCCTATTTTTTAATAAAGGCCTCTTTCAGACTTTTCCATTCTGCCCTTACTTGCCCTACTTTTGAAAAAACCCTTGCCTGCAACCACTTTTATTTTAAGCTTTCCATCTCTTGTAATCGTTAACTTTTTCCTTTTTAAATTCACTTCTTCCTCGCAAGGTGTGTCCTATCTATTCTACTTGTCCTTTCTAATACTTTTTGTCTGTCTTCTATTCTTGTAGTTTTCTTAATGTACCTAAGTATTTCGAGCATTGTCTTTTTTGCTAATGTTCAGTAATTTACTTTTAAAAAAAGTTATACTTTTTTTTTATATCAAAATCTAAAATGTATTTCTTTAAGCACAAACATTTGACGGAAAGATAAAAAACATTCTAACAAACTATAGTGTACACAATCTATGATCATACATGATACCTATTACAGTAAATTTATTTATTTATTTTAAAGTATATATATATATACATTAAGCTATATTATGATTATTTTAGTCATTTAATTATTTATTAGTAATCTTACAACTAACGTATATATATATATTATAAGACAATGCACTTAGATAATATATAAAGCCAAAACAGATTAAGTACATACATAAACACTATAATATATAAAACAGATAACTCAAGTATTTTAATAGACAAAAAGAAAAGTTAAATTTAACATTTAAACAAAAGACAATTAATACTTAATATTTAAAAGAAAAAGCTTAATTGTTACTCCTAAACAAAGTCAAAGTCTTCCTGCCTCTTTAAATATTTCCTCACATCCTCTTTGGTAAAGTGGAAAATATCAACATCCTCAGTAAGTGTCACAGTTAGATGAAACCCAAAACACTGTCGAATTATGCATGTAATTCGTGTTCGTAGTTCGTACAAGGCGTATGGAACAATTTCGAGTATATTGCTGTATACAGAACAATTAGATTAATAAAAATGGAAATAATATATTCTTCTATCTTCAGTGACAATATCGGGTTAACGTTATATAATTATTCAAACAATTATTTTTAAATATGAAAAAGCATGTATTTTACAAATATTTCTAATTTAAAATGAATTTGCCTATTCCAGAAGTTATCAGGAGTCATAGCGTTTTACACCGCTAAAGACATTCCTGGCAGAAATTCCTTTACACCAACAGAAGTACCATGGACATCCGTAAATGAAGAAATATTAGCAGCTAAACAAATATCTTATTATGGTCAGCCAATCGCAATAATAGTAGCAAATAATCACAGAATGGCGGTGAAAGCGGCTGGAACTGTTAAAGTTACTTATAATAAATCGAACAAAAAGCCAATTTTAAATGTAAAAGATGCTTTGAAAGCATCAGATAAGGAAAATCGAGTAAGTTTTAAAGGCTTTTAAATTAAGTTTATCATAATTGAGTGCTAATGCGACGCAATGCGAGCAGTATAGAGGCTTCAGCGTGGGACTCCCATCCCTGTAGTAGTAGGTTCGATCCCGGCTTGCCTTAGACCCAAAAATTCAGACACAGGTATTACCTACAATATTCTGCAGCAGGATTGCTAGTACACCTCCATCGTGCATTCGACACGTACGATATGGAAAACATCGTGAGGAATATAAAAATGCACGGCGTGTTGCAAGCAAGGCTTGCTGCTCAGAACACGCAAGCGGGATGTAGCGGCCAGTCGGCTCGATATCTTATGTATGTCTGCGAAATATCTGTATTGATTATCATCATTAGCAGGTTTAGAGGGCGTCATGTAATGCAAGTACGAACACAAAAGACACAAATATCGTACAATATTTAATTTAGATCGATTTTAACACTACAATTACACTTTAATAATATAATAATTCTTGATAATTCTCAAAGTCAACATTTAAGACTAATAAATATTTTATTTGACTTGACATAAGTGCGTTATTGAGCGAATGTCTCTAATATTAAACCTTCGATGGAAAGACGTTATTTATCTGACGAGGCGAGGCCGACATTTCACCCGTATCATCTCGACGTCCTTTCACAATTGACAAGCTTGTCAAGGCAGTTTTTGTCGCGCACCACCACTATGTGGAGCCAGATGTCCACTGAAATACTTCCGAACCAATTTGACTTAGGGCCTTCAAAAGAACGTTCCAATTCTTAAAAGGCCGGCAATGCACTCGCGAGCCCTTTGGCATTGTGAGTAACCTGCGCCCGGTTCTATAAAAAACGGGAATACTGGATTCCACTATACTGATTTATACAATAAATATTTAAGATCCGCGAGGAATCATCAATAAAACCAAAAGATAGAGGCACAGATGTCGTCCACACGATCAAAGGAACATACACAATCCCGGATCAATATCACTACACCATGGAGACTCAAAGCTGTACAGTGAGCAACACACGACGCGGCCTCGTCGTACGGTCGGCAACACAGTGGATGGATTTAGTACAAACTGCCGTTGCAAAGTCTTTAAACTTACCGTTGAACAGGTGAGTAATGTTATGTCCTGTTACTTCGTTTCCATGGCCACCATCAAATATGGGTTGAAAAAATAACTATTATTTAAGTGGACCATTATAATTCACTTCTAGAAATAGATAAATTAATTCCTTATTAAAGATACATAGTTAATCGCATACAAGAACCATACAATAGCCTTCACTCGTTTAAGCTATCCCGAAATATGGTACTTCTAGTATTAAGAATATCTATAGTGCAAAATCACCTGCATCATGAGCATACCCTACATACACACCTTCACGTACTTACCCTCACTTTTACACCATTACGCACACATCCAAATTAGGTAGTACTTAGTTAAATTTATTGAATAATTTTTATTTGTTTGTTTTCTTTTGTAAATTTTTGAACCTTTTTCTCTAGCTATATTTTCAGAGAATTATACATAATTTATGATGGCTTACGAAAGAAACATGTTGCTAGGCGCAATACTCGAAGACGTATTCTGGATAAATTCAATTTTTTTTTTATTACTTAAAGATGAATATACTACAGTAAGTAGTACAAGAAAATGAAAAGTGTAGTAAATACGTTTGAAAAAGAATTTATTTGATTGTATATACGTAATTTAACGTAAAATAATGAAAATATTACACATATTGTGGTTGACGCTCGCAGTAGGAGAAAAATTAGCTAAAAAGAGAAAACGCCTTTTAATTCTCTTAATCAAAGGAAAATAAAAAATAACTATGGATAAATTTTAAATATAATCTTACAGCGTGACGGTAGAAGTGAACAGAATTGGTGGTGGTTATGGGGGTAAGGCGTCACGGTCCTCGCTCATCGCGTGCGCTTGTGCCTTGGCCGCACACAAGCTAAACAGAACAGCCACACTTGTGCTCCCACTGACTCATAATATGGCTGCGATTGGGAAGCGACAAGCATGTTATGTTGAATATGAGGTTCGTTGTATTTACTATTTTTTATATAATGGGGGAGGGCGGGGGGGGGGGGGGGGGGGGGCAATCGAATCAAAACGCACTTAAAGGGCAGTAGCAACAATTTTCTGTTTAAAAAAATATTTGGAAAAATTATTTTCCAAAAAAATTGACAAATTTTTTTTTGGAAAGTTTTTTAATCAATAGTTTATTTTCAAACCAAGTAAATATTTTATATTATTAATTTTATAAAAAATATAGTTATTTATTAGTGTTTACTAGTCGGAGTTAAGTCGGAGTAGAGGTCTCTATTTTGGCCCTCTTTTGTTGCCCCCGTTGCCCTCTCCTAAACCTGGCCCTGGATTATAATTTATTTGAAAATAGGTTTTTTTTAGGTAACAACAAACAGTGAAGGGTTAATACAATACGCAAACCTATCATATTATTCAGACAACGGTTGTAACTTTAATGACACTGCAGCTGGTAACATCACAGATGTCATGTCCAACTTATACGATACCTCGCGGTGGGATGTCAAAGGATACAGTGTGCTTACTGATAAAGCCAGTAATACCTGGTGTAGGGCTCCAGGTAAGATTATCTTGGTAGATTATAAAATCAAATATGTTTATTTTGAATTATAAGGTACAGATATGACTCATACCATGTCATTAAATTCAAAACGGTAGACATCCTATTCATCGGCAAAGAAGACAGATAAAGACAGCATAGAAAACTCTCGGTACTCTTTTAAAATAGCGATTCATCAAACAACACTTATTTTAAATCAAATATGGCAAATTAATTAGAAGTAGCCAGCCTAGCACTAGTCCCAGGCCCTTTTATCAACTAAATAATAGTTATCTAACTTTATAATAAGCGTTTTTACACAGCTTTTTTAAATACATTTCTTAAATTTATTAAAAGGCAGAAATAAAAGAGCCTCTGGGATTTATGATTATTTAGATAGTCTAATACGGGGAAATTGCATTCTGGGTTTGTTGCGAGTATTAACATTGTGTGTATATTATATTAATAACTAACTATAATACTAAATATAATAATATTTTACAATTTAAGTACTACATGCTACAATAATTATTCTAAGTAACCTAAAGAACGAAACACTTTCTTTTAATCTTGAAGTATTGTCATTACTATATTCCAGGGACGACGGAGGGCGCAGCCATCATGGAGCATATTATGGAACGCATTGCATTCACAGTGAAAAAAGATTCGTTCGACGTGAAACTACTGCATATAAACAATAAAGACGTAAACGACATGATTGAGACATTCAAACTGGAAACGAAATATGAGGAGCGTAAAGCTGAGATTGCAGCGTATAATACTGCTAATGCTTGGACTAAGAAGTCACTTAAAACATCCCTTATGTCGTTTCCAGTAGAATATGGCGTGAATTACCCAGTTACGATCTCAGTCTATCATGTCGATGGCACTATTCTAATATCCCATGGAGGTATTGAAATGGGACAAGGTATCAATACGAAGGTGGCTCAAGTCTGCGCCTACGCATTAAAGGTATACATAGTAATCCCGCTCTACGCCCTTGACTTGCGAACTGGTTGTAAATGTAAATTTACAATTAATTTAATTTGTTTTTCTTGACGTTCATAAGATGTTTACTTATATGAACAAAGATATTTTTGATTTGATTTGATTTGAAATCGTTAATAATAATACCTAGTTTATTTATTTATTGATATACAAAATTATGAAGCTTATATTATAACTACAGATGGCTGTAAATGTGCTTAGCTGGTTAAAATTTAAAACTGCTTTTAAATCAAGAAGAGTATCACGCTTCTTTCTACAAATATACTTTTAAAAATATATAGTTGTGGTAATATAGACCAGTGTTGTGGCTTCAGCGTGCGATTGTCATCCTTGAGATCATAGGTTCCATCCCTGGCTGTGCACCGCTAGCTTTCTTTCTATGTGCACATTGAACATTCGCTCGAACGGTTAATGAAAACATCGTGAAATTTAAAAAGTCGACGGTCGGCGTGTGTTAGGCACAGCAGGCAATTACTTGGCAATTAGATTGACCAATAATCATGAAACAGGGTCAGAAATTTGACGCCTAGACCTAAAACGGTTGTTGTCATTGATTTCTTTATTTATTTGTGTTATTACAGAATTGTAATCGATCAACATTTTCAATAATATAGTTTGAAGATAATGAAATACTATATTTTAAAACTGCAGGTACCTCTTAATATCGTCAAAGTAAAAGGCGCTGATAGCTTTATATCTCCAAATGCAATTGCCAGCAGTGGTAGCGTCACTAGCGAGTGTGTAGCCTTCGCTACGGTAAAGGCCTGTAAGGAATTGCTGGAGAGGCTGGAACCAGTGAAGCAGGAGATGAATGAACCCACTTGGCCCGAAGTTGTAAAGGCCGCGTTTGATAAAGGTATCAAACTAAATTTTGATCTTTTTATCTTCAGCTTCTAATATTTTAATAAGCGATTTTATTTATTTACAAATAACACAATTCCGTTCGAATTCTGAGCGAAATCGACAAGAATGCACCAATATATAAAACACACAAAACAAAAAAATACCTACCTCCTTAATCATGAAAATAGCAATTGTACCATTTTAGCTAAGTACTTTTCACAACGTAAGCACTTTGACAGTAAGTGACGAAAGTGTACTTTTGTTTGAAAACTTATTTAGTTTTTATGAAGTAAGCCTTGAGTTGATTTTTATTAAAAAAAGAGTTGCCAGTTCTTCCCTTCCGTTCTACACCCTTAATTTGAGAACTGGCAGTAAACGTAAAATTAGAAGCATTTAATGTATAATTCTTTTTTCGACGTTCATAAGTGTACATTATGTTACCTACACGATTATGAATTGAATTTAATAAATCACGAACTACTAAACCACGTCTAACCAGTTAACACATTCATAATTTCAGGAATAAATCTCCAAGTAAGTGCATTGATGTCGAGTCTAGACTCGCTCAAAGCCTACTCCGTCCACGGCATATGTTCGGCGGAAGTTATCATGGATGTACTGACGGGAACTCATCAGATTCTACGCGTAGACCTCACAGAAGATACGGGACAGAGTCTGAGTCCCGCATTGGACGTTGGTCAGGTAATGTTCTTGAGTATACTTGGATACTATTCTAGAAATACATATAAAAATTTTGGATCTTATGGTCCTAAGACCATATAGGTAAAAACTATCAAAACGAATTTCATACAGACTTACGCAAGAAAAGAACATCTCATATGACATTACTATCACCAAAGTCAGATGCCATAATTTTCTGGTATTTATTATGCTTCAGTGGGTAGCTGGTTCCACATAGGTGGTGCGGGACAAAAAACTGCCTTAAAAAACGTTCAGTTACGAAACGATGGACGTGATTTCGATTGGGGGATTTTCGTGACAGGAATTTCTTATTCTGCCTCGACGTCCGATGATGAAACGCAATCTCCCATAGCTCAGCTGTTTGGTCAAATAATGGGGTGTGCGCCAAAAATTGACTTAAAAACTCTCCGTTGTTCGGATGGAATTTCATATTTCGTTCGTCGACGACCAATGATGTTGTGGTATTATGTTTAATGCATAATTAACATACCGTAATTACCTATACCTATATTATGAAGCAGTAAAGGAATGAAATCGCAACGTTAATTTATAATGACAAATCTACAGATTGAAGGTGCCTTCATAATGGGCCTTGGTCTGTGGACATCAGAGCGTCTAGTCTATGCTCCATCCGGTCGACTCTTAACGGACCGAACCTGGAACTATAAGCCTCCAGGGGCTCTCGATATACCAGTGGACTTCAGGGTCAATTTTAAACGGAACTCGTATAATACTAATGAAGTTTTGAGGTCCAAAGGTTAGTTATGAAGACATTTAAATATTTTCGATTACGTCAAATTAATACCTTATTATGTATAATTATAAATTAAAACCCTTTCTCGCAAAACACAAAATAATAGTTTAATCTGAAGCACTTGTGGACTTATATATGTCCTATTAAGGGCCGCATTAAGGGAAGCGCAACCGGGGCGACAGCGAAAGGGGGGCCCCACAATAAAGTTAAAAGATAGATTTTTCCGAAGTCTCTATTGTGAGGGTTCTTTTTTGAGAAAGCCCGGGGCCCTAGCCCTGGTTGTCCTCCCCTAAATCTAGCTCTCCTCACTTATACAGGTTCACGCCTGTAAAATTACTGTCAATTATTGAGGTTTAATGTCCTATAGAGGTTTTATGAGGGAATAATGACGGGTATCCAGTAAATACTCTCATTAATAGAGTTTTTTTACTAACCCAGTTGTTACTCAAGTTCCGACTGTGTTATGATGTACTGATAGGTTTTATGTTAATATTGTAGCGACAGACATAATCTTCTAGAAATCACTAATCGTTATCGATATCGTAATCTTTCGAGGCAGTGGTTAGACTAGATGCTTCCATTAAGTTGAAGAAACAGTACACTATCTATATCCATAATATATTTAAATGGTACAACGTTTCACAGCAACGGGTGAGCCGGCTTTATTACTATCAGTGGTGATCACTCACGCCCTCCAAGAGATTATTAGTGAAGCAGTGAAGGAATATGGTACTATCGAACCCGAGTGGATACACGTTGGTGAGTTATAGGTTATTTCTGTTGGTCTAAAATTTCTTTTCTCTATATGAAATTAAAATATATTATCGACCATATATTTAATGTATTGTGACTTTTTGCGTCATTTTAACGAAACCACTTATCTCAAATATCTCTTTTCATGAGAGCGTATTTGACAAGATGAAAGTCAATTTATTATAAGAAGAAATAAAGTCTGGAAGCTGGTACATTAATTGTCGATCCCGACGGTGCAAATACTTGTCCTTTACTAGGTCTGCCTTTTACCGAATTTTAATAAAGCAGCATTTGTAGCTTGTGCTACATCCTTCTTCGCGAGGGGGGTGTTTAGGACCGTTCAGAGCATATACCCCTTTCGGGTGTTGTTTTTTTTTAATGGAATCTCGCTGTTGGCCTTTAGGGACTTTACAGCTCAGCACGGGCTGGTGAGCTTAGCTCAGCCGGAAAGGGTGGGGTTCTCGCGACTCGCACAAGAGCGTCTCCTGTGAGACTCGAACCTCGGCTTGGGCCGTGGGGGGGTCAATCGCCTGAAGGACAGGACGGAAGCTCACTGGAGTGAGCGAAATGCGAAGTAAAGGTCAAAAGCCTTCCGCGGTGAAGGCGGTTTTTAACTCTAGTCTGATTGTTGCTTCTTTTATTATTATTGGCCGCGCGGGCGGCTTTTAATTTGTTGTTTGCTATTGTAATTGGATCATCCGGATCTGTTAGAATGTGTCGGGGCCTCCTGCGAGCCGTTTTAGTCGGGAAGGGTGTTAATACAGAGCGGGACCGGCGGTCTTTATCGCGATTTAGAAGATCATGAGACGAAAATCGTAACGCCATCTAACGTACATTATAAAAACTGATAACTATCTCATTATCTTTAAATAGATGGCGCGCAAATATGTTTCAATGAAATATAAAATTAATTTTGTTACAGATACACCATACTGCGTTGAGAATATACTGCAAGGAATATCACCTAACATCAGGCATTATAAATTAAACTAATGGTTGTTGTATGGATATTATTGTTTTAGGTTCCTCAATTAATATATATTACAAACAATATTTTTAAGTGAAAAATAATTTTATTTTGCGATATTAACATAATCATATATTAACATTGCTACAATTTTATTTATACCTATTAATAGATAATGAACTAAATAAAGCGACACTAACTCCGTATTCCGAAATACACAAGAAATTTTTGCATATGATTTTATACAACCGTCTCTTTCTAGTAGCTAATGTTAGAAAGAGAACACGATATATATTGTTGTCTCAAAATTAGTTCATAATCTAAGTCAGATTTTTTTTATGCCTGTCACTCCATTCCTGGCGGCAAAGGTTCTAAAGGATTCGGCACTGGCTGAGGTGGAAACTTCGGTGCTACATCCTGCAAACAGATTATATATAAACTAATTAATTCTATGTATTAGAAATAATAAATAAAATACAATCAAAACAGCATTTCCATTATTTGTACAGTACTTTCGTCTCTTTCTGTCAAATTGTGTTTACGCTTTGATAAAAATATATAGATGATTACTGTGTTTTGTTGCTAATACTTTTTATACATAAGTAATATATATAACCCTTAATTAGTAAATCTAGCTGGATTTATTGTATATTTTCACAAATTATTGCATATTTTTGAAAAATTATGAAACGAGTTGACGATTGGGCATGAAAGGCCTATCATTAAACGCACCATTTAAAAATTACAGAAGACTTATGATGATGTACTTACTTATTAGGTTGCAACAAAGTTTAATTAAATTTAAAAGGCCGTCAACGCACTCGAGAGTCCTCTGACATTGCGCCCATGGGCACATCACTTAACATCAGATGAGCCTCCAACCGTTTGCCTTATACAAAAGATTAGAAGGAGATCCAACATACCTGTGGTTCGAGTAGCCGCGCCAAATGCGGCGGTAAGGAAGGCAGCGCACGCGCAGGTAACGCTGCTAACACCCGCGTCGCGGCAGTACCCAGTCGCTCGCAGCACTTCACCCAACCCTCCCACGCGACTTTGTTCGTCCATACCTGACAGACATTTATATTGTTACTAACTAAACGTTTATATTAACTTAAAAAAGCCACAAACTTACAAATCACTGCGATGACGTCATACCCTGAAACATGCTAACGAAATTATTCTGGCCGCTAAGGTCGACCTTCCCCCATGATGGCTTACGCATACTTTCGGCGAATGCTTAGAGGCATTATATGGAGCTCGCGATCAATCATTAACTATACTCTAATTTTTAACGTAAAATTCTGACAGCTATCATTTTTTGACGTGTCAGAGATTACAAACCTTTTTGGCCGGGCACATTTTTCAATTTCAATACAAGTCTGTACATATGAGTGCATACATTTTCTTTGTTAGTGAATCTCTATTTTATTCAGTACATTAAAAGTGGTGTTACAGCGAGTCACTTTTAATCAGAAATAGTAAAAAACGCATAAGTAAAGATAGCATTTTTTTAAGGTTTAATTATTAGGCAACGATGCCAGCTAAAGCATAAAAAAATAAAAAATTTTTTTGGATCAGTTCACTTGAGTAAGTAAATATTTAGATTTGCCTTTTTGTAAGTAAAACACAAAAATACTTAGCATGTTATTTTTTATCAAATGGGACAAATTTCGATGGAGAACTTTAAAAGCATTACTTATGGAATGTCAGGATTCTACGGAATGAAAAATCAGAGTACAGCGGTTACTTGTCCGTGCCCCGTCACGCGATCTACCACCGTTCATCGATAGTTCTTTGCGGTCATGAATATAAATAAATATGTGAGGTCAGCCCCAGTGCTTGCAGAGATGCATCAACATCTCTTGTTTTAGACGCAAGGATGCCCTCATTCATCCGCAGGCCGAATTCCACTTAAGGTTTTTTGGTACACCATCACTTTTCCACAATATCTATATTTAAGTCTTAGAAATAGAAATGGCTATTACTCACCTCTCTGTCTATAAGCAGCTGCAGTATATTCAAGGCCAGTGGTCCAAGGTTGGGGTACAAAGTGAGGGCCTGGAGGACACTCCTCATCATCAGAACTGGGGTATCCTGCTCTTCCGCCAGCCGCTGTAGAACTGCTGATACCACCTGGCAAAATATTTTAAAATTATGTATCAATCAACATAACTGTCTCTTGATACAACAGGAACAAGCCTAAAGAGAACTAAAACTTTTGAGTTACCAAAACTAGCGTAGTGATTTAGTGCAAGTGCGGTATGTCGGACACATAAACATAGTGTCGTGTCAAAACATTATAGAACACAGACTATTAACATTACCTTAGTTACCGTTTAAGTTCACTAATATTGTAGAAAATTATTTATTATTTTACATTTATAGAAAAACAAATACATCAAAATAATAAGAAATGTCTTTTTCGCTAAAGAAGCGATCTCTTACAGACAACCCTAGTAAGGGAAAAACTAAAGAAATATAAATAATAATACTTATAGAATCACCAACCGTTATCTAAAATAATAAAAATTTATTAAGTAATTAAAAGCCATAATTACTGTAAAGGATAGATTGTATTATCTTTTGTGAACTTTATTATAGAAACAAAAACTTACGTCTTGTGTATAAATTTGTTTTTCGGCAAAACAGAGACCGGTCGCCTTGATGATAAACTTCAGGTCTGCCTTATTCGGATCTATCAGGTGCAGGGCGACTAGAAGCTCCTCGGGAGTAACTAAAAATACCAATATGTTAATTTTACACTATTCAATTCTATCGAAAATGCCCAAACACAAAAAACAAAAAAACAAAATCAATGAAAAAATGAAAAAGTCGGAAAGATACGCGTTTGTGATTGGTCAAGCGGAATCATGAATCGCGTTTCTGATTGGATGAGAGAAATCACAACCAAATGCGTTTCATCTTATGTTTTAAATATAAGCATTTGTGAGTAAAAATCATAGATTCTAGAATTAGCTCATTTTAAATATATTTTCTTATAATAGTATAAGAAAATTTCAAAATATCACCACTATTGGCACTGTTTGATATGATAATGTAATGCCAAAGTAAAATTACTTCATGTGCTATGGGGAAGACCCGTAATAATGAATAGAATAATAATAATAAATGGACCTAGTCAGTAATTAGATAGCCTGACGTGAACCAACATAAAAACTTGAAAAAATACTTTTATACGCATTTGTCGCGCTTCTAAACAAGACTGCTATTGTTTTTTAATGTTCATTAAAAAACAAGACTGCTATTATTGTTTATGTTCAATAAAAAAGACTACCGAGGTTTCCAAACGTAACATATCATGATTTAGATTATACTATACTGAAAAATAAAATAAAAATATTGATAGATTAAGTACCCGCCGAAGTTAACTAGGCACCTCGCCAAGTGTCATCAGGTGCCAAGTTGATTTGTTTGTAACTTTGTAAGTAACTTCGATAAAAAACAAATCGATAGTTTTACCAGACTAATAAAATAGTATATTGCAAGAAAATAGTTGTCTGTACCAATATTTGTACGTAAATTCTTATGCGTGCAAACCATCCAAAAATATTTAATGACATATTGAAAGCTGAGCAAAAGTCGGTGATAGTTTTCTATTACATTCGGTGATAGAGGAATATTTAAACTTAAATGTTAGATTACCCCAAAACAAACTCAAATTAATTACTATTTTTTAAAGCACTGTTAAATAATAATTCGGTAGAAGGAGAAGTTTAGTTTAAACATTTTAAGATTTTGGACACATTTGGAACTATAAAAATATCATATTTCGTAATACATAATTTATAAGCGTTCTATGTATATAATGTAAAATTTAGTGTACTTTCCGTCAAAAAAACCTTTGCATATTTGATAACAACGCTCAAGGCGGCTATGGTGTGGAAACTTAACTGGAAACGGAATTTACGAAAACTTTTCCGTTGAACACATATTTTACTAAAAGTGGTGCTCCGTCCCATACCCACAATATGTATGAGAGAATTACTTACAGATCATATCCGTATATTCTGCAAAATGATTAGAATTTATTTATTTAATTTAGAGAGATTATATTTTTTTTTAATTTTTAAATTCAACCCATACTGATGACTCCAATTTTTGTAATGAATTTTGAATGTAATGTTAATTTTTTGTCTGTCACTTAAGGACTAAAATCCATGAATAACTGTTGAGGAACTTTTAGATTCTTTTAAATGAACAATTTATATTTGGCTTAACAAGATTAAATGCTAACTGGGCTATCTTAGTTAAGAAAGCCAAATCATTTATTTAAATTAGGGGCCGTTCATAAAATACGTCACACTGAAATCAGCTTTTTTTGACCACCTCCCCCCCCCCATTGTCACGCTGTGTCACACTTTTTGTGACCCCCCCTAGAAATATTTCGTCACAAAAACTAAGACCCCCCCCCCTGCTGAGTATGATAAATTCTAAATGATAGTAAACAAATTCTGAAAATTAAAAACATTTATTATTTAGTTCACTGCTAAATGACGAATGAAGGAATAAAATAACAATAAATACATGAGAAATAGTATTTTCATTTGTTACTGAATCGAGAGCGCAGGGTACGTGGAAACGTTACTCTCTCAAGTATTGGAAAAACAAAGAACCCGTTGTGACGGATCGCAACGCCGCTAGAGTCGCGCCACAGAGCTAGCGCTCATGTCAAAAAATAATAAACGGCGAACGTCACGCTGCCCTATACCCCCCCTCCCCCCTTGTCACATCTTGTCACACTCAGCCAGACCCCTCCCCCCCTTGTATGCGAACGTATTTTATGAACGGCCCCTTAGGCCTATTATAAAAGTGCCTTCAAAGTCAAAATTATAAGTTAAAAATATTTAAAAAAACTACCCTACCTGCCAAAAGTTTCATATGGAAAATAATGCGCAAGAAACTCCATACTTATTCTTTTAAAATAGTTTTTACAATAAATTGATTTGATAATTATATGTAAAGACTATGCTAAAATAAAATAAGCTGTGTTTAAAAAAAATGCATAACTATCAAATATATATACTATTGTTTAATAATTATTACCTGGTAAAACTTCATTATTAGGATTCTGTAAGCCCAGTAGTTTGTTAAACACTTCCTTAACGACATTCGGGTTCAATTTGACAAGCTTCGGTAGAGCTGCGAGGATCTAAAATTAATTTAAAAATCTAATTTATATACAAACTTTTCTTTATAGAATAGATGGCAAACTGGCAGGAGGCTCTCCTGATGTTGTGATACCGCCAGAGGGCTCGCGAGTGCGTTGACAGCCTTTTATTACAAAAGTTGCCAGATTACTTAACTAGTCGAACCAAGCAGTAAATAGTGCCTTTTCTACCCGTATTTAAAACCTGTGACTTTAAATCCCAAGAATTAGAATTAAGCTAATAAGCTATTAATAACTTTTTCTGCTGTTATACTTTAAAATCAGTATTAACGCCATCTATGGTGCATAAAGTAAAAGTAATGTTTCAGGGTGAAGTCAGGTGTCAATCAAAAGAGCATCTATCTTCAACCACTGTTTTAAAAACAAAATGATAGAAAACTATACACTAACAATCTTTAGCAATATCTTCTAAAACCAAAAATAATGATTCTTGTTTAACAGTAGTTTATTTATAGTGTTGAAATTACGTAGAATTTATTACGTCAAGTTAAATAATTAATTTATTCAATGACTAGCGGCTAACAGGGAATTCTAGAGTGTGTGAGTGCATTTTTCCTTTCATTTATTTATACAATAATAATCGTAAAAGTAATCGTAAAAGTAATCTTACACCTACACAAGTAAACACACAATATACAAATCCAAACCTGATATTATAAACAAAATATACGAAACAAAAAACATATTCAAATAAAGTACATTAAAAAAAACTGAAATTTAACAAATAAACATACTCTGATTTTTCAATCTGTGGAATTCTGACATTTTACAAGTGTTGCTACTAAAAAAAGTTTTTCAACGAAACCGGGCAAAGTTGACTCATTGAGGGCAATTAAAAAAATGCTAATTATTGTTATATTTTACATACAAAAACGTAAATCTAAATATGACTCTTACTCAAGTGACCTAATTTTATTATATTTATTATTTTATTCTTTAGCTGGTATCACTGCTTACTTATTCCAGGTTTAGTAAACTTAAAAAAAAATATCTTTACTTGTGCGTTTATTACATTTTGTGACGAAAAGTGACATAATTATCACACATTCACTAATAAATAAAATGTATGTATGGGTTCAGATGTTCAGCAAGTATTGAAATTGAAAAATGTGCCCGGCCAAAAAGGTTTCCCATCTCTGACATGTCAAAAAATGATAGCTGTCAGAATTCTGCGGAGTTTCAAGGAGAACCTCACAGGGTTTTGTCAAGAGAACAAATAAAACTTGTTTTTTCTCTTTTCATTAACGTTTATATTCATTAATGTTTTATTTAAAACTATTTACGTACCTCTCGTTTAGACAATCCGTTAAGTATAGGAATCAGGAAACGGACATCAGACACTCGAGTTGCATACAGCTCGCGAACACGAGACACCAGTTCCGGGGTTGGAGGTGCTGAATTTGTTAAAGAATTGTATATTGATTTTAAAACTATTTTTGCGTTTTTTATTTATCGACGAAGGTTCTATCGAAGACTTTTGTTCCTTCAAAAGGCTAGTGAAACCGTGATAATGAACAGACGAAATTACAGCCGCGTTTCCATTATGCAAGTACATACAAGCATAATGGAAACGCGGCTTAAATTTCGTATGTGCATTATCACGGTTTCACTAGCCTTTTGAAGGAACACATGTGGTCTAAAAAAAAGAGGTAATCCTGGACACTTCCCTCTATAGACCAGCGCATGCGCTTGTAACTTGTGTGCAAATGAGCTGACTGGAATGTTGTGCGTACAAGTTTGAACCTAATTGCATGCAACTTGCAACTTATTTACAAGTCATTAGAACAAAGAAAACGCGGCTTTAATAACCCAAATTGAATATTCACAATCAAACATTTTTACCTTTATCAGTAAGTATATGGACCAGCCTCGTTAAAAGCGTCTCAGCCCCACGTGGGCAATCCTGTAGGAGAATTTGAAATGCGGGCGGGACCGTCCCAGGGGCCGATGCCGCTACGGCCCTTAATGGACCCTCAATGGCCCTAAGAACACAACGCTTGGCCTCCGAACCCGCGCAACCATAGACACGAGCCACGTCTATTATAAAGTCTGGAATAAAATTAAACGTAGAATCGTATTTGTAGGAATGTGTGACTATATTCCTTTATTCCTCACTGTTAGGGATTTTTTTGTTTCCATGGAATATTCTTCCTTTGTGATTTTTATCATTTTGTTTGAAATAAGTTCGTTATTAATACGCATTGTTGGAGAGATAAGAAATTGACTTTTTGGTTTGAATGCATTTCAGTAAAAAAAAATATTGAAATAAAATTGGAAAATTGGTTGCTAAATTTTTTAAAATAGATATTTGACGTTACACATGTTTTATATGGCATATTAAACTTGAAATTTCAACATTGTATTTATCAACATTTGTCTGTTATGGCTTTAATGTTTCCCTTTTACCAATTTTTATAATCCAAAGTTTGATTGAACAACATTTAAAAAAATTAAGGGAGCTAAAATCTGACCAATTGTAATTGAAAAAAAAATGAACCCGGAAAACTATATGTACTTGTCGGTTTCATATCTTACACTTATAAAAATTAAATGAATTATTATGAAATTCTATTATTTTGAGTTGAAGTTACACTTCTTTTGGCCCAACAGGTGAAAATTATGACAGCAAATTTTTACGATTCGTTGCGCACCGTCACGAAAAAACCGCTACCGTGAAGTTAGCCAAAATAAATTTTAGTTAGTGATATTAAAATAAATTTAATTATCTAGATAATGTGTTATAGTAAAACTTTCAATGTATTAAATGAATACCTTTTTTCTATTGTTTAACAAAATTTTTTGATAGATTTTTATCTTGTTACATACACGTTTTATTTTATTTTAAATATTTTTTTATTTAAAATAATCCTATACATTAGAGAAAACACTTACCATCGTTTTCCATAAATAGAGCCATTACCAAATTCAAGCATATCTTGTATAAGTCATCAGACCAGACCCTGATATTATGCCTGGAGCTCATCAACTCTGTGGGTGGGTTATCGAGGGCGATAAAACCCAAATATAACAAAGAATGCTTTTCTATCACTTTCTTGACCGCATCTGACCCATTTTTAAAAATTTTAACTGTAGATTTTATTGCTATTTCGCGGATTTCCTGGACTTCGTTCACTGCAAAAAATATTTTAGTTAATAATTTGAACCGTAAATAAAATGTTAACAATCATCGTGCACTTGAAGCCAATATGAGCCCTTTAGTTTTTGCCACACACACACAGTTATTTTTTGTTAGCGTCGCACTACCCGCAAATCTATGTTATTTATAATCTCATATTTTAAATCATTAAAGTCAGTTGTTACCCAGTTACAAAAATCTTTATTTGAACATATCCATGTTAAAACCACCACCGAACTTAATACGTAAGTAAAAAATTTAATTAAAAAAAAACTCGGGCACTGCCGCGGTATAGCATTTCCAATCAACTTATGCAATTATAATTATTAATTTATTTCTTTGATATTAATTCAATCTACCACTCTACCAGACTCAGACTAACTCTATGAGGTCTATCGCACTTTAACGCGTATTGGCCGTACCTACATTACGACATCGTGTTAGATTTTTATTTTCGTTACGGAATTTCTTGATTCGGTCGCCGCGATCAACGCCCGCAATAAAATCTATGCAATAGCTTAATAATTTAATAAAATTATCATATTAATAATTTTAGGAGATACTTTAAGATTAATTTCATTATCATAATTTAATTATATATGCGATACAATTACTTTTGTTAGATGAATTAATTTAATTTTGACAACAATTATTAAAAAAACAATAATATTATATTTTTATACGGTTATTTAAGTAAAATAAACTTACACGCCTGAGAAACTAACGCTGGAATATACTTGTGCGCTCTGGGCGGTCGCATCGTACACAACTCTTCAAGCAATTCAAGCGCTAACAAAGATTTCTCTTCAACCACCAAATGCTTCAAATAATCCAGCGCTTCTGGAGTTATTACTGGCGCCTCACAATAAATCCTCCTTAACAACACTTCTTTGCTATTCTCCATCAACGGATCTCCTCTTTCACAGATCTGAGTGATCATTGCGCAAAGCAACTGGTTATAATTCTGGTCGGGCTTTTCGTTAACCTTCTGTAATGTCACTGGGTGGCGATTGAAGCCCTGCATATACGCGTATTCTTCATACAACCACGCTAAAGCCAAGTCGATTCGGTTGATTGGATCTTCCAACACGTAGTTTAGAACTAAATCCCGAATTTCTGGTGTATAGCTTGATGCAAAAATCGTTATAAACTTCGCTCGGATTTGTGCAGCGCCGCCGATCGCTGCTTCTTTTTCTGCGTTCAGAATGCGTTTCACTGCCTGAAGCATCAATCGTTCTTTGATCTCTTTTGGTATCGGTCGCGTTATCTCCTGCAGCTTTAGTAATTTTACTTTTTGCTTCAATTTTGGAACGGCCGGTATCTGTGGAAGCACCTGTTTCTCTTTCTCTTTTGCCTTCCTTTCTTCTTCTTTCAAGTACTCCTGCCGTTTTTCCTCCATTAGTTTTGAGACAGCGTTTTCTACTTGACGATCTTTTGTTGTTTCTTGTAATTTCGCCACTGCGTTCTTCAGAGTAATTTTTTCATCATCTTCAGAAAGCAAAGGTATTTTTGTAACTATCGTTGGGTCGGGTAGGGGAATTTCTGATTCACCTTTTACGACTGAGTGCATCATTTTGGCCAAGCTACGAATCTGTGTCTTTGTACCAGCATTAGGTATAGGTTGATACATGTTGATGAAGCTGCTGGGCATTTCGTTTGGTAAATTGTTAAGGAGGGTTGACATAACAAGGTTCAAAACATTGTCCAAATTATTAAGCCCATCGAAGAGTGAGTCTTCATTAACAAGGTTGGTTTTCGAAGTTTGAATGCTGTCATCTTCAAATCCCGTTCGGCTGTTACTATTGCTATCGCTTTCTTGGCTATTTGGAGGTGAATCCAAACGAGACTTTTTTGCTGGTGAATCACCATTCTTAGAATCGGTTGCTAAAGCCAATACACGTTTATGTCTCTTTTCTTTTGGTATGACTTTATTAATCTCCTGTTGAGTCATTCCAATATCTGAGAGCAGTTGCATTAGTGCTGGAATCATTTCATTTGATGATGTATGCTTTACTAAATTTATTAGTTGGATTTTAAGATGTTTTCGCACAGAATTGACTTGTGATTGTGATAGTGTAGGGGGCAATGTTGTGTGTAAATCTCCTAATGCGTGGATTACTCTTGCTAAATATTTTGGTCTAAACTTCGCCAATGATATAAGAGTAGCCATACAGGCCATTAAGTTAACACTTGATATGTGCTGGGAATTGTGAAATTTGATCAATAATTCAAATATATGTCTGAAAAGAAAATAATCATTTTAAATTTATAGATTTTTATTGTCTTCTTTATAATCAGTGTCGGCTTCATCGTGTGACTCTCTTCCCCGAGATCGTAGGACAACCAATGGAACAAAGGACTTTCTTGTCGATCTTGTCTTGTCATTTCACACGCTTTTATGGTAAATTCGACGACGTGTGTCGGGCACAAAAGGCTGATCACCTTCTTGCTATTAATAACAAATTATCACCATCAGACACATTAATCTTATTTCTCCAAAAGAACAGAGCCACTGGTTTTTCCATATAATCATATGTTATTTATGCTTCAAGATTGTTAGACACTACAGCTCAAATTTTGAATTCTATTTTATTCACTCAACATATGCTATTTTAAATCAAGATATATTGGTTACAAAGTGTAGATCATCAACAAGATATAAAACGTTGGCTCCTAATACGCCTTTTAGAATATACAGTACATAGGATTAGGAAGATTTATTTCTTATTAAATCTGTAATCTAAATTTAAGCCTATACAAAGAAAGTTAGCATCATCTATGGACTATATAAAAAACCAGGCTCAAGAGTAACACACTCTTGAGCCCAGATTTCTTTATAATGTTTATAAAATTAAATAGATGTCGTGGTCGCAGACGAGCATGACAGTTTTGTTACAGTGTTTTCAATCAGTTACATGAGGAAGTGTTGAACAAAAAAAAATTCCATTGGATCACACATGACCTCCACTGAAGGTTGTTATGCCACTAGACCAACACTGCTCCCAATAAAGATCTCAGTTATATACTTACTCAGCTTCTTCTTCTAAAGCCGCATGGTTGATAAATGTTAATGTATTTGGTATATTATCAATACTAAAATCAGAGCTGTTGTTAGCGGTCTGCAATAAGACTACCTCCTCGAGAAATTTGATTGCATGTGTTCTTATACCTTCATTTTCACTATCTATCATATTTAGAATTTGTAACTGGAACAAATTAAAAAAGGTAAGTCATAGTACAATTTGAATATAATTTTAAAAAACTAGCAAGTTATGTTATGCAAAAAGGTACACTGAGTAAAGGACACCGACACATGGTATACGTCTCCTTGGAAGATATATTAGTTAGAACATATATGATATTATAAAACATAAATACTTACATGCAATTAAAAAATTATAAATTGATTCTTTGAGTTTTATTTTTTTAAATATAATTATATGTTTAATATTCATAAGGTATACTTATACTTTTGTATACAGAACATTACAATATGCATACTTTGAATATGTATTAGAATTTAAAACAATATTTGTGGAAAAAAAATCCATTACACCCTCTTTACTGGGACTAAAAAAATCTCATTGCAAAAAATGTCATCTATATTATTAATTTTATAATAATTAAAGACAAGCAAAATCAATTCAACATTGCTTTTCTTTCATTAATGTTTAATGTGATGTACTATTTTATGTACACTAAAACTTCAAGAGTCAAAACCTTGTGTAATTTCTATTATTATTTTTACATTTACCATAACATATTAAGTAAAAAAAAAAACAAATAAAGTTAATTTGTTTACCTTTGTCTTAGTTATGTGTTCCCAAACATGCTTCATTTCTGCTACACTTTCGTCCTTACTTATCCATGTGAGTACATTTTTGTAAATGACACCGGCAGCTTGTATAGCTCTCTTTTGTACAGCCACAACAGTGTCAATAACTAATAATTGCAATTGGCTGATGACTTTTGGCAAGGTGTAAGGAAAGTTTGTGCTGAAAATCCAGGTTAGATTTTTCTATTAAATCTTCTTAACCAAATATATTTTTGAAAAACTTCAACATTGACATATCCAGTGTGTTTAAGCAATTATGGTCAGTAAGGGTTTAAATAAGTATTCTGACTAAATACTATAATTATTATTTAAGTAAGTACTTGTATAAACATTATTTTTCTGTCCACTACAATTAATTTTTCTTAATACATTTTCTACTCAACATGATATTCTATATAAATTGTGTAATAAAATATTGTATGAATGAACCTTGACTGTTATGGTATATACAAGATTGTTATAGCATGGATAATAAGCATAACAAAAACATTTCAAAGAGAAGACTTAGCGCTACATATGACTCCCAAATGTCAATCATATTAGATTTTGATGTACAAGAATCAAATTTATGATTTAGCATAAATCATGGTTCTTAATTTTTACTTTAGTGAAATTATTTTGAAACTTGCACAACACTTGGCTCTCTAGCTCACATACATTGTGGCAGTTTTTTTTATGCTAAAAGTCCCTACACAGATTGAATATGATAAGGAAGCAACTAACCTTAACTCTTCAATAAAGCCTATTACGATTTTTCGTATGTCTGTAGACTTATCATTTACAAAACTTAATACATTATCCATATACATAGGTATCATGGCAGAGAGCTGATGCGTGAGCACCTCCACGATCCTTCGCAAAAAACCTGCTCTTTTACCACCTTCTGACATCCCTGCCTCGTTTATCCATTGTATTAGCTGTAAAGGTACAGGGAAATAAAAAGCATTTTCAAATAAAACCAATTTAATCGTAAGATCACAAATAATTTATAATAACGAACCTGTTTTTCAGCGTTTATATTAGTGATTGGTTTTGACATTGTTGCTTGATATTTTATCAATTTACTCAAAACACATTTTTCTTTAAAAGATATAGTAAACAATGTTTATTATTGTTTAAACATAAACAGCGTTTCCACAATTATAAAGGTATTCATTTAATTCTAAAAAATAAAAACACGTTTGAGCATCCACTTCCACTACTTTTGGACTTTGGCAATTGACAATTGACATTAACTTTTCAAGTTCTCACTATTGATGATAACTAACGGTTGTCATATGTCATTAACGATCGTCAGGTAATCGGTCGCATTTCGCAAGCCCCGGAACAACACAGATCGCAAAAGTCTCTTAGAGTTTTTAGAATAAAGTTAAAACACATAGAGGTGTTGTTATATAGTAGTCAAGTTGAACTGATATTTATTTATTTATTTATTTATTCACACTTCGTTGCTAGAAAGAAACACAAATAACACAATACATATAAATTACAAGGGATGCAACGGGCGGCCTTATCGTTAACAAGCGATCTCTTCCAGGCAACCCTAATAAGAAAGAAAACAATAAATAAAAAAATGATGAGTGCAAGAAGTGCATAACCAGAAGTTATATAAAAACAAAATATATATATTAATCTGTAAAACCTTAATCTAGAGAAAAAAAAAAAAAAAACAAAATTTATAACTAAATAAAACTAAAAAGCTAATCTTACAGATTCATGAACAGCAAATAGTGAATTACATAATATACAAAAAGAAGAGGAGATACAAGAATTACACAGGTCACGATTGATCAGGATATGATAAGGTTAGGAAATGTTTATATAGAAGAGTTTTAAAAGATACTAGGGAGGAAGCCAATCGTATAGACTCAGGCAGCTTATTCCACAGCCTAATGGCGGAAATCCTAAATGAATTGCCTATGAAGGATGAGCTGTGGGATGGAATTTCCAATAGACATCTATTGGAAGAGCGTAGCGTATAGTTAAAAGGACCTAAGAATTTGAAATGATTTTTGAGATAAAAAGGGGTTTTGGGATTGAAAAGAATTGAATATAGAAGTTGTTTTTTTAGTAAGATCAAAACATTTAAAGGAGCTGTGCGACTTTTTATAAACCCAACTTCTGGTTTACGAAAACTTTTACTTTATATAAAAGCTTTTTAGTTTGTTTTCCGATTGTATCTATACCGGTTTCGTGATGGTCATTTTTTTCTGATTGGCAACTAAGTTTTATCCATTCTTGAATCTGACATTATGTTATAACTATTGCTATAAAATAAGAAAAAGTTTTATCCTTCTTTGCGTAAGGTACAGAACGCCGTAGTAAATTTGTATGGGTCCAATACATACTAGTTTTTTTAAAGATGTTTTCCTTCGACGTTAGTACGACTAATGGTTCACATTTTATAGATTCATAGATAAAATCCATTGGTATAGAGCCGGGGATCGAACCTACGACGTCAGAGAAGCGGGTTTTACACTGAAAACTTCTCATAGTCAGTTAGATAATCGCAATATTTTAGTAGAAGTATTTAACTGTATAATATTAGATATAATAAAAAAAACAAATTTAAAAAATTATAATTATATTACGTTACTTTAAATTCCTACTTAAAAAATCTGTTCTCTATAATGTAGACATAATATTTACATAATATTATGTAAAACTCAAAAGACGTTTCTCATGGAGTAAAATAAACATTAAAATAATATATCGACTAGTCATGGCTTCTCAATAAAAAAATGTAATATGAATGCAATATAATCTAGTGAACAATTATTTGGCATAAGTGGTTTTCAATATATGTACTTATTAGACGCAAGTATTTGCTTTATTTCATTAACTCGCCTTTTCTTCCTGGAACTGCATGAATACTGAATTTATCTCATAGTCAACAAGTACTGCTACTAATAAAATTCGACTTAGTGGTTTCATGAAGCCGACAAGGGAAGAAATATATTTTTTAATTTATTTCATATTAGTACAAAGGCTATTATAATAAATCGGACTAATGATTTTATATCGTTAGTATGAGTTAATGTTCTTCACGCATACAAATGAGACGCTCTCGGTGGATTGTAGAGACTTTCCATTTCGATCACTGGTGGTTTATTTGCTTCTTCAAGTTCTAGATAATGACTCCGTACCATTATGAGGCAGTAGAGAACTATAACTGTAAAAAACAAATATTTATATATGTATTTCAGTTAGTAGCAGGTTATTAAATTATTGAGTATTTGACTTCAATCCTCATAATTTTGTTAATACAACATTCGACTCATACTTTATATATATTTTTTTTAACTTTTGATTAAGCTATTAGATTCAAAAGTGTTTGCTTAACCGCATTTTTTTACTCTAAAGTAGGATACATATCGCACCTTGAAAACCAAACCGTCACTAAACGAAATTTGGCAAAATTGAGTTATGAATGCCATCCGTTGCAAATTTATTGTACTTAGAGAATGTGAAGACACCCTTAGTTTTATTGCAAACATAGTCCGCTAGAGAGCGCTAGTGTCACTACGCTTTTATGGGAAACGTATGCGCCATCTTATTAGAATACTGTCATTTTGACATTAGTGTCGGTGCCATACGCATAAAACGTTTGAAATTTATAGGAAAAGTGTATTTTTTTTGCTTAGGAACGGTATTCCAGTGATGATAGCGGTAAGTATAGCATTATTTTAAGTAGAAAATTGTACTTTTTTCATTAAGAACAGTTTTCCTACAAATTATCTTTGTAAATTCCGCAATAAATTAATTACCATAATGTCGCTTTTAGGTTAGTGACAGTATTCCTTCACACTTATTGCTTTTACAGAAAAGTTTTTAATGAGGAATTCAATATAAGTTTTTTTTATACCGAAAAAAGATCAATGTGATCTATGTACAAGTTATAAAAGCGAGCAAATAATTTAGAAGAAAAAATATCAGCGGCATTTAAAAGAAAAAGATGAGAGTAGGAATGAGAAAGCTAAAGACAAAGAGGGTGTCAATTCCGAAAAAAATTGTGGCATGCTATGATTTACAAGCAGTGTTACCTGTACCAAGAGGCGATGTATCTGTATTTTATTATAAATCAAAATTGAACTGTTACAATTTTACAATATGCGAACTCGGAACAGACAACACAGAATGTTTCTTTTGGAATGAGGTGGAAGGGAATAGAGGAGCATGTGAAATTGGGACATGCGTATACAAATATTTATACAAAATATCCACTGCTGCTTCTAAACCCATTGAAGTAATATTTTATTCCGATAACTGCTGTGGCCAACAAAAAAACCAGTTTATCATCTCGCTTTATATTCATGCTCTATCCGAACTGCAGAATCTTAAGTCTATCACTCATAAATTCCTCATCAAAGGCCATACTCAAAACGAAGGGGACGCAGCGCATTCTACCATCGAAAAGCAAGTAAAAAAGGCTTTACGATCAGGCCCTATTTATGTGCCTGACCAGTACGTTCAAATTATAAGAGAGGCTAAAAAAAAGGGAAGAAGTTTAATATGAATGAAATGAGCTACAGTGAATTTTTAGACATCAAAAGCTTGGTAGAGTACAAATTTAATAAAGATGTAGAAGGAGAAGCAGTGAAGATAGGCGATCTAAAAGCGATAAAAATAGAAAAAGATAATGAAAATAAAGTAAAATAGAACTTACTATATGGAAAAGGAGTACAAAGAAATAAATCTCTGTCAACAGAAAACCCGTAATATACGTAGGGCAAATTCTCGTCCTCGCCCTCAGTTAAAAAGGCTGTACAATTCAAAGCTTCAGTTGACTGCACGTAAAAAGGCTGATTTAAAATCTCTTGTACAGGCTAATCACATTCCAAGATATTACGCATCTTCTTTTTATAACAATATTAAAAATTAATCTATCTATTAGTAAATAATAAGTAGAAATAAAAAGCTACATTCCCTGTTGCCAAGATCTCGTAATAACAATTTAACGTTCCTAAGTTGATTACAAAGATCTCATTGATCTCAGAATATTGCCATTGATTAAAAATAATTAATAATTAGAGTTAAGTGTACTTTAATAAATATTTAGTGTTAAGTGTGAAATGGAGACACCTTTTATATTGTGGCATATTTTTATTTTCTGCATTTTTATTGGAATTGACAGAAATCTCAATTCGGAATAATTTTCTGTTTTTTTTTTTAATTTACTGTTTGGAATAGTTTTGAGTTAGTAACCAGTAAAGTTCTTAGTAGATTTTATGGAAATAAATTTTTTTTCACACAAAGTTTTTTACTTATAATAATAATAATCCAGTAACGAATAAAAAACAACATTGTAATTCTATAATAATGCTGCTAATTAGGCAAACGAGCATTATAATTGTGGTAATTGTAAATGACACTAATGCTCTTATAACGAAATGTTTAGCGGAATAGTGACACTATGGGGGTCTTTTTTAAAAAAACCTTTGATTTTGTTATACAAACCCCAGTTTATCAATATAATTTTACTAGAAATTAAAAGAAGGTTTAATGCTTAAACTCCAATGCAGAAAAAAAATCCATAATTTACTTTTAAAATTGTTTTCTGAGCCTTTAATTTTTTACAAAACTTAAAACGCGAATTCCCAAAAACTGTGGATTTCGTTTAATGACGGTTTGGTTTTCAAGGTGCGATATGTAATGTATAGAATTTTTCATATAGAATTTTATTAAGACCAAGGCGTGGCACAAAAGACGTTAGTCTAAAATAATTGATTAAATAAATTTAGCGATTTAAAAAGTTTAAAATGGCCAGCGGAATGCCATTTGCTAAATCAATTGTCCCACGAAATCATGGAATTTACTCAAGAGAAAAAGGAGACAGTTTTGGCATCTATCACATTCGTGCTTACCACTCCACTTTAATAATGCAATTGTGACAATGAAGTGCAAAAACACGGTGGACAAGACGACGGTAGCCAGCGCCAGTAGAAGAAGAAACAGCCCAGCTTTGAAGTAGTCTCTCATATATTTCGTATTTGCCTGAAATATAAAATCAAAATCGTTTATTCATATAGGTAACACAATGTACACTTATGAACGTCAGAAAGAAATACAAGCAATGCTTCTAATTTTACATTTATTGCATCGAGAGCTTAGAACGGAAGAACTGGCAATAAACTCTCCGCCACTCTTTTTAATCGCCAAATGTTTGTTATACACAATGTTTATAAGGAGCTGCAACCATTACACCACGTTAGTAAGTACATAATATTTACACATGTGTGTAGCGTAGATTTCTTAGTAACTTGAACATACTTACATATAAGATTATAAACAATATAACATAATGTTGGTTGATTTATCATTAATCACTTAGAATTTGGGCATCTTTAAGGGGGTTTTTTATTTATAACATAGAAGGGCAAACCAGCCTATAGGACTGCCCATGATTACCCCCTCTATTATAGGGTCCGTTGCCGGCCTTTGGGATTTTAATACAGAACAGGGGGCAAATGGGCAAGAGGCTTACCTGGTGTTAAGTGATACCACCGCCCATGGTCACTCTTAATGCCAGAAGGCTCGCGAGTGCGTTGCCGGCTTCTTAAGGTTTAAGGGGAACTACATATTTTATAGGTATAAAAAACGTACCTTATGCAAACCAACGATGAGTAGTAGACTTATTAAGAAATTGTATAAAAACACGATTATAATATAAGCATGTGCAATATATAAACTGGTAGCCACTTCATGGACATCTTCTGGCTTTTCTACCGTCGTCTCAGTAATTGTATCATTTATAGTATGACCAACGTAACATACAACTTTGTATAGTGATAAAGAAATCAGAGTTAAAGCCAATGTGGAGAATATCTGCAAAAACAGATTAGTAATATTTTATTTCAATATAAATGCATCCTATTCTGCGATATGTTCGTAAAACTGGGTTCTCCAATTAAATATACAGAACGGGATATGAGAGGCTACTTGATGTTAAGTTATTCGCCTACGGGAACTTGCTCTTTTCTTGAAGGACCACTTTATTTATTTATTTAATTATAAGTAATCTAACAGCTTACTTAATACATATTATTATTGTACAAAATACTAATACAATATAGAAAGCCAAAACAGATTACATAGATTAACAAATTATGTATAAAAAACAGAAAACAAGCAAGCGCATTAAAAGACAATTTTACATTAAAAAAAAAAAACAAAATAATATAATTAAAAAACTGAAATTTGACATTTAAAAGCAACAAATAATACTAAGAAAAAATCGGAGTCTTCCCGCTTCTCCAAGTACTTCTTGACATCTCTCTTTTTATGTGGTAGAAAAGATCAATGTCTTGACAATGGTTGTCATAGTTCGATAAAACCCAAAACATTGGAGAATTACGCAGGTAATTCGACTTCGTACGAGGCACACTGAACAATATTGAGTATCTTGTCGCATACGCAGGAGGAATTTTAAATGAAATTAATGATAGCAAATAGGGACTATCTATCCGCCCATTAAGAATAGCATGTAAAAAGAACAAGTCTAGCTGACTCCGTCGATATTCTAGTGAGTCTAAATTAAAATATGAGCAAGAACCTGCATAACTATCGAAACTTTTATATTTTTTTTACTTTACTTAAGACATCTAAACAGTTAAACTCAGTTATAAAAAATACCGATTATTTAACTAATTTAACGATATAAGGCAAACCGTTAACTTTACGATTTAGCCAAGGGTGAATTTAATTAATTGTTTTCTAGATTGTTAAATTGGGTTAGTTAGTAAGATGAACGATTCTAAGCCCGTTTTTAGGTTCAAATCTATTGAAAACGCTTTAAGAAAGGGATCCTCATAAATGACTCTATTATATTATAATATACTTACAGCTGAAACATAACCAATCAAAAATGAGCCTGTTCTCAGTGACACACAACACAAACATTTCTTAAAAGTCGGCAACATAAACCCCATTTTACACTATTAAACGTCTATGACTCGTCGAGCATAGTTCACATAACCTATTTGTGTGCATTATCAAGGTATCGTTATCAGGATATGATAAGCCTCGAACATATTTCGTAGGATATTTTTATCGATTGACTGTTATGACCTGCAATGGAAATATTATTATTATTTAGAACCGGTTTTTTTATTCCAGCTATCGACCAAAAAAAAAAGGCAATATAAATAGGTACACTTGCAAAATAAAGTAGAAAAAAAAATATGTACAAATTTTACTTTGTACTAGTTACCTATTAAAAAAAACATATTTCCCTTAAAATACTTAATCAAGGTTTAATTCAAATTGATCATCGAGATTAATTAATAGATTACTTTAAAAAATTATATTTTACCACCAAAATAAATTAACATTATAATAAGCAGCGTTGGTCATTTGTACCCCCTTTGGAACCCTCTATCTGGGCCACTTACCCACTACACTTCCAACGCAAATCACCCACGAAAAAAATATAGGACAATGAACTTACACCAAAATTCAAGTTAATTTACGTTATTTTGTCCCCAGTACATTGCGTACAAAGTCAAATTAGGTAAAATCAAAGCAAATTTATGAAAAAAAGTTACCCTCAATCACGTGTTTTGTAGGAACCCTCTTCAAACTCTTTTTCTTCAGCTAAAGTATAATAATAGCTATAGACTATAATAAAGAAGTAGAATTCTATAACTGAAATAAAAAAAACAGCGTTTAACGTAGAAAATTTGACATTTCGCTAGCTTAGTAGAATTAATAACATATAAGATAAAATGTTCAATGTTTAATTATTACCACTTTGTGGAATTAGCCCACTGAAATATTTCCGAACCAATTCTACTTAGGGTCCTTCAAGAAAGATCGTACCAATTTTTAACAGGCCGGCAACGCACTCGCGATCCCGCTGGCATTTAGTGTCCATGGGCGGCGGTATCACTTAACATCAGGTGAGCCCCCTGCTCGTTTGCCCCCTGTCTATAAAAAAACTAAAAATATAGCAATTTTTTCACCAAAAAACTTGCAATCAATTACCAGAATCAATTTATCGTCTTTTCTGTTGACATTCATAAGTTTACTTGCTTACCTATATGACTAAAGTTATTTTGAGTTTAAGCTTAAAGTCAAGAATCACCTATTTGTATAAATATTAAATGATGAACATTGTGTGGACCCCATGCCCCATAATATGTTATTTCCCAAATAATAATTGTTATAATTAACTCACCAACGAAAAACATCATTCCTAAATACCAGCCAATTAGAGGTTTGTTCGTGAAGCATACAACAGGTAAGAACACAACTTCGAATCCCCAAGTTATAATACGGCATATTAAATATTGCTTTAAACAACACAAGGCACCCTGAAATTTTAAAGTATTTAAAGGTTATAATGTCGGCCACCCTATTGTAGTAGGATGGGTGACATACTCCGATTTAAAGAAACGCTTACTTCAGTATACTTTTATAGAATATTGGTATGTTAACCCGATAGAGTTAAGTTGTACATTTTTTTTATAGAACAGGGGGCAAACGGGCAGGAGGCTCATCTGATGTTAAGTGATACCGCCGCCCATGGACACTCGATGCTAGAGGGCTCGCGAGTGCGTTGCCGGCCTTTTAAGAATTTGTACGCTCTTTTCTTGAAAAATTTAAAATTCAACAAAACACTAGACCTGTTTGTTGCGAAACAGGATAAAAGGATAAGATCCTATGTCCGACTCCTGGATTTAAGTAAGGTATTTTATCAGTTCAGTTCAGCCGTTCTTGTGTTATAAATAGTGTAACTAACACGACTTTCTAGATAGAGTAGGGAAAGTGATAAAAGCTAATTAAATATCAAACCATAGATATAACGGCGAATAGTAAATATTAAAGTTATTCTTAAGATTTGTTCTATTCTTCTTTATATAGAATCTAATTTCCAAATTAGTATATATATACCTTGAGAATGTTTTCATTGAAAATTGAGTCACTTGCCCATGATAAAAAGCAAAAGTATTATGTATAAAACTGTATTTGTATATAGCAGGTTGTCAGGGATAATGTTGCATTTCAATTGTGATTATTTCTAACATGTGAAACAGTTTTTAACCTATATACTCAATACACATCAAAAACTTACGGTAAAAGATCCTACGCCCAAATGTATAGTAAACACCATCAATACAAATTCCGTAAGCAACAAAATTACGAAAGAAAAGTACATTGTGTAGTATGCAGTAATTTCTATGTCAACGAATATTGGCCTAATTGGAAATGGTTTCCCCACCACCAGCTCTAATAATGCAGTCATGAAGAAAAGCACGCAGAAAACTGAGCGAACCTGAAATTTAATTCAAAGGTAATAATAATAATAATACAGTGGCGCTACAACTCTATATGTATCTTGCCCTCAGATCGGAATCACTCTGTCTGACACATGCACTCGATTTTTGGGTTTAAGACATGTCGGTTTCCTCATGATGTTTGCCTGCGTGTCGGTGCTTATTGCACGCATAGAAAGAGAATTCGATACGTGCACAGCCGTGTTACAAACGCACGCACTCATTTCTCTCAAATTCAAAAGTATGTTTCATATCTGTGATGAAATATTTTTGATAAGGCGTCCGTTGGATGTATGGAGCGTTTTAAATTGTATATAAAATACTAACCATTGTCAAAAAATATGTTAGAATGCAGCCAGTTTTTAAAGGATAAAGAAGTAAAAATTTCTTTACTGTTGGAAGTACTATTTCTACGTTAAGACACATCACTGAAAAGCAAAGTGAATTACATATACATTTACAGAAATATATAATTGTATTTAATTATTAAATAATTATAAAAAACTAGTATAGATTACAGTTAATTTTTGAGTTACAAATCAATTGGATTCGATTCGATGGAATATTACGCTCTTAGAATTTTTTTGCTCTTAGAATTTCATTTTTTTTTCAATTCATTAAGAAGAGAGAGCTTCAAGGGATTTGCTGGCCCGGAGGTCTGCACGTAGCTCACCAGAACTCGAATATATTCTGTTCAAGGCGTCTTGTCAGTTATTTTTCTTGTGGGCCTCTTTTTACTCAGGCGTTGAATACGCTTATTCAGTATAACAACGTTCATGTTTTAATTGCTCTTGCCGAGGTTCTGTACGTATGTTAGCCGAGACCCAAACTTACGGTTTTATGCCGACCATGTTTCTTCATGTTAGACATAGCACCAATGGTATCCTGAATGTGTTGATCACAAAGAACTACCGTTGGTATGCTCTCCTTGCGTCATTGTTTTGTTTACTAACCAATTCTACCAAAGCAACTAAGAAGGAATTGGTGTGACTAAATCTACATATGGATATAATGTTAAATAAAAAAAGTATTATTATATTTCACTCTCGATTCCGGTGAGTTTAGTACAGTATATATTCAGTTTGTGTGAGAACTCCACATATTACAGCCGAGCAAGAACGGGGTATGAAAAAATTTATTAAATGTGTGATGTATACGTCAATGTTAAGTATTAATTAATCTGTTTTTACTTCTTACCTCTAACGCCCTTATTTATGCGTTATTCATAATTTGTTATAACATTGTTCAGATATGTTTATATTTGCAAAATATTATAAAAATCGAAATGTCATAGAGTTGTTGACATGAATTTATATGCCACATCTGATGACTGATCTAGTGGCGCCGTCTAGGGCGGCTCATAGATCTACAATACCTACTGGAAATTATAAAATTGCGCAATGATTGGACAGAAGTTTGACCAAGCTTAATTTTCATTGCACAATATGTATTTTTGTACTGAGTAGGATTGGTATTGTGTAGGGTTAGTATTGTGCAATATGTTTTTTTTCCTTTCCTCAACAAAATCACAAGCATAGCTGCAGCCATAACTTCGTCGTCACACATGTTTCTCTGATGAAAATATTGACGTGAATGGTTTGTTAATCTTATTTCTAAATATTATTGTACGAATTAAGTGAGGGCCAGCGGTGAATCCAAAAAAAAAAAATCTCTACAATAATTAATAACACTTAAATATAACAATTGAGTCGATCCGATATTGCACGACAATTATCTATAGGTATTATATACTTAATACTACTTGAGAATTCACCGGCCCAATGTGAGGTATCCGATCAAATCGCTTTTTAAAGGACATGTAATTTTTTTAGGAGTTATAAACATCGTTAAGTTATACCCGTTTCCTTAAGATATAAACCCAGTTCTCATATATCAATTTTTATTTTTTTATGTATATAATATATACATGCAGTGAAATTGGCTGAGTTCCTATGAATATTCAAAAGAATGTAGGCGGATATACGCGGGATTTAATGCCAGCATATTATCTCATCGCATGAGAATTTAAATATCCTTCACGAAATAGGAAATTGAAATTGATAACCAAAATACGCGTATTTGCGGTATGATAAGATACGGTTTGGATGATATCAGTTGAAATTGTATGGAGACAGATGTCGAACGCAATTGTTTATAGTAAACATGCTTTAAATGTGAAATATGAATCCATTGGTTTACTTAGTGAAAGTTGTACGAAAAATGATGGAGTTTGTTATAAGGTACGCGATTAGACTGCTGACAATAATCTTAATGTTAAGAATCCAAAATCTTTGTAGTTTTTTATCGATTACATTTTATTAGTGCACCAACATTTAAATTTAAAAAAATATATATTAATGTTTTTTATGATACTATTGATAAGTTGTGGATAATCACATAAATACAAGAAACCGCATGCTTTATTCTTGGTTATGAAAAAGTTTCCTACTTTTTGTTTGTTAGGTGCACTATAACACTTTGTTCTCCACACTTTTTTCGAATATCAATTGTTATAAAAAAAAACTTTAGGTGGGATTGGGTGGAGGATTGCTTGCTCGGGTTTTCTCAGCCTCTGAAGATTTTTAGGTAAAAAATTAGAGAAGTTATATCAAATCTCCTGAAAAACCTAAAATTTGTTTTCGTAATTCGATATCGCTTGATTGATGATGATAATAGAATTTAATTTTTTATTATATTAACTTAAGAAAATAATAACATTTAATAAAACTTTACTGATTTTAATAAATAAAACAATCGCAATCATCGATTTTACTCTAGGAAGCGTTTCTTTAGACGTTGTTCTCAGGAATTCAGTCAAGCACCAACTCTACCGATTCGGTTGCTGACATCATGTCGTGATTACTAAAGATAACATCAACAATCGGTCTAATTTATTAGTTAGAAGTTATAGATTCTATTTCAACCAGTAAATCATTATATTTGAACTTATTTGTTGTACTTTTATAAATATATATAATCGGGGATGATGGACGCCATAAAGGGCAGTTATCGCAGCCTATGGGTGCACCATGTTTAGTGGGTGCCTTGCTTTTTGCCTAGTGGGAAAATTATTGTGTTAAGGGTGTTTATTTTTTAATAGTTGGGCGTATATCCCAGGGAAGACCCTGTCGGGAGTAGATTATAGAATCTACTCGGTAGGAACTACTATTTCGGTAGGAATTGAACCTTGATTAAACACCTTAGGGGCGATTCTAGTATGACGTAACTCCTCCTCCATCCTGTTGTCAGCAAAAGTATGCAAAGCTCTCAAAAATAATAGTACACAAACGTATTAATTATTTGTATTTTCCTCGAAGCATAACAAGCATTTTTTCCTTAAATCATAGTCAATTTGTGGGTGTTTTGTGTAAGTAATTACTGTTGACGTAAGCACAAAATAAGAAAATCAAAGAACCTCCCCCCCTGTAGTGCTTACGTAATACTTGAACGGCCCCTTATCCAGTGAGTCGTAAAAATTAATAAAATAATTATATATATTTTATTGGCGAATTTAACGCTCTGAACAGCTGATAGGTTTATTTAGAGTTCATCACCTTTGAGGGGTTAATGACCGTGATTGTCGTCTCGCCTGTATTTGTGTGTTCGAATTGTATAACATTTCTGGTTTAATATAATCATTCAGAAATTATATCAGCTTATCAGTGGGTTATGTATTAAAACGACATGGGATTAATTTATCGAAAATTTTTTATTACAATTTTTATTGAACTCTTATATTATGAAATATATATTTTTTTTATTTACATGGTACCGGGTTTTTAACTAATAATTTCAATGTAAGTTAATAATGTTTATCAGAAAAAACTATATTTTAGGGTCAGATCTATTACATAATATACATATATAATATACAATGACCTACTACTGTGTTAGTAAAACCTGCGTTCCTTCGACATATACCCATCGCCCAGATACCAGATATTCCGATACCCCACTCAATTCAAAACATCCCCACGTGTCCACAATTCACTCACAAGGTGAAAAAGCACAGAGAGAGAGAAGAGAGATTGACCTAATCATCCAATTAAAGATAGGGCTTTATACATTTATAATTTACGATAATATTATACGTGTTTATGGCACTGAAGTCCTCTTATAAGGCTTGACCGATGGTTTAGATACACAAAACATCCCGCCAGATGACGTAGTTGGTATAGACAGTGTAATCCACGAAGACGCGCCCCACTATAACCGTTTATAGTATATGTGTACAAGCTTCCGTCAATGTGTTGAATGTTATACACACGCACACTACAATGAACTGCTCAAGGTTCTCAACTGACGCTTGGAGCAAAATGCCCGCACCCCGCGATCCCCTCAACCAAAAATTGGTGGGGCGCGTCTTCGTGAATTGCACTATCTTTATCTAGGTCATTCTAGATAGAATATATATAGATATATAGAAAATATACAGCTGGTAAATAGAAAAATCTTCTGTGCATGTATCTACAGGACAATGTCTGTCGGATCCACTACTTATTTATATTTTTCTTCCCACACTCGCTGTAATTTTGTTAATTTTTACACAATTTAATTATCTTTTAGGGTTTTGCGGTTAAATAACTGCAATTGGCCGGAGCTAAGTAGGTACTGTGGTTGCTGTAAGCTCTCTACTGGAATCTACATTCGTTTAACTTTAAGTCTGGTATGAATTCTTACAATTAATCCTACCTTAATAAAAAAAATCTGAGGGGGGTGGGCGCAGAGCTGGCAGAGCAACATAAATTTGTTTTAATTTTTTTTTATTAATTTTTAATTTTTTTTATAATTTATCTGTAGCTTATATGCATATTTATGCCAGCCTGTGAAGGTATCGTCATTACCGCATCGGTGTTGCTTGATAGACACAAAATTTTGAAACAAAGAAATATTTATTTACAGCGTAGATCCCATATAATAATTATAATATAGTCTGGCCATAGATTCTGAACTTTTCTTTTTTCTACTTCTTAATTATTTGAATTTGGAACACGTGCATTATTTTAAAAACTTCTTTCGATTTTGTGCCATTTGACATATTTTTTTGTGTTCATCTGGAGCAAGTAGTGGCGAAATTTCCATAGGAAACAGTACGTAAATCCTTATATATATAAAAATATAACCTGTATAACCCCTGCCTGTATAACCAGCCAACAGTGGCCATTTCGAATATAACATTTTTTTAAAATAAATATTAGGTTTAAATTTTAATAATATTATTTTAATAAAAAAAATACTTTAACTATTAACTTATTTTATTATTATTTAATGCATGTCCCGCGTCCTTTATATGATTATATAATACGTATATTGTAGCAGCTTTCTCTCTTTTAGTCCTACTGCAAGCCATGTGAGTGAGATGAATCACTCAACATCAGTGTAGCCTTTTTAGGTTTAATGACATTTATTCTCATAATATATAATAGTCACATGAGAATTTATGACGTCGTGGGTCATTGAAGCGCTCCCATGACTTGTAATTGGTTTGTCCTCTGTTACATTAAAAAAAAACTCTCAATGTGCGAGTATTCTAAGAATACAATTTCAAGAAATACAAAGAAATGGGGCATCTTTAGATATACTATTTTCACTTTAATTTGAAAACTTAGCATTGCAGAAAGGTGTTTTACAATATATTTCTTAAATTTCAGATATTAGTGGTTATCCTAATTGTAGTCAATTCGTATGGCCTTACGAAATTATTTACCACCGCGTCTGCCCTAAATGGCGTAACGGTCACAGTAATTGGAGATCGTTTTAACAAAACAATCACTGAAGAAGACCTTTTTATGGTGCAAAATATAGTTTTGGCATTAAAGATCTATCTAATCATATGGGTTATCTTGAAGTTCATATATATTTTTACCATTTTGGCAGGATTTTACGCTATCTTTTTTGTAAGTATCTTTATTTGCCGCTTTGCACACGTATTAACTTTTCACAACAAAGACAGCCCAGTATGAGATGCATGTCGCAGCCAACTAGCTTAATAAGCCGTTTAATTAACAGCCTAGCCGTTTAACTAACGTCCTGAAAGATATTCAACCGCAGCGTTTATTACAACATTTAAGAAACTGGCCAATGCAGTTGGCTGCGGCATGAAAACTTATGCAAACGTGCCAATGACGAAATATGACTTATGTAGTACTTTCCACAGTTATAGTCGAAAGTATAATCCTAAATGGATGCTAAGTGTTAAAAATAATAATAATCAGAAGCCATCAAATTGTTAAATCTCACTTAGAGCCAGCCTTGATGGCTTTTGCTTTTGATGGTCTTTCACGGTCTGCTTCACAAGACGCTTTCTTTTGCGAATAAGTGAACTATGGGTGTCTTCACTGGAATTGTTTAAATAAAGAGTATACTCCTCATGTAAAGGAAGGCAACGTGCCCCCTTAAGTAGGTTTCTATGGGCGATGACTGCCCTTTTTGGGCGTAGGGTTGTTTGCCTCCCCAATTTAAAAAATAAAAAAAAAACAAAAATTGCGATTAATCTAGCCATGCCAACCCGAAACAACAAGTGTTATGCTGAGAAAAGAAAAAGAACCCAGACCATTGCAAGCAAAGGACATTAGGTTTTTATGTTAAATAGTGTTAATTGGCGGATTCAAAGAATGTACCTATCTAACAATAATGTAAAATTTCAGAAAAAGCCCAAGATTTTGAAATTTGTTTTCTACACGACAATACCGAACTGGATTTTTGATATCATAATATTAGTCGGAGCTAAAACCTTTTTAAAACTGCCAATACAAGTATTATTCTTCATCGGTGTATGTAAGTATAAATTATTTATACGGATTTATATATTTTTAATAATATTCATATATCAAGTTCATAGCCATAAACGAACTTTTCCATAGAAATTAAGTTAATAGTTTTGTTGTACCGTTTAGCTATTATTTTGTCTCGGTAAATTAGTCGAAACACGGGTCCATCTTTAAACTGCTCCAATTTTTTAAACATAAAAAGTAATATGAAAGAGGGGCATGATGTAAATTATATTTATTCAGTTCCCAGTGGGTCCCAGTGAATAATATTATATTAAATATATTATTGCGCTCCGACAGGGAATCGAACCCGATACACCTCATCTAGCGGACACTTAGGTTAGTTTAAAGCCAAAAATGTATACCTTTTTTCATGATCATGATGAAAATATGTAGAAAAAAATTTGGCCTTTTTAATTTAGACACGGATATGACAAATTTCCCTTTGTCTCTTTCCGTCAAATTAAATATTTATTTGATGAAAAGAGATGTGCAATTGATAATTTTTGCTAATTAAGTTGTTATGAACAAGTGGGTAAATGTATTTTTAGAAATATTTTGACCCTTCTGCTGCTTTTAATCAAATAAAATTTATTGTAACTATGTATACTAATGCACCCTATAACTAGCAGTTTACAAATCAAGGGCGAAAAGAATTGACTCTCCTCCATTCTTTTAGATCGCCAAATTTTTGGTTTATATGAAAATTGTAAGGAACTACAACATTTGACAAGCTTATCATATTAAGACACATCATTATTACTTGTACAATCAGAATGATTAGCGTCTGTCTTACTTATTGTAATCTCAATAAATAAGCACTTATAGCGTCTACAAGCACAAATAGCACCGTGACGTCTAAAGTTCTCTTATTTCACCATGCCTCCTGATAGAGTTCAAATCATTGTGTTACCTATATGAATACATTAATTTGATTTCGAATTTTATATCTGCGTTAACACAATTTGACACAGATGAAGTAGCATTTTCGATCATCTCCTCATTTTCATTAAAAGAGCGACAAGACTGATTTTGTTCTTAAGAATTTTAGACTTACGTTATATACCAGCGTTGCATTTATTAAAGGTTCCGAGTTCTACAACTTGATCGCCATCAATAGTCAATACAGGCAAATGGCGTTCAAATCGCGCATCGTCCCCGAAGAACCCTTGACCTCTACATTTACTAGTCAGGTGGAAGCGTGGAATCCAAATATACACGGCGGAGCCCATTGCAGGACCTGCGTATGCCCCACATCACCTTACATGGAAATCAGATCTGAAAGAACCACTGTTACCAGCCTCTCATCACCTCAAACTCCTTTGGAATTCTCCGAAGTGATAAATCAACAAACAGAAGACAAAGAGGTGAATTTCAAAGATGGCCCCATTATCTACAACCAAGAACAATTGGAGCCACGTGACGTGCTGTTTTTAAGAAGAGATAGAGTTGAGGGTGATATAGATAGTAGAGACTTGAGACATTCGGATGAAGTAAGGCGACTGAGACCGAATTCGCTTGCGCTTTAAAATTACTTAAATTATTATTGTAAAAGCAAGAAAGGTAAGTAATGTTTGAAAAGCATTCTTAAGCGAAATGTTTTCGTTTCGTCTGTGGTTAAAGCCAGTAGATACTACATTTAAAATAAAACCTCATTACGGATTTATATCGTGGAAACTGACTATTATTCTCCTTAGTCTGTGAATGTAGGGTCAAGATAATAATTTGTAAAGAAATAATGTAACAGTAATTTATTTCGTTGAAATTTAATAGATTCTAGTTAGTAAAATGTCAGATTGTGTCAATCAATGTATAAATTTGTTATTTCATTATTTTTAATTAAAATTACGAATAAATGACTTATGTTTTAAATTATTCGATCCAATTCTGAATATTTCCATTAGATAAAACATTGTAAAATAAATTGTAAATAGAAAAATAATAAAACGCTTGCAGCATCTTTGACGAAAATTTAGTCAAATCCAACGCAAAAGAGATTTTATGTAATTACATAATAATTATTTATTTATTGAAGCAGACAATCATCTAGTAAATATGGTGAATATTGTCTTAGTTTAAAATATCTACAACTATAACAACAACAACAAAATATCCTGATTCATCTAGGTAAACAAGTACACTTAAGAACGTCAAAAAAATTAAATTAATTGTAAATTTACATTTACTACCAGTTCGCAAGTCAAGGGCGTAGACGTATAATTATCGCAATGCAACGACAAAATTCTGACAGCTTTAAAGGAACACCATAGAGAACAAACTTCTTACATTTGTTTTAATTTTATTAATTTCTAATTATTTTTATTATTACTAAGGGTCGATTCAACCAAACTTCAATTTATTCACCAGTAACTATACCAGGACTAATCTATTCCATGATTTTAATCTCGACTAAGTCCATGGTCGTTTCTCCACGTAATCGATAGGAACGATTATGAAGCTCGGCAAATAAACGGTATACTGTAAGAGCATACATCGTGTCAACTCGATTTTGCCGTGTCATTATAGTTGTCGAAGATCCTTTAGGTTGGAGAAAACAGTCCTGAATAAGCCAAGGTCAAATAGTAATAATTGTTCATATATCGCTATCTCAAATCCGGAGCGTGGGTGGATAATTGATACTGCCCACAATGGATTCATTCAACAACATTGGTTGGAGTTGTACATTTATTAAATAAAACAAACCACAACGATGATTATTGAAGCACCGATATGTCAAAGATGCTGCTTTTGCCTGCCTCTCCGAAGGGGTATTATCGCGTTCGGATACTTTAATATTGTAAGTAATATTTTTAATTTATTATTTGTATCTAAAGCCTGTTAGTTAAGTAATTGTACCCTTCGTTTCGCCTTAAATGGTATTTCGCTCTCTCATAATAAAAAGTTACTATAAGAAATGATCTACCATGTATAATGAATGATTCTCAATATAATTATTGCTGATCGCGTCACAGAAAAGGGGTTTGTCTCAGGTTAAAAATTTTTCTCCATCGCGCCAAAAGAAGTATACCTAACTTCAAAATTTACAAAATTACATTAATGTAATATTTTACATAACTAATTGTTATTACGGGCCGGCACGTCGCAGTGCTCTTCTAACTAAATCAAATTTGCATACCATAACGTCGGGATCGGTATCTTGCATATACATAAATATAATACATTGACATAATTAAATAAAACGGAGGGCAACTTCCGGCCAAATCGCATTCGAAGCGATCTCTTCCAGGCAACCCCTCCAAGATAGCTTTAGTGTTACTATATATAGCAGCTTTTTTTGGTTTCGTTTTAAAGTTTGCAATTGTTTTAGCTATGGTCGACTTTAATGACAGGGTTCATGATTTACACCGACCTCACCCATCTTTTTATATACGGGACAGAGCAAGACTGGGGTGAACCTGCAGCTTATATTGCCAGAATTGTGGATATTGTGTTAAGCGTAGTTTTGGTTGTTGGCGGCCATAAGGTAATGCAAACATTGTCTATTGTACAAAAGTGTATATTTTAGAACTGTGTCGTGTCGTCATTTATTAATTTCACATAAAGACTTATTTTGAAAAGTGAAGAAATCTTAGCAGAATGTTTTATATGAAAAATAATTCTATTGCGAAACTTTTTTATGTGTGGGCCTCAGATTTATGTATCTGTTTCATAATCGTTTGTCAATCTGGGTATGTAGACGATCAGCCTCCTCTGCTGGACACACACTGTCATGTTTTTGGGTCTAATGCAAGCCGGTTTCCTTCACCGTTCGTGCGAATGCACAGACGCACAGACGGGGTTGAACTTATGACCGAGCTATCACAGCTCGCACAACATACATACAAAACAAACAAACAAACAAAGGTATATGCATAGATTATATTCAATTCTACACACGCTGAAGTATTTCCGAACTAATTCGACTTAGAGTCCTTCAAGAAAAGAGCGTACCAATTCTTAAAAGGCCGGCACGCACTCGCGAGCCCTCTGACATTGATGTATCATGTATCACTTAACATCAGATGAGCCTCTTGCCCATTTGGTGGCTTGCCCCCTGTTCCATAAAAAAAAAAACAAGACACGATCCAAAACGTCGATTTCAGAGACATTTTAATTCTTCAGATTTCTTTGGATACAGGTAGCGTCTAAAATCCACTTATACGGAGATTTTTTCAGAATTTGACAGTCTGCCTCAAAGTTTTCTTCTACTACACATCTTTATCATTACTAGCAATATTCGTTATCCAGATGTATGCCTTAAGTACATTATTATTCTTTAATTCTGTATTGGAGACAGGGTTGTTTATCATCAGTACAAGTAAGTTTTTTTTTTAATTTTATGACAATAGTCACCAATATCATATCCACATTCACATATATTACTGTCAACAATACGAAACAATTACTTTTGCTGAAAAGAGGAGTAAGGGGGGGGGGGGATAATTGAACGGCCCATTTAAAATAAAAAACTTTTACATACGGATCACATCAGCGTTATTTTAATTTATCTGATTTATTTTCAGTTATTCATGTGTATATACTACTGCAAATAAACAGTTTAATAAACAAAATAAACAACAGCACATCTGAAACAGGATATGAGAATCAGTTGGGTGAATTAGGTGCGAAGCATAGTGAAAATAAAAATTGTACCACTGAAGCAACTGTACACATCGAATGAAGCAACGGCTAGATTATAAGTACATATATAATTACAACTCTACAGAAACTAACAACTTAAATCAAATCGCATGTTGCAACCCTCAAAGTCGTTTCATAGATCGAAATAAATATTTGAATTTCACACGCGTGAGCGTTGTCCCGATTCTTTGTACTAAATAAAGAAAATTAAAAATTAATTACATTACATTTTAAATTAAAAAACTAATTATTTAATTAATCTATAAATCTAATGAAGTAAGAAATACTAAAGATATATGGGAAGAATAAAAGGAAACCAATGAGATTCAAAATATGCAAAAAGTATTTTTTTTGTGTAGTTTTGATTATGTTTTACAGAATTTATGGAATTTCTTGGTTATTGAAACCACGCAGTATCATAGTTGTATATTTTATATTAATTAATAAAAATAAATATATATGTTTTTATAAATACTGTTATTATTTAACCCCTAAGTTCTAACATTATAACCATATTTTTTTGCGTCATATGTATTATCAACGTCGAAATCAATCGTTTGATCTCTTTGACTCGAGTATAGTTCGGGCAACGAATATTTTCACAAAAGAGATATTTGTTTATTCAACAAAATAAACTACTATTAACTCCTATGCGGTAACTATTTCCCGTACATCTCATACAAAACAATACATAGAAAAAGACAACATAATTTAAACAGTAATATTATATTAAAATATTAACAAAACTAACTATTTCTTACAGTAGGACTGTTGAAAACGTGTGTTTTCTAATGAACTGTGCAGTTCATTATTATTTATTTAATAATAAGCTGTTAGATTATTTAATAATCTAACAGCTTATACTTATACATATTATAATACAAAACACTAAGACAAAGATACACACTAAGATAAACAATTTATGTATAACAGAAAACATGCAAGTGTAAAGATACATTAAAAAAAAACAAAAGAACAAAACTAAAGTAAACTGAAATTTTTCAATCAATGTTCATACAATGTTTGACACAACCGTTTTCTAGATTTCAGTACAGTACCACATACCTACTTTTCTTGGCCGGAAAAATCGTGGTTGTCATGGATAATAAAGAATAGCCAATAAATAAAATATGTTTATTATGGAATAAAAGATACAGGTATCACTTATTCCTCGACATTATATTTTAATGGGCATTCCTACTCATCGGCATAGAAGACAGATGGTGTAGGCCGTGAGAAAAAGGCGGCGTAAAAAAACTCTCGGTGTTCTTTTAAAATAGCAATTCATCATACAAAATGATTGGCGGACGACACTTATTTTAATACACATTAAAAAGAGCCTCTGGGATTTCATTAAAGAAAAGTATCCCTTTTCCCAAAAAAGAATTACTAAGTTTAGATAGTCTAGTACGGTGAAATTGCAGCCGGCGTTTGTTCCTAGTATTTATGCGTATGTTTTATTCTTGTAAATTATTACTATACTCAAATTCCAGTGACCACCTAAAATGAGTGTCCGTAGGTTGCGATGAAAGCCTCTTATCGGCGTTCCGTGGTGTAATTTGCCTCCTAAAAATAAAACGCGTCATAACGTCTGCCTCACGGACGTCAAAAATGTATTGAAGTTTGACAAAATGGCATCACATTTCGCACTGATTCTGAATCTACCATATGTCAGAATATCACTTTATAGAATGACGCAGCGCAAGTCAAAATATGTTGTTGGTGATTTCACTACAGATACTAAATTTTTTTAACTCGAATATATTAAAATACAGTTTTATTATCCATGCGTACATAATATATTTTACGTTTGTTTATCTCTTATATATCCATTGGATGAGTCAAACTACGTCGAATTGATAAGAACATTATCAAAACAAAAACAAAGCATCCAGAAATTCCAGGAACTAAAGTTGAAACGCAATTGGATTTTACGTTTTTAACTGGAGATAAAATACAGAAAAACATAAGCCAATCTTAGTAATTTTTTACTTTAAATATTTTTAGTACGTGAAAATCGAAATAGGCTACTTCAAAGTCAAATCATTTGTATTAGGCATATTAAAAAGGCACTATTTAAAGTACACAAGTTAAGATATTAAAAAAAAACTTGTTTTTAGGTTGCTTCATATGGAAAAGAAAGGGCATGAAATTCCATAATAATTCTATTAAAATATTATTTGCAATCTTTTGTATACATTGATTTGATAAATATGAGAATATCACCTAGAGAAACAAACAACCGTACAAAAACAATAGGACTAGTTTGGCAACCAGTTGAATTCGTCTAGTTTGTTTGTCCTATGAAGCAGACTTCCGAAATCAATCCTGAATTCAGAAATCAGAATTCAGGATTGCAGTTACAGCAGGACCTCCATCTACAACTGAAATCTTGGTGCCAAATTTTAAATATACAAGAGAGTAATTTATTAAAATAAAAGAGAGACGAGAAGGGAAGTGGCAGTATAATGAACAAGATGTTATAGGAATTGGGTGGTACTGAGACTCGGTAGATACATTTAACTACGGCGGTCTTTATTAGATAAGTGGCACTTTGTGGCAGTTTAGAATCGGGAGTGCGCACGCGCGGTTTATTATAATAAAGGGAAAAAAATGTTCTGTGAAATACCGGATTTTGGTCGATGCTGCTTTTGCTTGCCTTTGAGGCAAGGTATTTTGGCGTTTGGATATATTAATGTTGTAAGTACATATACGCATGTAAATATATATATCCTATTCTTCTTTCCTATATAAAAGAAAGAAGTCTCAAAAAATCTTCATACACTTTCTTTTAAATTAATTAGTCTTTCTAAAATTAAAATGGTCAATTTAAATACTGTTTAGATAAATATGTTCTTATTTTATAGTTTGATAATAACACGCAAAAATCAGCTGCAGCTTGCATTAATATAATCTTGCATAGCCATTTGAATGCACCACTGTTTATTAATACAAACAATATTTCCGCGTTTGATTATTCACCCTGATAACCTCTAGTTTGAATTAATGTTATTGTCTGGTTATACGAAAATATTATTCTAAACTAGCTGAATTCAATATCAATAGAATATAATTGATTATTAATTATAATAGTTAATCGACAACGAATTGAGTGGGCAACGGTTAATTAAAATATCGTTTAACGTTAATATAGCTAAGATACTCAGATGGACTAAAATGTCGACTATCACCCGAATCCAATAATTAATCCACAAACTTAGATTGAAAACAATCTGAGTTTGTGGATTAATTATTGTCAGACCGTGACTGTCGATCAATCTCCTATCTGCATACCAATAATCAAACCCTACGAAGACAATCCATTTTTTGGCAACGGATAGAATGCAAGCTCTTTGCTCTTTACACTCATATTTGATAATCAATATAAACCAAATAAAGTAAATAAAATCGTAGAAATAATTTTTAATTATTTTAAAAATCTTGTAAGTTAAAATCTTAAGATAGGATATTCGCACAGTTTAATTGTCCATTTAATACAAAGGTCTCTCCACACCGATCCTACCTACCATAGATAGCTTGAATCGACAGATGGCTATTACAATCGATTTGTTATTGACACACGTTCAATATTTGGAATAAGATGTCTATCTTAGACGGATTAAAATGGATTGAGATAGGTTATTGGGTTTGGGCGTTACAGCAGCGCTTTGGACGTTTTAGAATTTATTTTCAGATATTTTCGGCGTTCATGACTGGAGTGTACAGCTATACGATACACAATGGATTCAATGAAACTATGTTGATGTATCACGGGTCTCTGATGCAGCTTGATGATGAAATCTGTCTTGTTTTCTACATTTTCGACTTTCTTTTTGCATTGGGACTCGTCTATGGTGGGCATACGGTAAGAATTATTACTATTATTACACGAATCCCTGTACAAAGCATGCGAGCGTTGGCACGAACAAAATTAGAAAATGTACTTTCATTTTAGGATTTTTTTTTCATTTAAATGTGAAATCTATTTCATTACGATATTACAAAACTGAAATTAATACTCAAATTACAAAAAAGTTTTTTTTTTTTAAATCTAGTTTGATGTTTTTACGTTTAATGTTATGTTCTCTTTTTCATTGTAATGTTTCCCTATAAATGTTGTGCACGCTTGTTATTGATGCACATACATGTATCTTGTGTTTGTATGTGTGCCTTTTGAAATAAAAAAAAGTAAATAAGGCGCTAAAACCTTTTTTCTGGGCTCAGATTTTTATATCTGTTTCATAAGTAAAAACAATAGATAATGAAGCCTTCTGTGTTAGACACACGCCGTCGAAATTTTGGGTGCAAGGGAAGTTTTCCTTCACCGTTAGAGCTAATGTTAATGACAAAAAGAAATCATAACTCGGAAACAAATGAATTTATAACACCACTAAAGCGATTTTATTAGGTATGTCGTTTGCCATAATCCTGTAAATTATCCACTTTTTCAATTAACCAATTGTCAACACGAGGACTTGGATATTTCCCGAAAAGGCTTCGTAATGTAACCAGGAATATTTAAAACGATATTTCTTCAAGGTTCTGTGTAAAGGCTGTGTAATTGATTCTTTGTAAGTGATTCTTTCATCACTTTCTGTTAAATTGGGATTACCTTGCGAGGAAAAGAGACATGATATGACGGATTTATTTTTAAGAAATGAGAAATATTTGCAATGAGGTTATATATTTTTTATTGTAATAGAAGGCAAACGTGTAGGAGGCTCACCTGATCTTAAGTGATACCGCTGCTCGTTGACACATTGCTAGAAGGCTCGCATGTGCTTTGCCGGTCTTTTAAGAATAAGTACGCTCTTTTATTGATTTACCCTAAGTCGAATTGGTTTGGAAATACTTCAGTGGGCAGCAGCATAGTGGTGTGTGGAAAAAACTGTCTTTTCTCGGATCCGAGTGGAGCGGGCCCATTGTAGCGGTGCCGCCCACTCGGATCCGTGTAAGGGTCCTGTTCATTTTTTTAAACCATTGCCATTGTCGGCCCGAAAAATGTTTTTAATAAAAATAATAATTTACATAGTTCATTCATATTTACTTATGTATAGTGTGAAATTTATGGTAAATAGTCAAATCCAAAATTAGTTTAGCGTCAGCACCTGTTTCAATTGATATACTTAAAATTCAACTGAAAAACGTTTTTCTAGTTTTTGAACAGTTAAAAATAATGGTTTAGCCCCTACAACGCGTCTTCCTATAAAGCGGTATATTTATAAAATTACTGAACTTGTTTAAAAGGATATTTATAATCAAAATTTATTTTTTGATTTTGTTATTTCAGAAAAATCCCAGGCTACTAAAAGTGTTCTACTACTACGCGATGACAACACTACTTACTACACTTATATTACAAATTAATGGTGTCTTTTCATCCTATTATCCAGTCAGCTTCATAGTGGAGACGTGTGGATTATTCCTTCTTGGAATTTGTAAGTACTTTCAATTTTATGCATTTTTTTTTTAATGGAGCTGCGAACCCACCCCTGACTTTTGCTTATCAGGGACCTTGTTTTGCTGTATTTATTTGTTCATTCATTTTTTTTACAATACAATATATGCATATTTATTGTAAAAGCTTTTACTTAAATTCTGTAATAACACTGCAGTTTTGATTTCCATCATATTTTTGGCAGTACTAATGACCTTCAACTATCTAAAAGATGAATTAAAATTAAAATTTTCCCGCGAAAACAAGCATAGATCTATAGATAATCCTAATGACAAATGTCAAATATCATTTTGTTTCTACTCATAGTCTAGTTCTTCATAGACCAGTTACACCATAAACAATAAAAGAAATGCGATCACAGATGATAAGACCAGTTACACCATAAACAATAAAAGAAATGCGATCACAGATGATAACACCAGTTTATAACCCTCGCATACATTTTTTTACTTTTGCAATGGGTTTTTTAGCAAAAAAATAACTCTCAACTCATGATTTTTAAAATTTCAAACTTGGTTCAGTGGTACCTATAATAGTTTTACATCTAAATTACAAATATTTTTCAGGTCTTCATCTTTACTTGATATTCCTGGTGAGAAGCCTCCTCAAGAAATTGGAGACATCAGGTCAGTCATACGAAAACCAGCTTCATCAAATCGTCAATGGCGAAATTAAAGTAGATACCAACGGTGTATACCCAAGCACTGTCCTATCACACGAGACTGAATAAATTTAAGAATATGTTTTATAAAACTTCACATTCCATAAATATGGGCTAAATAAAAAAAATAGAGTATTTATTTTTGGATATTTTCTATCTTACTTATAATCGTTGTATTAATATATTTATAATATAGCTAGTTAATTTTAATAGTATGTTAATGAAAGTGTAATTTAATGTAACCATTTAGTTAGTAGCAATAATTTTTGTAAGTCGGCACAATACCAAGAATCTCTTGACATGACGTCAGCTAAACCATACTGTATAAACTCTTGGACTAAAACAATATAAATCGTATAAGAAATAGGAGGACAATTAAATTCCTAATAAATGTATATTATCGATAAAAACAAAAGTATATAATAAATTTAGTAATATTAAAAAATCACCATTTTTAATCTACTTATTTATTTATTTACTTATTTTGTACTCCTACAGCTAACACAAAATACATATAATAGCAAACAAATACACCGAGAACATAGCCACAGATGGAATACATGATACATTATATAACAAAAAGATTTACAAAAGGGAACAAACAAGCAAAGTATTTAATACAATTAACTAACTGATTAAATTTAATTAATTTAGCCTAAATTGGTTGTGTTGTGTAATGGTGTAAAGTGTGGGTGTGTACGTGATGGTGTGTATGTGGGTCGTGCTATATATTGTATAAAAACAACAAACTTTATTATTACACATAATAAATAAATTAACTTATTAATAAAATACAGTCATTATCAAAGTACTAGGAGGTAAGGATTTAAAAGGGTCTATAAGATTAGATGCATATTCACGAACGAACAAACGAATCGAGGCAATGTTTCGTCTTTTGTTCTAGTCTCTGTTAATCAAAGTGTAAAAACGACCAGACAAGAAAGAGATAGAAGAGTTTTACGTTATGATTCTAATTGAACTTAGTTCTGTTTTAATTCGCATAATATTGTTAATCGAAAGATATTTTAATATTTAAAAAGGCCCAAAGGCTGTG